>CM034083.1:24085845-24430845 GCA_019845555.1 Aristolochia fimbriata
CTGCAAACCTTGGTTGCACTAGAAATCCCAGTTGGAGAATACTAATGATCCAGTCTTGCTTTGGAATTAATTCTAATAGTCTTCATTAGTACTTTCTCATGCATATTGCATAACCTTAACTTCTATCTGTTCCTAACCAAGTCATGCCTACCATGAATATGTTATTCTAAAGTTAAGAGTTTAGAATCAACTACAAGGAATCTATGTTCCCTGATACTTCCATGCCTTTGCTATATATACTATTGGACCATGGCCTCATAGTGCATGTTTTCTCTAATGAGACTCAACCACTAAGATTCAATAAAGATTCAACTAAATAAAATATCTCCTGGTTGAACTTTTTAAATCTATCTACCTCAATTAGGTTTTTTTTTTTTTTTTTTTCACCACCTATTTTTAATTCATTTGATTACTTGACTTACAATGGACTTAACCCGATTTTTACGCTTAAAAATTTCAAAAAGCCTTGCGAGACCGAATTAGGACCGTTCGTTTAGTTGGGACTTGCACAAGAAGATGACCATGATTTTGTCCCGCGTTGAGATACAAACGTCCAAGCATCAAATTTATAGTTTTAAAATATTTCATGCAAACGATAACTTTTTTTTTTTCTCTTTTTTTTTTTTATTGCCAGAGGCACAAGTGGTTAAGCTAAATGCGTTTACTTTAACTAAAAAATTAAATTATTATTAAGAAACTTTCCACAGTTACTAACAAGTTTCTTTACCCAAGGGTTGTCATTTTGAATTACATTAATTTCATGGATACTTAGGGGGCATAAGTAACAGAAAATGATATTATAGAAAGTACACTAGAAGCTGATACAAAATAGGCCTGCCTCAAATGACCTTAGTAGATTCAATTCATGGGGTTGATATCTTGCTACTTATGAATGATGTCTCACTAATATGGGGATTTTTGGGTCAATTTGCTGCTACGGATATGTCCTTTGAAGCATGATTTCTTGACCCAAACTAAGGGACTATCTGACTATTAAAACCCGGATCAGGTCAACCGAGTCAAAGATGGGGTCATCCGAAAGTTCAAAGATAGACATAGTCTGGGTCAAGGAGGACATGCTCAATTTATAGATAAGGAGACAAGTTTGACGAACTTATGGTCAGTCCCACAGATTTGAAAAAAGAAAGTCCTCTTGATTGATTAGGGTTTCAATTTGGTGGATTTGCATGATCTTGGATTATCAAACCACCTTGACATTATCATAAATACAATGAAAGTGAATGATACTTATCATCATCATGAAAATTAACTTTGATGATATCAGTCATTTCCATCATTCCAAGTATGGATTTTTTGGACCCTATGTAAAATTTAACATATGGAACATATTTGCACCATGGTCTGGTCCTCTAGCGGACCCTTTGACTTAATGGCCTCCTAATACCATGGTCAAGGGTGGGCATCGGGTCCGGTTTTCCGTGTAACCCGACCTAACCCGACCCAAAAAAACTAGGTTTGGATTCCCAAATCCAACCAGCAGGTCGGGTTCGGCCGTTGAGTTTTGGTTAGGTCGAGTCAGGTTCGGGTTTGTAAAAAGATGTTTCTCGTCGAGTTGGGGTTTTCGGAAACCCGACCCATGCCCACCCCTAACCATGGTTGTGTGACTGGGTAGGGTTGGAGGTTACTCTCACCCTAGTTGGAAACTTGGATTTTCAAGAGTTTGAGTTGCACAATCATGCTCTTAATTGCTATCACAATTAGTCCAACAATTACATCTTAGATTACTTGTAGTTGAAGCAAACTTTCTGAGGTTGTTGAATGTCAGATTTGGAGCAACAAAAACCATGAGACTAGTTTTTGGTGTGTCCAACACTAGTAACTCATTTTGCAAGTGCCAAGTGGTGGAGATCAAATTTATTACATGCCTCAACAATTTATGCTTGAGGGAGGAAATCCAAACCTAAATAATTTTATTTATTTTATTTTCATAAAATGTTTAATGTTTAGGATTTTGGGGAAAAAAGAATAAGATGCTTTATTTTTTTTACTTTGAACTCCAAACATAAAAGAGAATATGTTGATTTATTTGCTTAATATTATTCCATATGCCACGCGTAAAAAAAAATAAAAATAAAAAATAAAAAACCTAAGTTCAAATAAGTTTAGATACACCTAATTTTTCCTTTTTTACACTATTTTTATATTTTCCTATCCCTGATTAATCTTTATTTTATCCAGATATTTATTCAATAATTTTAATAATAAAAATTGAGATAATAATCATAATATTGTTCCAAAAAATAAAATAATGAAAAATCATAACCATTCTTATAAAAATATAACATTGATTTAAAATGTTGGGTACATCTAACCTTGGTTGTACTTGTCCAATATCCTTTTCCTCATGGTACTAGTTGTATGTATCCTTTTTTATTAGGTTTCAGTCATATTAAGACATATGAATACAGTTATCTAACTATCTACTTAATTCTTATTTTATTTTACTAATATAATAAATAAACAACATTATTATACCAATTATGTTATCAACCTATGGTTAAATTCTTTTAAATAGATATCATAAATGTTATTTATGTTTTAGGCATGAGAAAATATGGGGTGGGCAGTATCACACTCGTGACCCTCAAGGTGTCACCGAAACAAGTTGTGCCTAACATTGGGTCAGGCCATGCCACGTACATTTTGTGATAAGTCTGTAAAAAAAAAATAATAATAATAATAAAAAATCTTCTCTGTCTTTCTCTCTCCCCCGGGAAGTGACCCAGAAACTGGTTCTTGAAGGCGACTCGCCTTCTTTGAGCTGCTTTGCTTTTTCTCTGAGGCTCTGGTTAAAAATACGGAGGGAGGAGAGTAGAGAAGGGAATTCGTCAATCTTCGACCCGTGTTTTTATTTTTTGTGTTTCTCCGATGGAGATTAACGTCCACACGATACGCCATTAATCACGAAGGGGGGCTGTTACTGGGTTTCGCCCCTTTTAGGCCGAAAAGGCTTTGAAAGACCTGAAAAGACGGGAACGTGAGAAACCGGTTTGGGGAAGACGACGGCGAGCGTCACGGCGGTCGACGGAGAGTAATTAAGGTTGAAGAAAGTGAGGGGAATTGGGGGATCTGTGAAAAAGCGGGTTTCTTCTTTTTGGGGTTTTGTGTCTGATTTTTTACCTGTTCGGAAGAGAGAAGGGCTTTAAAAGCGGTGGTGGGGGGTTTGATAATAGTCGCGTTTTGCTGTGTTCTTCACTTCTGCTTTGTCGCTTCGATCGTTTTCTCTGTGCTTGAACCTTAAGGGTTAAGCCATCTCCCTTTCCCTCTTCTACTACTTATATGCGAAGAATCCCTACTGGGTGCTACTCGGTACCTTTCTCTTTGAATCTGTTCTGCAACGAGGGAGCGAAGATGGAGAGGTTTTGCGCTTACCCGTCTCAGTTACCTGCTCTGTCGGCTCCGGCTCCGTCGCTACCGCCACCTCTTCCGCCTCTCTCTCCGGCGCCTCTTGCTGCTCCATCCTCCGTTTCAGGCGGCTCTGTTGCGTCGACGATGCTGGGGAAGCTCGTGTCTGTGATACTCACCTTCATATTTGCAATGGGTTGGTGCCTTTTTTTTTCTCTCCGAATATTCTTCTTCTTCTTCGTTTGAATTAGCGGTGGAAAGCAAAGATATGGGTGTGATTCTGGAACCGCGGGAGCGAAGAGTTTTTCTGATTTCGATGTGGGTTTTTGGAATCAAGTTTCAGTTGCCATGAAATCCCTGTTCCCATCTTCCAAAAGAAAGGCATTTGTGCTCTGTAAAAAGGGGGCATTTTTTCTATCGTTTAATCGAAACTGGTTCCGTTCTTATCGTTTCTGCAAAAGAAAAGAAAAGAAACCCTGCTTCATTCTTCATTTGCTTTTCTTTTTTTGGATTTTATCTCATCGTCATTGCTAGATAAAATTTCTCCAGATTATCTAAATCTCAGAAACCTGAACACCTCTGTTCTTTTTCACCAGTGGGTTCTCTGATTGGGGCGATGACGGGTGCCTTCGTCGGCCAAGCGACCGAGAGTGGATTCTTCCGCGGAGCTGGTATTGGCGCCATTTCTGGAGCTGTCTTCTCCATGGAGGTCCTGGAATCGTCTCTTCACCTCTGGCGCTCTGACGAATCTGGGTTCTGGAGTCTCTTGTACATGGTAATTTTTTCAACACCCTTCGTCTCTCTCCTTTCAATCCATCTGGTTAACATTCGCCATTAACGCAAATTCTCTGTTCATTGATGGGAATGCGCAGATTGACATCTTTTCGAGCCTTCTGAGTGGAAGACTCGTCCGGGAGCAGGTCGGCCCCGTGATGTTAAGCGCAGTGCAGAGTCAGGTACCCAAGAAAAAAAAAAAAACTCTCGAATCTCAAATACAAGCCATGAATCTTCCGTTCTGAGCTTCTGGGTATTTAAAATATAACCTTTTTGCAGATGAGATCAGTGGAAACAAACTCGGAAGAGATTGTGGACATTTTCTCGACTGGTGGTACAAAAGGGCTCTCGGCCGATTCGCTGGAGAAGCTCCCTAAGATTACCATCACGAAAACGAACTGCTTGGATGCCACAGGAGAAAAAATGACATGTTCCGTCTGCCTCCAGGCAAGGCTCGATCGACTTTCTCTGTATTTTTTTTTTTTCAGAATTCTCATCAGAAGAAGCCAGAAAAGCGGAATTTCTTCTTCCTCCATTAATGTTTCTTACTGTTTGTTTTTGGGTACATTGCAGGACTTCCAACTGGGAGAATCAGTCCGTTGCTTGCCTCTATGTCAGCACATTTTCCATCTTTCCTGCATCGATAGTTGGCTTACCAGGCACGGCTCCTGTCCACTCTGCAGAAGAGATCTGTAGATAAACCCAGTTTTATGTAAATTACAGAATATTGAGAGAGATGTATATCCACTTGTCGACGAGGAATTAGAATTTTTTTGTTTCTTCTCCCCTTTTTGTTCATTAACCTTTCATTCTTCTGAATCTTCTTTTTTGCACCTATACTTTTTTTTTCTCTCTGTAACTATTCTCTTCAGTATATAGTGTGTTTTGAGGCCCCCCTTTTTTCACCATTATCACTGTCTTGTATGGGTTTAAGTCTCTCTGCAATCGTTGGGCATCCATTTTCGGTTCCGGTTAGTTGGTCAAATCAATCAAACCAGAAAGAACCTTCGTTTCTTTTCTTGCAAGCTTTGATCGCAGAAAGACGATCGTTCTTTAGGGGGGTTGTTGTTGATGTTGTTGATGCTGTTGTAGGAGAAGGAAAGGTGTCGGGATATATAATGAAATGGTACCTAAAATTTTGGTTGCTCTGCTCCAGTCCTGGCACATTCAGAATCTCTGGAAATTCTGAAGCTTGTACTCAATCGGATGGAATGGATTCCGCAACTGGGTCATCGACGAGTTTCAAAATTTTTTGCTTTCGGCGGTTGGTTGGGGGAGGAAGAGATGTCAAGAACACCTTTGTTGACAATGGTGAAAAGCAAGAAATTCAGAGGCGACCGACCCAGAACGGTGTCGTCTGTAATGTCAAACCTCTATTATTTTTTTATTTTTTTTTTATTTTTTTTTTGTCTTTGTCTTTGTCTTTGTCTTTGTCCGCGTGAGTCCCACTTTTTGCTCGAGATTTTAGAGATTTGAGAATGTGCAACTTGATTCCCATTTCGTGGAGTTCGTGGAAAAGAAGTTTTTTCTAGTTTTAATGGATTCCGGGAAGTTCCTCATTATAGGAAAAGAGCCCTACTTTAGATGACAAAGAGGAGATTTGTGTTTTAAAAGAGCTCTAAAACTTGGTTTTCCCAAAGAAGATTCTCAAAAGACTATTTCAAAGAACTATGTTGAGAACTCTTCTATTAAGAGTTTGGTCACCTGGTGCTGCCAATCAGATTACCATATGTCACCATAAATGAACTTATGAAAATTATGTGCCCCAAGGAATATAGTATTTTTGCCCTAATTTTAGTATTTTAGTATAAGAATATCGCAACCATACACCCTAATTTTAGTATTTTAGTATAAGAATATCGCAATCTTGTTGGCAGCACCAGACAGATCCTGCCAAACGTTAGGTCTCCCGCTAGAGTAGTCAGTCTTATACATTTTTCATAAGAAAAGGTAGGAAGGCTCTTCTCTTGGAACTCTTGGATGGGGACTGATTAAAATTTTGAAAATGATGTTAAGAACAAATCTGAGTTATCAATGTTCTCTTCATTTCAGTTCCATTTAATAAGAGGGTAAGTGGTAAACTGGTAAGATGATTCGATCACTGCAAGACTTTTTATTCTATATTCGTTTTGTTTGGGTGAATAGCATTGGCTGCACTTTTCATTTTTACATCAATGATAAGTTAAAGAACTGAAAGTTTTATCTTATATTAGACTTCAACCATTCAATATTTTGCCCTTTACTTTATATATTTTGAATATTTCTATAGATAACAGATAAAATAAATACTTTTAGTTATGTTGATTTATAGTCAACTACAGTCAGTCAATAAGCATCAGACTGGCCTTTGGTTCTGGTTCAACCGGTCCAGCCAGTTTTTTAAAATAGTGCCGAAGATTTACCTTTGTGTTATTTTCATATTTTGAGTTTTTTTCAATGTTTTAAAAATCGAACCGGCCATCAAACCGACAGTATGTTCGGTTTTGGTTGAACCTGGTTAGACCGGGTTGGACCAATGGTTCAACCATTGAATACTATCCTCTATACTTTATAAATATGTTATATTTCTATAGCTAAAAAGACAAAATTAATGCTGATTATAGTGAACTGGGCTGAGTCAATAAGAACCGGATTGGCCTCCGGTTCTGGTTCAATCGGGTTGGACCAGCCGTCTTTTCTCATTATTTTTTTTATAACATGAGTTGATCGATTTTTGCAAAAAAAAAAAAAAATCTTTAATAGACTTTATAGATTGATTGGTTTTCAAAAGCAAAAATGGGTTCAACTAATTAACTATAGGAAATTTTGAGGAATGGGAAAGCAGATGTTTTTGAGTGTTATATGAACATAAACATAAAAGCTGCAGCAAGGACTACATTTTTCAGCTTTTGAACAAACATTATATAACACAAGCTCTCATGTCTTTTACAAAGTTGATGGAGTTTGCAATATGAAGCTTGATCTTTCCTTGACTAGATTCCCTTTGGAATCGTTGTATCACCTGGAAGTGCTTCTCTAATGGTGAAAATCTTGGAAAAGTGGGTTTTTCTGATTTTCATGGATTCCAGAAAGAGCCATTCTTTTGATGACATTGGAGTTTAGGTAGATTTGTTTTTTAATAAGTTCCCATTTCAATGAGGAGATTTGTGTTTAATTTAAAAGAGTTTCCAAAACTGGGATTTTCAAAAAAAACTCTCAAGAGACTCTTTCAAAGAGTAATCTTGAAAAGTCTTCTATCAACAAAGTAGTTAAAATTGGGTTCGAATCACTGGTGCAGCTAACCAGATTATGACACGATATAGTGAAAAACATGTGTTTACCAGACTCCAAAACTTTTTATTTCTATCTTCTTTTTATTTTTGGGTGAACAATGTTGGCTGAACTTTTCATTTTAACATCAGTTATAAGTTAAAGAATAAAAAGTTTTATCTTATATTGTGTTATTTACTTGTGTATTATTGTCTGAAGATTCACCTTTGGTTTTATTTTCATATTTTGAGGTTTTTCTCATTATTATGTTTTTTAATAACATGGAGTTAATTTTATTATTGCAAATAAACTATCTTAACTATATTTTATAGATTGATTGGTTTTCAAAAGCAAAAATGGGTGCAACTAACTTTGGGAAATTTTAAAGTGTGGGAAGGCAAATCTTTTCAGAGTATTATATGGACATAAACATAAAAGCTGCAGGAAGAACTACAATAGAATTGATTGGCACAGGTTAGTTTTTGAGCTTTTGAACAAACATTAGATATCACAAGCTCTCATGCCTTTTACAAATTTCATGAAGTTTGTAATGTGTCACCAACTCATGAATGTACTCCTTCTAGGCCTTTGTAACTTAATTTATTTTCGGTTCTTTATGAGATGATTAGTGAAAGACTAAAAAAAGTGAATGTGTTGCTGGTTTAAGTTTAACCCGAACTTTAATTTAATAAAAGTTGATTTAATTCTGGTTTAGTTGGGTTAATTAGGCCTGCTTGAGTCAATTTTGATGTCAGGGCAAGGTCATGTTCATGTTATAAATGAAATGAGTTAAGGTATATCAACCTAAGTGGCAAATACCCACCCCTACCTAAAAAGAATAGCATTTTTTTTTTTTTCATTTTTATTTGCTCACAGATTTGATAAAACAGTTTAAGAACTTTGATCCAACCGCATGAAATACTTCACAGAAGTTGGGTGTATTTTCATTTTGCCGTTAAATTACATAGCTTTATTGTTGCTGTTGTTCGGTCTTGACATTGAGGTAATTCCAATGCTGGATGATCAAGAAACAATTTACTTCTTCAAGCTTAGTAAAGATTTGGAGGTTATTTTGCATGCTCGCCATGAAAGAAGTTCCGTTTTCCTGCATACAAGACTTGAAATAGTGACGAGCAATTCTGAAAAGCTGATAAGATCTTTCTGAATGGTAGTCTTATTTTCCTGTGGCTTCATGTTTTCTTGTTTCTTTAATGAGGATTTGAAGTAGGACAATAAATAAGGAAAGAACTTTTTATAAGTAGAAATGAAGAAACAGTTGAGGTCAACTTATACATATCATATGCAGCAGCCAACAAAGGCTCTGTAGTTACATTAAACTGAGGGATCCTGAGTAGGACTCTGTGGTTAGAGCATTTGGAGAACACACAAGGGAATGAGAACACACAATGCCTTTTCAGCTCATCTTCAGGCAATTTGATGCCATTAATGGCGCTCATCCCCATGATATCTAACCAGCTTCTGTTCCAGACAATTGAGCCAGAAGGTTGCTGTAGACCTAAAACAGATTAACACACACTCCCCACATTGAGATAGCTTCACTGCTCTTTAATTAGCACACTTCCACAATCTTCTCTAACACCCAGTATCATGCTTGCACACTGGTTTCACACACTTGGGGTGCACCTCATACCCACACTCCAAGCAAAGGTACCCCAACCCGGATCCCTGTTCATCACAGGTGCAACATATGAACGGACCCCCACCCGAGCCCTGAGACACTAATGTCAGTTCATGTGGATGACCCTCATGAGTCTCAGTTCTGGGAAATTTCTTGGCTTCTTCTTCAATCTCTTTCTCAAGTGATTCCAGTTGTTCCCGAGTGAAAGGGTAGGCCCTCTCTAAATAGAGGTTTATGAGCATTCTTCCATGCTTGGTGAGAGTTTTCCCATCTGGACCAATGATCACTAAACAAGGTATTGCTTGCACATCAAAGTATTTGGTGAGGGTCTTGACTGTGGGATCCCCAAAAGGCAGAGCTAGCCATGGCATGGCAGAGAAGTACGAGTCAAACATCGATCGGTCATGATCACTCGATACAAGGATGATTTCGAAGTCTTTGCCGTGCTCGTTTGCTAGGCTTTGTTTTATGTTGTGGTAGACTGTGACAAGTCGGGGGGTGAATTTCAGACAGGGCAGGCACCACTGAGCTGAGAAGTAGAGACCCACTGTTTTTCCTACTAAAGAAGCAACTGTTACCTGCAAACTTTTAAAAGAACATGAGATACATGCAAAAAAGAGTTAAGAAAAAAAAAAAAAAAAGAAGAAGAAGAAAAAAATACACCTAGTTACAAGTGAAAAAAAAAAAAAAAAAAAAAAAAAAAAAACACAGGTGATTTAGAAAACAGGCTGGCTTGTCTAAAGTAATAGCGCGCCTGTGAGATAAGTTATTAGAGCCAATTAGAAGGGTAAAAGGCAGAGGCAAACTCTAGAGTAATAATAAAAAGGAAAATTACCAACAGAATGCCAAAAAGTGATAAATTAGAAGAAAATATTCTAGGACTGCCAATTATGGTTAGTAAAATAGCTTTCACTCAAGTAAAATAAAATTCCATTTGTTTGTCATTATCATTCATTGTTCTATGTCAGTGAACCCTATAAACGCTTCAATGTTAGCGAACCCTATAAACGCTTCTATGTTAGTGAACCCTATAAACGCTTCTATGTTAGTGAACCCTATAAACGCTTCTATGTTAGTGAACCCTATAAACGCTTCTATGTTAGTGAACCCTATAAACGCTTCTATGTTAGTGAACCCTATAAACGCTTCTATGTTAGTGAACCCTATAAACGCTTCTATGTTAGTGAACCCTATAAACGCTTATATAAAATCAATTATCTAAACATGACAAGTTATCACATGCATAAGAAGAGATGAAAGTAAATTACAAGTAAGGAACCCCAGTTGACAAACTTACAATAATTGGCCAAAGCAGTTAAACAGGCTTTGACTAATGATTTGACTTCTAAGTCATTTTTTTTTTCTTGTTTTGTTTTTGGATAAACCCTTTGCGGACAATATAGTTGCAAGCGGAACCTGAATACCTGTTGTGGTACCATCTAAAGTTGAGCTCAAACTCCACATCAAATTGACCAGCCACGCATGAAAGCGTATTCCAAATTAACTGGAGATTTCAACTTCCTCAAAAAAAAATTAACTGGATATTTTACTAAAATTTTTATATGACACTATTTTCTAACACATGGTACATGGCTATCAAATATAAACAATGAACTAGTCCATAGTTAAAAAATGGGCCGAATATTACTTTCACAGAATTTTTTCACTTATAATAAAAAAGAAGAGGTTGATTTGCTGCAGAAGTGTAAATCATAATTCCTTACATATAACAGTGATGGTAGATATTCTAAGGTATCTACATGATTAACCAAGAAAATAACTTCTAAAAAGGAAATCAGTTTTCTCTTTTATTATTGCCTCCTCTATCCACTTGGCCTGGCTGCTCAGCCAAGTCTCAAGTATTAAACAGACAACCCTCAACAGGTCAGCTACGTTTAATACATTTAAGGGGACTTTCAAACTCAAACAGGCTTCCCCCACAAATACTTGAGGTTAATGTATTTAACCCCACTTAAAAGAGAAAATCATAAAAACATAAGGAAAAATCTAGTAATAACTCAAATTTGTTAGACATCCTAGTAACAAAATTTGCCCCTTTCAATTACAAGAGAAGATTTATGAGACTCATCAAACATGAGTCACACTTATCTTCTTTGTATGATCATAAAGAAATATTCCCATTGCTAAAACACAAATTAACAAATCTAACCTCTTTCAGATAGGCAACAATAAATTATGATAACTTAATTATTTGAACATGACTACGTCTGATAATTCTAATATGAAAACCTTAAACAAGAGAAATAAATCAATAAAAATATAGAAACATAAAATATTTATAACATTTTTTTGAGGAAATAAAAATATTTATAACATATTAAAATAAATGACTCAATTTAAAAGAATCCAATATCATTTCACATTTTTCCTCATCCATTCTCTCAAAAAATAAAGGCAAAAAGTTATTATTCTGTAAGAAGAAGTGGTATCTTTTACTTAACCTCAACAATGGATTTTGATCCCAAGAAAAGTCAGGTTTCATGTCATTATGTCAATACAGAGTTAAAATACTTTATAATAAAATAACAAATTTAATCAAAAATATAGAACAAAATAAGTTATAACAAAGTTCCTCGGTTAGTGAAGGGAAAGTTACACATAAGAAATATAACAAGAAAGATTTTTTTTTTTTTTGGAGGAAAGTGCTTTGAACAAGAAAGAAGTTTTCAATACCAAGAATAAATCCTAATTAAAAAAATTTGAACAAGATGAAGAGACTCAAAAATTATTTTCTAGTGTTAATTATTTAGTACTATACAGGCATATACTACTTTGTTAGATACCTAGTCAATATGCCAAAAACTCCACACAGATGGAACATGAAGCTAGGCCATTAAACTTATCTCACATTAGGCTGGCCCAACCTTGTGTACGTACCCTAGGTTGGGCCCCACAAAACTGTAATAATCCACTGTGCAATTATCCCCAACAGCCATTTCCATAAGTTACCTCTCTGAGACATCCCTTAAGACCCATTCCTCTATGACAACTTTCACTCTACACTAAGTAGCTCTTTTCACCTTAACGTTAGCTCTCTCTCTCTCTCTCTCTCTCTCTCTCTCTTACCAACTAGTACTTTCGAATGTTAGGCACCTAACAAATATACCAAAAACTCCAGCGCTGATAGATCATGAAAAATTATACCCTTTAAACCTCTCCAATATTAAGTTGGCCCAACCCAGGGCTCATAAACCTAGTTGAGTCCCCCAAGGCAAAATATCAGTTTTGATCAGAAAACTATATAAAATAGCTCTTAATTATAAGATAAATAAGTGAAAAAAGACAAAATATTGTAGGCAATGATATGAGACATAGGTCCCCATGCTGTCAGCAATGTGTCCATAAATCCACAAAAATAAAAATGTCATAATATCGAGTACCATTCTCTTTGTCCATGATTATGGTTATCAAGCGGGTAACTTAAATAAGAATAATCATTAGAAAATCCCAATGACAGAGGTTTTGCATGAAGTTCTTCGAATAATTAGTTAATCAACCCCATCTTCAATGAAGTAAATCTGCTAAGGCCTCATACAAATTTGTTACTGGATAACATTTGCAAATATATTGTAGTCACCATGAGAGAAATCATGTAAAAATTCATGCTTTGGGCCAACAAGTTGAAAGACATAGCTTTCCCCTCTAAATTCAATCATAAGGAATTGGAGATAATCATCCATTTGGCACCCTCATCACATTGTCCAGCCTACCTATAATCCTAAGGAAAACTAACTCAAGCTCAATCAATGGGAGCTGAATGGTAATCGCTTAAACACACTTAAAGACTAAAGTCATTGCACTTCTTGTAAGCTCCACTCCCCACAACCACAGATCTGTTACTACTGAGCTCAGGGCACTAATACAAAGACTCAACCTCTCCTTATTGGGCTACCCCATCCCTCCTATGGCGGACGGAGAATCAACTAAGATAATTTCCTCACTATCATCAATCCTCCTAAGGAACATTCTTCCTCAACATGGCTAAGATCTTCTGTCAAGTTCATTTGTCTAAAATATGTAAATAGGTATAGCGTTTTTTGGTGAGACTTTTTCTTCCAAGCGGAAACAAGGCCCACCTACCAAATTCACAAGGGCAGATCTGAAAGAGAGTACACTTAAGAGATAATCCATGCAGCATTGTTATCCAATGACACCCAAAGGCTTCAGTTAGAGTTTTCCCCAGTGATATAGATGATGCCTGATGGTAACAAACTGATGTTGGATGTCATTAACGACATGACCTTCAAGCAATATCAATTTACTGCCCTCCATTAGTTGGTGAATAATTCTTGAGATGCTTGTCAGGGAGGAGAAAATAAAATCTTATTTCCATATCTCGTCACTGAGATATGCAAGACAATACTTATCCCTATGTATCCCTCCCTCCATGTTTGGTTGAAAGAGATATGGACTCATTATTTTGCATGTTTCTTACCACCATGCTGAACATTTCCTAGCATGACTTTCACCTACTATTTTTAATCATAAATGAATTACTTACAAATTTCTTCATTTAAAATATATTTTATAATTCAATAAGCTACAATTTAACATAACCCTACAATAAAATTAATTAAAACCAACTTAATGATGATCCATTTATTTCACCTAGGCAACTTCAAATAAACCTCTATAGTGTTATGATACCTAACTTAGTCATTGACCACCCTCCCCTTTGATATATTCTTCTCTCTCCTCTCCTTCTCGGTCGTAGATTTCTTACTCCACATTGCAAAAAAATCATGCAATGCTTGGAAAGGAGATCAAACTAACCAAACTAACAAATGGGGCTCGAGTGGAGATCAAACTAACCAAACTAACAAATGGGGCTCGAGTGGAGATCAAACTAACCAAACTAACAAATGGGGCTCGAGTGGAGATCAAACTAACCAAACTAACAAATGGGGCTCGAGTGGAGATCAAACTAACCAAACTAACAAATGGGGCTCGAGTGGAGATCAAACTAACCAAACTAACAAATGGGGCTCGAGTGGAGATCAAACTAACCAAACTAACAAATGGGGCTCGAGTGGAGATCAAACTAACCAAACTAACAAATGGGGCTCGAGTGGAGATCAAACTAACCAAACTAACAAATGGGGCTCAGGTGGGGATCAAACTAACAAATGGGGCTCGAGTGGGGATCAAACTAACAAATGGGCCTCAATTGGGTTTCAAACTACTAAATATGCCTCAAGTATGGTTTGAAGCAATAAATGGGCCTCAAGCGCAGTTCTATTTACTAACTGCCAAGCAGTGGCGGAAATTTCTCCTTCCCTTGTATAGCTTCTCTCCTTCACTTCTCTGTGTGCTCAAGGCCACTATCATGATTGAGCACCATCTCCGCAATCAATTGAACAAAATCCAATTGGTCAAACAATTCTTTACCAAATTTTGGTTTTGGTTGCCCTAATCCCAAAAGTGCTTCTATTTTGAGGCAACTCGATTCAACTAGCTAAGCTCAGGTTAGATAATGCATGTGTCCATGCAACCACACATTACAAAAGGCATTGCGTTTTTCTAACATGATGTGTAGCTATCCTAATCAAATTAACCTATTAGCTATCTGAATAGCTTCTCCCAAAGAGAAAGTTGTGCCCACATGCTAAAGCAATTCAATGCAATTGATGACAACTAAAATAACTCGATTCTATATGTAAAAGCATCACAATAACCTACTTTGATGCTTAGCATAGGGGAATACTGATAAGTGATTGGCCACAAATATTTATTTGTGACCAATGTTGTCAAACTAGGATCAATTTTCAACCTAGTTGAAGTGGGATGGAAAGGTACGCCCACTCATAACATTTAGAACCGATTTTTGCGTAACCTCTTAAGAACCGATTTCCCTGTAAACTTTAAGAACCAGTCCATTTCTCTGGTCCGACCACAAATATGTTCCTATTAGATCGGTCCAATTCAATAGGGTTGGTAAGAAGAGGGACAAACAAACAACAAATCCAACACTGAGGGAGGCGAGATAGAAAACAGACTTGTAAAGGTTACAGGCAGCACCCCAACTAACCTACCATATCAATTCTGTTTGCCAAAAGCATTAAAAAATTATAATTGTATTATGTAACCTCAAACGCAGAGTTTATACACCTCACATTAGATGTGTACATTGAAGCCCATGAACGTAAGATCCAATTGGAGGCCATGTAGTACTCAAAAAGAGAGGTAATCAGCCATCCCTAAATCCACTGCCTATTATGTTCTACGTCATTGTAAAGAATAATAAATTCAATCTACTTTTAATGTATAAATCAAAGATCGATGGTGAGGACTAAAGAAATTGGACTCCCATAAAACTTGAGATAAAATTAAAAATTTGCCCTTGGCACATAGAAAAATCAACAACTCCCACCTACATGGAATCAAACTACTTCCTCGAATGAAGCCTAAAACGGTGGAGAAAGATGCGCTCTAAATTTCTCCATGAAATCAATAAGTTATGGATTCCACTAACTAGGGCTGTCAATCTTACCTGATTATTCGTATCCCATTTCTTTTGATTAATAATTGGAAGGAATATGGAACAAAAAATCTTACTCCGACTAATAAAAGGATAATCAGGTAAATTGTCCATATACCGTTTAACAAACGGAATACAAATGGGATAATCTTATTCCATACCCGGTTACCCAATTACTGTAAAAGAGTAAAATGGTATTTTAACTCAATAAAAATAAAACCCTAAGGTTTTACCTGAATTCATTCTTCTGCCTCCAAAGTCCCGACCCATCTCTACTCCGACCTTCAGGCATCCCATACTCCCCTCAAATTCCTCCAGCACTCCCAAATTGACAACCCGTGCCTCTTCCCTCTCCTTTCTCATCTCCTGCAAACCTGCTTTCTCCAATTCATTCACAATGGCTTGAGGGGGCATATCCTAAACAACCAATCTCCTCACTTTCTACTTTTGCACGGGTTGAACTCCCTCTCTCATGAACCTCAACTGCTCCAAGTACACCCAATACCTCACAATTAAATCTCCTCACTTTCTACTTTTGCATGGGTTGAACTCCCTCTCTCATAAACCTCAACCACTCCAAGTACGCCCAATACCTCACTACTTCCGGATTTCCATTCCCTCATCTAAAAGCAACTCACGCTAAAATAAGCCAAAGAGCATAAGTGGGTTCCAATATCTTTTTTTTTTATTACTTCAAGTTTGTCTTTTTTTTTTTTTCAACAAGCTATTGGTTTGTTTTATCCATTTAATTACCCGATTACCCGGCTTACCTGACAGATAATCGAAATGCGGATGAAATACTGGATAGATAAAATTCAATCAGGTGAAATGGAATACAAAATAACCATATTCCATTCCAATTGTATACCATTTACAGCCCTACCACTACCCCCTATAAATTTACTGGACATTTCTCCCTACAGGGTTAACCAGTTGGAATTCAAAGAATCCCCAAGGAAACTAAGGGGCACATCAATGGCACTGGAGCAACACTTAACTAGCCAGTGCTAAGTTACACAGTAGCAACAATTGTTGCCATGTGGACAAATCAACAACTCCCACCAAGGGACGAAATTAAAATTACCCCCATGAAGCCTAAAAAGGTGGAGAAAGATGAGCTCACTTTGATTTTCTCTATGAAGTGAAAGGGGAGGTTATGCGCTCCACTAGCTCTATAAATTTCTAGGAAATTTCTCCCCGCAGGTTTAGCCTTTTGGAATCCAAAAAATCCTTAACAAGTTCAACTATTAAAAGACTAAATGCCCAAAACTCTGCCAAATTATTGCCTAAAAACTACCCAAATTTTATAATAAAATTATCAACAAGCAACCAAACCTTCCACTATTCCACACACTCTCATCGTCGTCACACTATACAAAATACCTAAAATTTGTGTCAGACCTAGGTGAAAATTAAGCCACAACTTCAAGCTCATTGGCTTTGTCATCAAAAAGCACTATTTAGACCTTAGAAATTTCCCCCCAAAAAAAAACTTGATTTTTTTTTTTTGCCTGCCATTTCATGAATTGTCTTATTTTAAGTGAAATTTATAAGAAATAATTCTCCAACTAGAAGTTAAGTGTGTAGAAAAACTAGTTTCAATAAAAACTTTAAAACCTTTGACAATGGTTTTTGTAAAGAATAGTTTCTAATAGGAATTTCTTAACTTAATGGTTATTATGAGAGCTTTTAAAGGGAGAAAAGAGAAAGGAATTTAGTGACATTACAGTTGCTCAAGAATAAAGATACCCTAGAACAATGTTATAAGACATGACTTAGAAATTAAATCGCAAAAAGTGACAAATTTGTGTCTAAACAATTTAACCACAATATCTTTTCTTTTTTGAGAAAATTAAAGTTTTATTGCACTCATAATCAACTTCTAAAGAACATCATATAAGTTGCATAAGGTAGAGAGCCTCACCAATAAAGATGTCAGTGTAACTGCCTCCTTTGCAAGAGAGTTGACATTACGATTTGCCAACTATAGAATATGTTTACATACAACTACATTCCGCCCTTGGAACCACATTTTTCTAAACAACGTTAAGAACCTCCACGACAAATCCTTGCGTCCTTAGGCACCAGTCGATTACATTCCGTGAGTTGGCCTCCACTTCTAGTGGCCCTAAAAGATCTGGTGGCCCTAAAAGATGTTCCCAATATAGTGTAAGGCCTTCCAAGACCACTACGCACTCATCTTCTATTGAATCTTTTGTCACCACTGGACCATAGACATATAACAGCTTGTTGCCACTCTAGACCGTCGATGCCCGCTTAATCTGAGTCACTAAGGAACGTTGCACCATTTTCACAACATAATCATATCGATATTAAATTTTTTAATTTTTAAGAAAGTGTCATCCCCTATGTGAGGTTTTGTAAGGTCCCTCTCCCCCATATTTTCCCAAAATCTTCACAAAGTCAAACATGGGCCCCCCATCATGATGAAAATTAAAATCTTGTGCTTCTTTTAGTGGCTTCCCCAAGAAAAAGTTTCTAGCTGGTGCTGACCAACGTCCCCTCCATTGTGCAAAACTTCCATGCAGCTTTCACATGGGAAAAGTGGAGGGGTGGGTCCATGGGCCGGATCAAGGAAAGGCGAGGCTCTCCTCCCCTTGTTCTTTGCTTATAAAGTGGACAAGGGGGGAGGTTCTACCCCCTCCCTCTCTTCTCCCTCTCTTCTCCCTCTCCTAGCCTTCTGACTTACTGATTGAACCACAAACTTTACACCTTTGGCTGATATCTTGTACCCAGCATTAGCTGTATCCGTTGCATCCGCTACAAATTTACGACAACGGACGTACATGAAAAATTGAAAGAAATTCAAAAGTCACCTCTTACCACATGGCATTTTACTAGATGATTCAATTTACAAGGTTGTGAATTAGCTATGTCCCCATTTTTTAAGAAGAACATAAAGCTTAACTAATAAGGAAAAACCATTGATGACCTAGAAGTGAATTTCTAGAAGGAAATATATACGAAAGCTAATCAATTTGAGAATTATTATTGTAACCACAATTCACCAATCTGGATGATAACATCTTTCGACACCGACTTCTATATTACAACATACAAACCACTCGATCTAAACTTGTGGACATCATTGAGCTTGACAATGTACCTTATTTGATTCCAAGAAAAGGTCATCCACACGATCCCAGCAGAAAGTGAAAGCTGCTACAACGTACCCCACTCATCCCACGTAATGATTATTCAATTCTAAGATGCCAACAACGATCTTCTTTCTTATCTAATCTTCTTTTGGAGTTTTATGTGAGATGGCTACATGATTGGTCTTGTTACTAGATTTCCCAGAAATATTTCTACTTTTTATTCATGATCCATGAAAGTTTTGATATTCAGTTAATTAGCACCGCCAGTCACTTTTCCTGACTCAACATGTCTGAACTCTAGTACAAGGTGGGGGTGTTTGAAGTCTGAAATTAGAAATATTTGTAATAAGATCTTACTTCTTAAACTATATATTAGAAAAAAGAATTATTAATCGTTAGCAGCCGCATGCTCTTCCAGCTAAACTAAGAACTATTACCACCTATGTAGAGACTAAAACACCCTTATTATGAAAAGAAAAGTCATTCCAGTCATAATCGTGCATGAATCCATCAGCAATAATTTGTGTAAGACGTTAACCTAAAAAATTTACTCGGTAGAGACGGACGAACCTGCTTAGACGACGAATTGGACAAGACATGGTCCCTGGAACGATTCGTCAAAAGATTGACGAGGGTCTGACGCTCATGCCTCTCCTTCTCTTCATCTCCCAATTGTTTCAATTTCTCCCTGGTAAAGGGGAACGCCCGGGCACCGTACCGGTACACGAGCTCGACTCCGTCGTACCGCACGGCCGCCTCGTCCTCGTCCCCGGGCTGCAGAATGATGAGCGAAGGTATCCCTTCGATGTCGTACCTGCGGTTCAAGTTCTTCTTCAGATCCAGGTTGGAGAAGGGGATGGCGAGCCACGGCATGGTCGCGCGGTAGCCGTCGAAGGCTTCCAGATCCTCGTCCGCGGACACGAAGACGATCTCGAAGGAGGCGCCCTTGTCGCGCAGCTGCTTGTAGACGCGTGCGAGGACCTGGGTGAACTGCTGGCATTTGGGGTACCAGTTCGCCGAGAAATAGAGCCCCACGACCTTGTCGTCCAGTGCTCCCATGTCCACCTGCAACCAACTCGACAGGGTGATCGACAGTTTTGCCTCTGCAATTACGAATGCCCACCATGGATGGACTTTCAGAACTTTCAAACTAAAAACGAAATCACTTACAGAAACCATAAACATTTCCTTTGCCCATTAAAATGAGTTTTGTTTAAACCCAAAATCTTAGACGCTCGACAACAAATCCGTATGTAAGCCATTAGGGAAATAATTAACATGAAATATACTCCTTATCATCAACTCAACGTCTTAAAATACTGTCGGAATAACTTATTTTTATTGTCTCGGATCGATCATCAGAAACTACATCTTTGTCAGCTTCAAACACTTGTGATCGGAACAAAGCTTTTAACGCTTCCTGGCCTTTACACAGCCGGAGATCAATAGCATTTCTGAACCCAGTAACAATTTCAGATCTTTAGTCGTCTCTTTATACTGGTCATAGTACAGAATGCAGAAACTCAGATGGGTCAGGAATCTCGGCCAGGACCCAGGTCTGAGAAGGCCGGATCGGAGAAAAGTCACGTTTGTACATGTATGGATATGGAAATAAATCGGTACACCGTTTCAAAGTACGTGCAGGTGACAGACAGGAAAGTGATAAGGAAGGAGAGACCGAAGGTCTGCACTCGGTAACAAGGTAGTGGTTGAGAACTTGAGAGGGAGAAAAACAGTGACGTTCTCTAAAAAGCGCCGGAGGTATACGTTCTCAGCTGCCGGCGATGTGTCGGGCTGATCTCGTCAGTGGTGAAGAAGGGTGGTGGCCTGGTGGGTCAGGTCACTTTCAATGGGAGGAGGTGGTAGTACAGTGGTACTACGACCACTAAAGCGTTACTTCCATGGCAGAGGGAGAAGGAAAGCCAAAAAGGGGGAGAAAACAAAAGAAAAAGGAAGAAAGGGTGAACCTGGTTTTCAGGGGAAGAAACAAGGCAATTTCTATCTTTAGAAGCCAACAGAGGCGAGAATTTGCTCCCGGGAAGCTTATCATTGCCGTCATAGAAAACCCAGAAATCTTCATCATCGATCTTCTTCTTCATCTCAGTCACCACGGGCAGCTCCTCCTTCCTCATCTTTCCCCTCCCCTCTCTCTCTCTCTCTCTGACTGCAAACACGGAGAGACTCAACTTTCCCCTATTGTATGCGCTGTCGCGCATGAAATGATGAAAACCCCGACTCCAAAAAACTTTACCCGCGGCGACGCTTATAACCTACTCGCCCCCGGCACCCATGAATGTCTGCAAACACATGGCATGCACGAAACGACTCACGGCGCCCTCCCATTCGGTCACCTCCATTACACTTTCCAAGGTTTAGGTCCGTATCCGCATAAAATACTTAGGAACGAGAGACGGAGAGATCAGCAGAGAAACGACTCGCACTTCGGCGTCATGCCACAACGGATCTCTCATCTATGTATATAGCTTCTCCCCAATGCAGAAAAAAAAAAAAAATTCCTTTTCTTTCTGGGTTTTCGAAGACGACGGCCAATGAACCGAAAGCAAGTGTGGATGTATGGAGTTACAAGAAAGAATCTCCACGACTCCATCGTCCATGCTTGAATTCTGGATTTCGTCTCACCAATTTCTCTTTCTCGAGCGCAGACGAGCCGATCGAGGATTCCCGTGTTTCCCACGGGTTTCTCTTCCTTTTCTTTCCCCAACTTTCGCTGTTACGTGTCCCCTGTTCATGGATCGGAGAAAAAGAGACAATCTTATTTTATTGACTTCTCCCGTCGTGGATATGCACCACGTGGCCAGCCTTTCGTCCACTACATTTTTACAAACATTATACTATACTACTTAATTAAACGTAATTTTTATATTTACATTAATGTAAAAAAAATTAAACAGGTTCTAACGTATTTTTTAATACAATTTTATGGTTAAACCATTAATAGTTATTACTTGAAAGTTAATATTATATACACCAAAATATGAACGGCCCAAATGTAACCGGTCCAAACGCCCATCAATACAGCAATCAATCGTCGTAAGTAGGTTCTGTCCATCTTCAAAATCACTTGCGCAGCCTATCTACTAAACCCATTCACTTGTTGTATCATCGATATAGTCGTCGCCCTAGTCAGCAATAAATCATTGTGTTAGCACTCTTCAGCAACCAGTTACGATACCACTCAATTCAGCAATTTAAACAACCAAGCTTGGTCGCAAACTGAAGAAGCCGAGAAAAACAGCTCACGATTCTCATTCGAGGGATTCAACCGAGGAGCTCTCCGGTCTTTCTCCCATTTCAACAATAACAGTAGAAAGGGAATCGTGATCCCTATTTCTAGCCATAAATGTTCTGGCGAAAGAGTTCGAAAACCTTTTGTCGAAAAGGAATCTTACATACAAAAGCTCTCTCGAGCCGAAGAAGTTAAGCGACTCGCAGTTCGTCGAGATTCAACAGTTCAACCGGAGCAATTCTACACGTTCACCGGCAACGTCAACAAGTCGATACACGCGAAACTCAAATACTTCCGTCCGACCAACCAAAGTTATCATCGTTCGTGCACACTCGTTCTAAAACTTAATTTTTGTCGCCAGAAGCCGAAACTTCATCAAATTACATGAAAATTAAACCAAATGAAGAATAGAAAATTGTACTCGCATTCCTTGATATTCAATAATAAATTGTAACACATATATTCTGTCGCAAATTGAATTACTCTCTCGATTGTGCCCCGTAGCGGACCGACAAATTTTTGGTGAAACAAATACTTAAAATAATTTTATTGATTCTGATAAATAAATCAATAAAATTACAATAATGATATAATACAGTGTTTTAAAAACCAAACCGAACTGGCCGATCCGCCAGTTGAACCAGAATTGAAGGCCAATCCCGGTCTTATTGACTCAGCCCGGTTCACTATAATCTGAATTATTTTTGTATTTTTTTTATAGAAATATTAAGAAAATATAAAGTAGAGGGCATGATATTAAATGGTTGAAAACCAAGTTGGACCAAAACCGGACATACTGCCGGTTTGATGACCGGTTTTTAAAACATTGATATAATGAGATTAATCCAAGTGCGTTACTTCAATCTTAATTATCATGTCTTACTTTACAATCAAGTTAATAATTAATTTTTTAAAAAACTGAACCGAACCGGTCACCCGATTGAACCAGAATCAATTAAAAAAAAAAATCTATCATACGCTAACTAAGAATTAAGAACTCGAGAGGGCTTAGAGAAAGACAGTCCGTACGACAGAAATTATTGCTTTCGCTTCGATATTTATTAGAAATAAATAAGTAAATAAATAAGTAAATAAATAGGTAAAGCAGTAAATAAATAAATAAATAAATAAATAATATAATAAATGAATAAATAAGTAAATAAATATAAATAATATAAATAAAAAAAAAAATAAATAATATAAATAAATAAATAATATAAATAAATAAATAAATAAATAAATAAATAATATAAATAAAAAAAATAAATAAATAATATAAATAAATAAATAAATAAATAATATAAAATAAATAAATAAATAAATAATATAAATAAATAAATAAAAATCTATCACGCACCTAAAAGCTCGGAGGACGACACGAGAGAAGTCTAAAAAAACCGCGAGACGATGCGTAAACGATACGAGACGCAACGAGTCGCGGTCGGAGAAAAATATCGTACCGATCGCGAGACGCGACGTCGGATATCTCCGTCTTCTGCGTCCCGAGGCGGATGTCTCCACGTGTCGCGCGGCGGGCGTATGTGTCGCGTGCGAGCGAGAGTCGTTGGGCCGAACAATAATTAGGAGGGATCCGCGGGGCCCTCCAGGGAGGCCGGGCTCGCCGCGGGCCGTCCACGTTTCCGGTTTCGATCTCGGCGACGGCCGGCGGCGTCCACGTGTCCCGGGCGCTGCCGTGACCGGGTTCGAGAAGGGACAAAATGCGTGGGACTCGTCTAGACCGAGAGAGAACCTTCGAGACGGCAAGACAGTGGCGTCCTCCGATCGCGACGCGTGGCGAGCGATCATGCCGCGATGGCGACGCGTGTGACGGCGTTGGAATTTGCGATTCCTCTTTTTCTTTCACACTTTCGAGTTTCTAAAGGAATATTACCCTTTTTTTCAATTTTATAATTATATATCTTATAAAAAATGTTTTATCAGAATTATTTCAGTATAAATTTTAAAAATTTAAACTAAAATAACTGATAAATAAAAATAAAAAATTAAATAAAAAATTATAGCAAATTAAAAATATGATAACAGAAAAATTAAAATTAAAAAAAAAATCAAATAACTGATAAAAAAAAAAAGTAAATAACTAACCTCAAAAGGTCGAACGGCCGTGAAGAGAGAGTGTCGAAGTAAGAGGGTAGTCCAACCACCCGACTCGTGCTTTTCATTTTATATTAAGAAAAAATATAATAAATCCAATATTTTTAAAGTTAAATTATTGAAAAAAATTAAAATCAGAGGGTATGAGGGCTCGGCTGATCATGAAAGTACTATTAAAAATGATGAATAATCACATCATATGAAGAAGAAAAAATAATAATCTGTGCACTGATTAACCATTTTCAGGGGTTATGGTTAAAGTTAAACAAAGAATACTAATTCAGCAATCTTAAGCCACGTGATTATTTGTCAGTTTGATGAAGATGGGTGTCAACATCTAATTAGGTTTTATAACATTATAAAAATTAGAGAGCAATTAGGATTGTTTTTTTTTTTTTTTTTTTTTTTTGGTGCAATTGTGATTACTCAATCAGTCCAACCCTTTTCCCCTGAAACTTAATCTGATACCTATATAATTATTGAGACAAAGATTGAAACCGCATAACATGAAATATAAGACCAATTTAATTCATATCAATAAGTGCATTTAAAAAAAAAAAAAAAAAAAAGGAAGAAATTATGTCCAGACTTTTGAAAAATTAGAATGGTGGCACAAGTAGGTTTAGAATCTATTGTTGATGACAAAGCAAAATTTGGACCTAACATTGACGAATGCAGGTTAACTAACATCATATCATTCTTTAAAAAATGGCAGAAAAGTGTATACCCAGAAATATATCTTTGCCAACCTACTTTATTATCAAAGGGGCATGTGTGTCAGTTTGTTGTGTGTTCTGTGGCAAATCCCAAGGGAGTGTTATCTTTCAAAATTTTGTTTTTACCTAGGAATGAGTAGGCAGACCTAATTCCTGTCAGCTTCCAACTTCTGTCAAAGGAACTTGTGAATTACATAAATCAAGGTGTCATGAAGCCTGAGGAAAGCAGGTTTGAAAAGTATTATATTTTGTTGAAGTGGCAGACACATGTCCCTTAATAGATGGAGTTAAAGACAGCCAGTCTTCTTCTATAAAACCAACTAATAACCTTGATACACATCATTCTCTCCAGAAGCAATCTAAAGTTCAAAGGGCTTACATAACTCAAGGCTCAGTCATCATGTAGTGATCCAGTTTTAGAGAAAAATGAATGTAAAGATTCTTGGTTGAATCATCATGAACTGAAATATTAAAATTCAGGAAGGAAAATTTGTCCGAGGAATTGGGTCAGTGGGTTTAGTGTCAGTTCAGTATCATTGACACTTATAAAAATCAAACTTTGGGTATTATGATTCAGGTTCAGTGTATTGACAGACACCATTTGATATTGCTCATAAACCAATTCACTTTTTTGACTTTTCAGAAATTGATAAAATCAGAACAGAAGACGTGGCTGTGGCAGTCAGGCAGACTTCCAACTTATTACATTGCTCACAAACCAATTCTCAGTTTTTCTCTATCGAGAAACAGAGAAAATGAGAGAGAGCAAATGTACATGTGGCAGTCTGATAGAATTCAACTTATTACAGTTGCTCGTAAACCACTTTTCTGTTTTTTTCTGTCTGTTCAAAACTAAAGAAAATCAGAAATAGAAATTGGGCTGTAGCAGACTTGCAGACATCAACTTATACCTAAGAAATTTGCGAAGGAAAAGAATAGAATTTTCCAGCAGAAGAAGGATTCTTGACCAGAACAGTGGGCACCATTCTTTTATTACATTTCCTCGACATGAGTGTCTTACATACATCCAATAATAGATATACATATATAATAATCCTTTTTATGACCTTGTTATCATTATTCTCTTATAAAGCACAAACATCACGCATATATATTGTAATATGATTAATGGCAATAATTCTACTGGAGAAAAAAATCAGAAAATGGAATTTGAGCTCTTATCTCGTTAATGGATCTGTTTAGGTTTCGAAGTGCCTGAATATGAGGTTCATCTTCCTCTACTGGTATGATTCTTGCAAATTCTCCCTCTCCAAAGTAGTCCACAACTCTGTTAGCAGCCTCAAGACCACTCACATATGCTTTTTCCTGCAGGAGGATATGAAAAGAAATTACTAGTTCACTCAAGCACATAGTCAATTATCATGTTCCTGTGGTTTTCTCACCTGTGACCATGATCCATGCCGGTTGATGATCCAATCTCCAGCCATAAAAAAATTTGGAAAGCTTGTTGACCCACGCATCATGTACTTGTATGAACCTGGCAACACAGATGGTTAGTCTTCTCCTCGTGTGCTACATTTTTATGCAGGATGCCAAAAGTTTACCATCGAGGATAAATGCTACAAGATCTATTACCAGGGAAGAAGTGGGTAACAGATTTTGGATATTTGAAGACTTCTTGCTGCATCACAGAGGCATCTTCAAACTCTTTGACGCATTTAGAAAGGTATGACTTAGCCTTTGAAACAATCTGTTCATCAGTCAATGGCAATAACTGGTTGGCATAGTACTGCAAGAAAAAAAATCACTTTAATAACAAGGGGTATTCAAAAAATAACAGAAATGTTTGAATGGTAGCTCCACAAGACAAAACTCTTACAAAGTCAGCTGCTACTACTGTTACAGGCTCATCTTTATATTCATCGTAAATCGCATTCAAGTCAAAGAAAGTCCATCCACTCGACTCGTCAAACCCAAAACATGCATTGCTTGCCTTGGGAATGTATATCTAATCACATGACCACGAGTTATTTACAGCAAATGTTTCATAATTAAAAATACGAAAACATAATCTTTTACTTACCCTCCTATCCAACCTCATTCTAACAGAAACAACATCAATGGCTGCCAGGTTCATAACATTTAGAAACTCCTGTTTTGTCTTTAACACTGAACTAAACAAAACCCATCCATCAGTGAGTCACGAAAGACTTTAAATGCCGGTAGAAGATATCTAAATGAACATGTGAGAAGATATTTCACTCATCATGAAGAGGAAGCAATACTAGAGGAAATATCTCAATGAAACTTTGCTATACCTCTTCTTAACAATTTCTTGAAGATGAGAGACACCAAGTGCTAAGATGACTGCATCAGCAGGATATGATTCTCTTCCACAAATAACTTCAGAAACTCCTCCAGTCTCTTCATCTAGAGCAAAATCAATGACAGTTTTATTCTTGTGAAACTGACAGTTTTTTAATTTCATGGATTCCACCCATGGCTCAAAAATCTTTTCATTGACAGTACCGCGACACCACTTAACATCGAAATCCTTCTGTAGGAAAAAATGATCATAACAAATGTTACCATCTGCTACAAAGTTTTAATATCAATTATTAGTGAGAACTAGCTAAACTATACCTGATGAGCTAGAAGGAAATAGTAAAGCATTCCCAATGCTGCAGCAGCACTGCATTGCTCAGCTGGTGCAAATAAACCCACTTGAAGAATTGGATTGAATGCTTCCTGGTAAAGCCTTTCTGAACAACCATACTGTTTGAAAAGCTCTCTTGCAGTTACTGCAATTGAGAGAGTACTATATAAGACCGCCATCTTTTGAAAGCTTCAGAGTTTTTGGTAGAACATACATAATTTAGTCAGATATACAAAACAAAAATGACCACAATAAAGAGCTTGTCTGGTGAGCTTTCTCACTTGGATCATATTTTCTCCATGCAACGTCAGTGTTGTCAAAGTCAACGACTGTAAATAGGAAGCACCAATCAGAGGTCAGAAAAAGCAAAGCAGTTGATGAAAAGGATTGGCTAGATAACAATGATTCCATCTACCAATAGCACATCACCACATTTTGAGTTAAAATAGGTTCACCTTCAAATTGGTAAGTTAATCGATGAAATATGGCTTTCATCAGGGAAACAGTGGAATTCCACTAGAATAATACCATTATTATTGTCTCAGTAACATGAATGAAAAAATATTTATGACCATAACACGTACCAGCTGCCATGAGGGGAAGTGATGTCAGCTGATCCACCACCGGAAGTCGGCGAAACTGAAATGAAGGAATTAAAAATAAATAAATCACCAATAATGAACATGGATTACTCTGTTTTCGTGGATGAGGAAAATTATTTAACTCCTGAAAAAATTACTTGAGTGTAAGCCAACGCCCCAAACGGTGCTGGCAGCCGAGGACAATCTCCATATATAGGAAGCTCAACCTGCTCCAAGATCTTCAACTTAGTGGCTTGTCCGCTGTTTAAACACAGTCGAATACTTGACTTTTTTCTCTAGACAAAAATCTAATCCCACAAAATATGAAAAAGCAATATGGAATAGAAACTTTGGCTGCATTTTATCTTTAATTCATGCAAAGTTTTTGCATGACCATTTGAAGGTTTCAATAAGCAACTCATAAGTAAAATGATAAACAGCCTTACATAACAAACATACCTCTAATCCCTCAGGTGAATACTTTGCCGATCTTGTCCAGTTGGTAAAAGGCCTTATACCTAGCTCATCAACCAGCGAAAAGATGTTTCTATATGGATACCAGAAACCTGAAATTAACCATCATGTGATTAAATATATTCAAGAACCTAATTAAAATGGAGAAATCTGAGGTGCCAATTGAATCAAACCGAGAATAGAAAACCACATTATTATCTTCTGAAACTAATCTTACATCTCGAGGGCCCTATGTTTTTCAATCTAGCAGAAGGACTTGAAGAACCAGAATACAACAGGAAGAATCATACACGAAGGTTTTGAAAGAAACTGTAACTTCTTCACAAACAGTAACTCAAGTCTCTTATTGCACTGGGTTTCTTAAAATTTTAATATGTTTCGTTCCTTTCAGATAATACCTTTGGAAGTTCAACAAGAAAAGGACAAGAGTCTAGCTAGATCACACGCCTGCAATAACTCACCGAGATGTTCACACATCAAATGAAGAAAATCAGAAACATCAAATTAAAATGTCAGATAATCATGGAACAGCATAACTCTCAGCAAAATGTGACAGCCAACACGTGACTAAAAATTTCCAAACTTTTGACAGGGTATACCAAGGTTAACTAACAGAGGCCAAATTCAAAATTTTCACGTAGAAAATACGAAGGAACATTACCACTCGTTCCAACTTCATCCGGGCACCCAGCATCAAGCATTGTCACACTGACATCCTCCTGAAATAAAATTTCATTAGTCTCATCTTCACGGGCCCAAACAGAAACAAGTTCTCAAAAACAAACTGCACAAGAAATAGAACCTGTTTGGAGAGATGATGAGCAGCAGCAAGGCCAGCCCAACCGGTACCCACGACAACCACCTTCTTTCTGCCTGACTCATGACTGGTATCAATAGCTTCTGCTCTGCAAACAAGCGCACGACGCTTTACGTCCCGATAGTAAGGATGAGCAACGAGTACAGGAGGGCGTACCACAGCCCAATAGCTAGCACTTATCATTCTGGAGTTTTTGGCAGCGAGCAGCAGTGGAGACCAGAAGAGAGAGCTCCAAAGCCTTATGTTGCAGCTCCTCACTGGTCGAGGCCCGCGATGACGATGACTGCCACACAAACAACAACAAATGGGTGTCGACTATGGAACGGAGCATTTGCGACGAACCAACGTCCACGCATTTGTTCTGGAACCAACCGAGGAACTCGTCCAGAGGAGACAAAACAAGTTTTGTCTGTGGGATTTGATTACCCAAATCTATTCTTCTTCAGATGTAAGAATAAAGAACAACAGAAGTAATGAAGTACAGCTCATTAAATTTATTGGATGTTCCTCCGTGTTTTTATAACAAAAACTGAAACTGGGTGTCAGAATCCACGTACTGAATGTCCATTTAACAGCATGATTATGCTTATAAACTCATGTTCTTACTTAATGTATAAAAAATGCATCTGCAAGACTGAAACAATTTGTTTTTGTGAGATGATTTTAAGTATCCGAGCATCCAATTCTTTGCCTTGAAAGAGGAGATATCTTAGGAATACTAATTACTAATTTTCAACCCCCCATTATAAATATATAAAATATCCATTTTAACTTAATTACATCCGACTAAATATGCAATTTCCATTCCCTAATATCAAAATATATAACACCCGTTGCTAATTTAACTGCATGTAAGTAGAACAATGCAATCTTTTATATTTACTGCATTAAAATTTGTTAGTGTAAAAACCACAGTGATTCAAATAAATAAGATGGAGCTTCGTTATGATTTACCATGGTTTCACACATTTTGTTGTTAATACAGTACCAAAAATAAGGCTTGTTGCTTATGAATCAAACTGACCAAAGTAGGTTCAAATAGTAGAAGCTTTATCTTTCCACAAACTTCTCAACTAAGAAGAACATTACACTGGATAGAAGAGCATCCACAAGCGAAACAATGCCCAATAAATTAGAAAATAGATACACAAAAATACATGAAAACACTGCCCAGGATGACCAAAACTGCATGTACCAGCTCACTGGCAAACCCCACAAAATATAGAAGATTCACTAAGTGAGACAAGAGGGCATGGCACACACTTCATCTTCACTCTCATACAAAGGAGTTTATTTTGAAGCTGTAGTACAAAGGATGCATCGCATCCGCGGTTCGTTTGAAGCCAATTCCTCATTTTCGTCATCTTCACTCTCATAATCTGATAAACGCCCTCGTGAAGAGGGTTCACTGCCATTGACTGTAGAATCAGCGAGGCAGGTTACATGATAAGCGTGACAACAGAAGAAAACAATTACTGAGAGGTTTTGAATGGATAAAGGATCGAGACACATGCAACACCTCCCACCACCCCTTTTTCTTTTTGACTTCACCTCCATTGTCTTCCCATTTATGGATCTCTCGTTCAATTGGTTCACTCTGTTATCCTCCATGGGGTGATCTTCATCTTCAAAACTGCCCAAATAGACAGCATGTCGAGCCTCCTGATAATATTTCACCAGAAGATTCACACAATCGGCCTGTCATGAAGGAGAACAGAAACTGAAAGATTAGAGAAAGTTGCAGTGCTTTTCTTTAGATGATAAAGAGCTCCAATATAATGATGATTCATTAAGGCACAAAGACATTATATCTTCAGTTTTGGGAATACAAACAACATCACAAATACCTTGAGAATATCATTGCATCCATGCCGAAGTGAAGTCTCAGTTCGGTAATCAGTGATGATTTTTACCAGGCGGTCTCTAAGCCTGCAAAGATGGCATGAATAAGAAGAACAAATAAAGAGATCTGACAGTCAGCAAGAATCCAGAGAAACAAAGTAAATAGACAGTTTGCACAATCTTTTCAACATGTGAATTGGTAAGCACAAGAACAGCACATGCTGTAATTGCTCAGTTCAATCATACCCCTTCACATCATGAAAAGGGAAAGGGTGGTCACTAGTTCTCTCCCTACAATGAATTTGCAAATTTGAACTCGTGGCTTAATTTTGCTCATTCAATTAATAATGACCAGCCAAATGATTTAGCTTTATAGATACATTTTTATACTGTACTGCATCAACCTATCCATTGGTCATATAAGTGATATAGCCTGCTGCATAGATTTGATTAGATGATTAAGAAAAGCTCACTCCATTAAACAACATGCAAGTGAAACAGTAGATTAGACTTAATTACTAAGCTTGAAAGATAATTGGAAGCAAATTAAGTCATATAAACTGGAATTTAGATGGAGAAGAAAGTAAGACAAAAAAAAAAAATGTCGCGGCTCGCTTCGAGTCGCCGCGACACGAAAGGGTCGCCGACGACCCTTCCTCATCCTCGACAACTCGGGGACGGTCGACAGTGGTGGAGCGTCCGGCGAGCGGTTGCGGCAGCTGCGGCGGCGACGGCGACGACAAGGACAGTAACAAGGGCAAAAACGAAGGGGAGGAGGAAGGCCGGAAGTGGACGGAGGTTTGGAGGAGCAAGATCAGGCAATGGAAGCTGAAGATGAAGCTTCTGATAATGGAGACAGCAGCATTGAAGGTTGAAGAAACGAAGGAGAAGACCTCCCGAGGCTGGAGAAAGGGAATCATGCTCACGGGGACCTCGGGGGAGAAGAAATCGTATGTGCGCGTGCCGGCAGAAGCAAGGGGTCTTTTCTGCACGCAGTTGAGCCTTCTCCTGCAAGCCTCTACCCCAGGAGTTCGAGATAGGGAAGTGTGTGTAGGGGACATGCAGTTTCTACTAGGATTTGTGGCCTGAAGGAAGCCTTTCTACAAACTGATGCAGCTTCAAGCTGGAAGGATCCTCGCACGAGTACATATTCCCAGATCTGGTCGGGAACAGGTGTCGCAAGCACTGTACGAAGTCGGAGCCGAAAAAGCGTGCTTTTTGCCGGAATTACCGAACTCGCCGGGGCCGGAGAAGGTGATCGGAGCTCCGGCACCGGCGTCAGAGAAGATGACCGGAGCTCCGGCGACTTCACCGGGAATTTTTTTTCCCTCCAATCTGGCTCGGACAGTGGTTTTTTCGAAGTCTTGGTGGGATGTGGGGACAAAGGAGACCTCCCTAGCCATCATTTTGGAAGATTTCAGTAGTCTGGGGGAAAATCAAAGTTTAAGTTTAAAATTAAAGGACAAATGGGATCTTCAGGAGCCTCCAAAGTCATCCTATAAGTGCTACGGGGCATGGGTAATATGGTTTAAGGAAGAAGCTGATAGGACCAAGGCTTTACAGGACAAATCTAGTATCACATGGACCTTGGAAGCATGCGGGAAGCTGGACGAGAGGACTTCCGTAATATTTGGATACATATACATGGTCTCCCTATTGAATTATGGAGGACTCCTGCTTTGGAAGCAACTGGACGACTCTTGGGGAGCGTTATGGAAATTGACCCTGCCACAGTCAACTTGGAAAGGGTTGATTATGCACGGGGATGAGGGTGCGTATTAAGGGCTGGTACTCAAGAGAGCAACCGGTAATAGTCAAAGAGGGTGGCAATGATTATGAAGTACTAATTTGGGCCGAGGAAGCGCCCCTTGAGGAGGACAACAACATGGCAGAGCAGAAGGAAAATTCCATGAGGATTGGGGAAGAAGGCAGCATTCAATTCGGAGGCTTCATCACTAATGGTAAAGAGGTAATCCGGTCAGCAGGAGTAGACGGCCAATTAACCCTCGAGGCTGGCCAATCCAACCCCCAACCATCCCAACCTTTAACCACTCTCTCAACCACTCCATCTACCAGCAATCCCACCCTAAACCGAACCCATTTGAGCCCAACGGGTGAGAGGAACGCCACCTCACACAGCAGCACGCCACTTCCAAAATCCCTTGACCTAGCCATACTCTCCCCACAACCCCTTGACATCTTCATTCCTTCATCCGAGACCCCTCAATCTATCACCTGTCATCGCCGTAAACCAATTCACCCATCCAAATCCACCACACTTCCATCTCCACCTTCACCTTCACACTCACCACCCTCTTTCAACATAGCCAGCAAGGGGTTTGAGTAGTTAGCAGAACGTGAGGAACGAGCTGCAAGAAGAGCGGAATACAAAGAGAAGGGTCCTTCAATAGACGGTCTCGATTGCATAAGTGGAGGTAAAAAGTACTTGGGTAAGTCAGGAAAATTACCAACTCTTGGGTAGAGCTGTTAATTCAGCATAAAGGGCAATGCAATGATGATGAGTTAAAGGAAATATTGGAGTTTGGAAGACTTCTGGATGAAAGGAATAAAGAGAAGGAAGTAGGGAGTAGCAGTGGCCACACCCCATGATCATTGCATCATGGAATGTTAGGGGAATAAGGAGCCCAGTTAAACGGGCCAATGTTAGGAAGGTTTTGGAGGATAGGAAGGTGTAATTGGTAGTTTTTCAAGAAACTAAACTAGAAAGATTAGAGGAAAGGTTAGTAAGGGATCTACTTCCATTTAGAGATCCACAATGGGTGGTATAGGAAGCCACAGGCACATCCGGTGAGATTTTGGTTGCCTGGGACACAATTGCCATCTCCTTCGATAGCTCAGAAGTGGGACAATTTTGTGTGGGTGTAAAAGTGAAGGATCTCTTAGGAGGGCAATGCCTTTGGAGGTTTATATGGTCCATGCACCAATGCTGACCGGGATGCTTTTTGGGAGGAATTAGGAGACTTGGTGAGCAGGTGGGATGTTCCTTGGTTATTGGCAGGGGACTTCAATTCTATCTGTTACAGGAATGAAAAATCCCCCCCGGCACAGAGAATATCTGCGGCTATGAGGAAATTTAATTATTTTGTAGATGCGTATGAGCTGGAGGAGATACCCACATCGGGCAAGTTGTATACTTGGAGCAATGGGCAATCCTGCCCAATAATGTCGAGGTTGGATAGATTTTTAGCCTCTGGAAATTGGTTGAGGATGTATCCGGAGGCATCTGGTGTTGTAGGGGGGAAGGTGGTTTCTGACCACTGGCCCATTTTTGTGGACACACGATCAGCTGTTTGGAGTCATAAACCCTTTCGGGTCGAAAATTGGTGGTTGAAGGAGGATGAAATGGGCAATCTTTTGAAGTCCTGGTGGGAGAAATTAGAAGTGCGAGGGCCGATAGGGGGCAGGTTGTCAATGAAGCTCAAGCTCCTAAAAAAGAAGCTCATTGAGTGGGCTAAAGGGAAGAAAGCCGCCAACACAGCTCAAAAGTCGCCTCTCCGCCTGCAGGTTGACAGCCTTGATGCGTTAGAGGAAGGTAGACCCTTAACTAATGAAGAATTTTCTGATCGCTTGCGGGCCTCTAGGGACCTTCGGTCTTTAGTGGCTCATGAACGTATGTTATGGAAGCAACGGGCTAGGTACAGGTGGTTGAAGGAGGGAGACGCTAACTCTCACTTCTTTCATGCCATAGCCTCAGCCCGTCGTCGCTCTAACAGAGTGAATTCCCTCATAATCAATGGGGAACTCACTACTGATAGGGCGACTATTACTAACGCTCTTGTGGAGTTCTATGCAGGTTTATATAAAGCGAATCCAGGCCCCAAGCATTCCATGTGCGGCATGCCAATGACTCACCTCTCTCAAGCCAACGCAGAATGGATGGATTCCACCTTCTCTATGGAAGAAATAGAAGCAGCAGTAATGAACTTCCCTCAGGATAAAGCCCCAGGTCCAGATGGTTTTAATGGAGAATTCTTTAGAGCTACATGGGAGTTCATGAACGAATACATCGTTGCAATGGTGAATGACTTCTACAATAGACGATTAGTATACAAAAGTCTAGGTGCATCCTTGATAGCATTATTACCAAAGAAAGGAGTGGAGCATATGAAGGACTTTAGACCTATCAGCTTGATCTCAAGACCTTACAAGATAATTGCTCGTACACTAGCAGCAAGGCTGAGAACCGTTCTCCCGCATATCATCAACACGGAGCAAAATGGTTTTATCCAGAAACGAAAAATTTTGGATGCGGCTATGTTAGTGCATGAAGTGGCAGATCGCTTCGCTAAGATGAGACACCCAAGGGTTATCCTGAAGCTAGATATGGAAAAGGCGTTTGATAGAGTAGACTGGGATTACTTGGAGTCCATGATGATTGAAATGGGGTTCGGTGGAAGATGGTTAAAGTGGATACGTTCTTGCATTTCCAATGCTAATTATTCACTGTTGGTGAATGGTGGCACCTTTGGATATTTTGGGGGCACAAGAGGGTTGCGACAAGGGGACCTCTTATCCCCCCTCATTTTTAATATAGTGGGGGAAGGATTTACAAGTATTATCAAAGCGGCCTTCAAAGTGGGTTGGTTGCGAAATACACTGTCAGAGGAGATGTTACCAATAGCACAGTTCGCCGATGACACCATAGTCTTTGGGGAACGGTCAGTGGAACAACTAAAGAAGTGGAAGGCAGCAATCAAACTTTTTGAGCTAGCTTCGGGGCAGAGGGTAAATTGGGACAAGATGGAATTATTTGGGTTCAACCTTTCACCCGAAACTATCCAACTCATGGCCGATATGCTTGGATGCAATGTAGGTTCATTACCGAGTACTTATTTTGGGCTCCCCCTCTTCCATAGTAGGATCACTCAGTCTATTTGGAGTCCAGTGGTGGAGAAAGTCCATAAGCGTCTCTCACTATGGAAGGGGAAACTACTATCAACGGCGGGGAGGCTAATCCTCATCAAAGCATGTTTATATGGTATTCCGGCACATTACCTATCCTTTATGCATTGCCCAGTCAGTGTAGCAAAGGAACTAGAGCAGCTTTTCAGGCGATTCTTGTGGAGAGGGTCAAGTGAGGACTTCAAGTATCGCTTAGTGAATTGGAAAAAGGTGTGTTTACCAAAAGACATGAGGGGCCTTGGCATCCGGAAGGTTTCAGCAGTAAACAAAACTTTCATGTTGAAGTGGTGTTGGAGATTAAACATTGACAGGAAGGTTCTGTGGAGTAAGTTGGTCAGAGCAAACTTCGGGGTGGATGATGACTCTTGGATAATGGGTTGGGACTCTCCAAGAAAACTTTCTGTAATCTGGAGATACATATTTAAATGCATTGGAGACTTCAGATTGTATGTTAGGTGGGCAATGGGGAATGGGCAGCACACATCCTTCTGGGGGGATCCTTGGATAGGCTCAGCTACACTCAAATGCAGTCACCCATTGCTCTACAATGTAGCCAGGGATCAAGAGGCTACGGTAAATAGTGTCATAGGAGATAGCTTTCCGAGGTCCATGAACTGGAGCACGATTTTCAGGAGAGACCTAAGGGATGAGGAAGCAGTGGCCCTTAGTTCTCTGGATTTACTACTTGGCAGTTTCTTTGGAGATGAATGTAAGCCAGATAGTCTCATTTGGACCCTATCCACCGACGGGGGTTTTTCTATGGCTTCTAGTTACAGAGTTTTAACTTCACAAGGACATGATCCTCATCACAGCAGGCAGGCGTGGTCCCTCTTAGCTCCCACGAAGATTCAGTTCTTTATCTGGAGTGCCCTGCACGGCAAAATCATTACACGAGACGTCTTAGTGAGGAGAGGGCAGGTCATTCCTTTATTGGTTTGCCCTTTGTGCACCACACATCCGGAGTCAACAGATCACCTGTTGCTCTTTTGTGATTACTCTTGGAGGATATGGAGTTGCTTCGTAAGCCAATTTGGATGCTCATGGGTGACTCCAAGATCATTGGAGGGCCTCATTGGGTCTCAATTAAATCACCTCACTCCTCCAGGTAGAAAAATGTGGAAAGCTCTTGTTGCATACCTTCTATGGTCCATCTGGGAAGAAAGGAACAAGAGGGTTTTCCAAGGCAAGTTCACACAGTGGGAGTCCTAGCACTCACAGTCCAAAATCGGGTCATCCAGTGGTTAGCAATTTAGGGCAAGTTGAGCGACGCAGAGGTTATTACAGCTAGATCAGCATGGTTAGAGGTCGCTTCCTCCCCTAGTACCCGAGCACCCTCCCAGATTGTAGCCTGGTCTCCTCCACCAGCAGGGATGATCAAGGTTAATTTTGACGAGTCATCTCTGGGTAATCTAGGTCCAGCAGGGTTTGGAGGGGTATTTAGGAATTCGGAGGGGGTAGTCCTGTTGTCATTCGCAGGGCCGTTGGGGATTGAGGATTCAACTTATGCCGAGGTCCATGGAGTCCTACACGCGCTCAAATGTTTCCGCTCTCATTTCACAGGGCCTTTGTTGGTAGAAGGGGATTCAAGCAAAGTCATAGGATGGTGCAGACAAACTTCTGCCCCTCCATGGAGATTTCTTTACATTTTTCGAGAGGTTTTTCAACTTGGCTCCACACTCGTTCAGGAGTGGATATGTATTCCTAGGTCTGCCAATTCCTTGGCAGATAGCTTGGCTAAAGAAGGGGTTCAACTCTCTTAACTAGATGTGAGAGTGTCCCCATCACTTGTACCTTAACTCTTCTCACTCAATAAAAATCAGCACTTTCCTAAAAAAAAAAAGTAAGACAGAAAATAAGGTACAAGGTCACATACCTGGGTATATGTAATCCGTTTGGCACCATATTAACAATATAGAGCGGATCCAGATTACCAACAGTGTGCTCCAACAACATGCCCACCTGCCCAAAGTTTTAATTATTTGTAATCATTCCAAGATGCAAAGCACAAGCGGAACCTAAGTGCCGCTGATGCCTTCAAAAAAGATTCAGAGATGGACTTCTCACAGTGTCACAGCGGAGACGAGAGAGGTAAATAATCAATGGCGATGGTACTTAAATAATTAAGTAGGCACTGTCCACATGCCTATGCAGCTTTTATCCCCAATATAAGTCCTGAAGTTACAAAAATTAGATACTTACCATTTCTGGCTTGCGCAAGCACTGCTTAATCAGCTCTTCCCAAAGCTCATCATCGTGCTGCATGGTTACAAACTCTACTGCCTGCACATCATGTACAGCTTTACCAATCAATCTCCAGGTTCTGCTGATACCATATAATTAAACTAATCCAAATGTGATGAACCAAGAGCAATAATCAATTAGTGGGTTAAGCTGACCTCCTCAATATCCTCCAACTTGTTAATGATAACAGCCAAAGCTTTTTTTGTATTTCCCATCCTCCCCAGGATGAAGACTTGCTCTCTTAGAAGTTCTCGCTTGACACAAATCTCAAGTGCCTGGCAAATGAAGGCTCAAGAGATTATTTTACCACCAAAGAAGGTTGAATAACCAGAAAGAAACTTAAACTATTGGGTTCAAAAGTACCTTGTCAAGCTTATAATGTTGACTACTTCGAAGGAATGGAAGCAGCATCCGTGGTTCATAATCAGCATACAGTTCTACCTATTTCAGTAATATTTAATTAATTTAGCAAGATTACCCAAAATTTAAGACAACAAACTAAAGAAGCGTGTGAAACAAAAATTGAACCACCAACTAACCTGCAAGTCATGAAACTCTCTTCCAATATCAGGGTTGACTTCAAATAGGGCATGGAGATAGAGATGCAAAAAATATTTATGATCACATTTCTTCCGAGCAGCCAATAGTTGTGAAACTACTTCAGATGGAGCAATTATGTCTCTGTGTTGGATAAGTAAAGACACTGCTCGTTTGCAGTCCAATATCGTCAGCTGGACCACCTGAAAGCAAGGAAGTAGTTCAATGACTCCCTTTATATTTGAAAATTTTTAGGTAGTTGGTGTGCTGAAAACCAAGGTAAACAATTTAAAAAGCTGCAGTGTTTTATGTTACAAAACTACCTTTTGGAGAATTTTGAGATAAAGGAAGTTAATTGAGCCCATTTTCAGATACGTTTTTCAGCCTAATAACAATTTTTAATAAATGTGGAGCCTATTCAACACTGGAACTTTTCTTTGCTAGTACTAGAGTATCATAATATTTATCTAAAACTGGCATGCTATATTTTAAATTTTACATTTTATTTTTTCCATTTAAATAAAGGCAATCTCCTAATATTGTACTTCAACAATGAGAAGTTAAAAGAACAAAACACATTCAAGAGAAAACATTGGATGCCCCTCTAAAAATACTTTTACATCAAAATAACTGTTTTTATTTTTATTTTTTCTTTATTTTGATACAGACAACTAGTAAAGACAGACAAGACTAAAAGAGAACACAATGGCAGTGAATGATTTTGTAGATAACAACTTCACAGCTGATGCTACTAAAGACAATTGAAGTGAGCGAAAAATTTTCATTGAAAGAGGTTATAAAGCACTATCATACATTCAATATACCTTGTCATGAATTGCATCGTATAAGCTATACTTCTCAATGAAATCAAACATCTCTGGCTTCATCAACTGATATAGAAAAAACAAGAAAAAAAAAAGTACTGTTAAAAACAAATATAGAAAAAAGAGATAAATTTAAAGAAATCTTGAAATAGGTAAAAATGGATTAGTGGATGGTTTGGCTAAAATTTAGAAAATATAGACACTGAAAAAATGACAGTATAACCAATACATACATTTACTACTTACATCGGCATATAAAGCAAGGGCTTTCTCATACTGTCCACTGATTATATACAGCTCTGCTAATGCCTGCAAACACAGAGTTGCTCCAGAAAATATAGAAACAAAATGCTACAGCATATACGCTAATCAACAATATATTTAGCCACCTCTTTCAGGGCATCTGTCATGGAGGAAGTGTTGAGCTGTGGTTCAATAGCAGACATAACAGGCACTGCATTGTATATCACAGGTGGCCAGGATTTGATGGTTGATAAAAGGTCCTTGTGCAATTCAGGATTGGTGGTTAATGCTACAAGAGCTACCTGCAACATTACAAAAACCCTTTCAGCTCACAAGCATGTGGATTTTAACTGAGCAAACATCAAGAGGCAAGTTTACTTACCTCATAAGCTGTGTCACGCAACCTTGGATTCTCAGTTGGTATGTATTGAACTAACACAGGAAGCTGGCGGAGATGTGCGAAGTGGAAAACCCATCTGAAATAGAAAAAAAAGTGAAACAAAAACACATAAGATTTTATGTAGACAAAAAGAAAGAAAGGAAAGTAATGCCTACCTTTCCCATGCAGAAGCCGACCCACGGAGTAACTTTGGGCATAAGGAAGCAGCTTCAGCATACTTCCTTTCTAAAATCAAATGATCAAGGTATCTCGATCCCACCTATCAGCAAAAGAAAAGTACAGGGAGTTAAGATGTTTGGCTCCTTTATATGCCCTTGCAATAAAACACTGTTCTCAGTAAAAAACACTATATGCTTCTTGGGTGTTAAGATTGGTCTAATCCATCCTAAAAAGTCTAACCTAAGTTAGGAAACCTTTTCTCAACAAATTGACCATAAGATTTTTCCTGACATTAACCTACGCGAGGTCATTGTATTCTTCCCTCATGAGTAGGCCAGTATAAGAGGACAACAGGCTTAAGACATGGAGTCCAAAATAAGGTACTGACAGAAAGGAACATGAACTGGGCCCATCAAAATAAACATTTTACTCTAGTACGGTGTGAAAAATTCATTTTGGCTCGTTCCAAAAAGAATAGCAGAAATTTAGTTTCTCCTCAGCTAATAACCAGAGGTTCTTTTCTTATAGCAAAGTGGGATTATTGCCACTAACATTGGTTTTAAGGTTCCAACTTTCTTAAAAACAAAGGCTTTAAGGTTAGTATTAGTTTGAGAGAATACTGATCTGTTTACATGTTTATCACAAACTTTTACCATGCATTGCAACAAAATTCATTCACTAAGTCCACTTCTCCTAGGGGCGCCTTCGGAACTATGTGAGAAACAAATAGGTACATAATCATCAGAACCTACTCTTGTGGACAAATATATGAACCCATTGTTGTTATACTATTCACTTTTTCCATCACAAGGTTGCCATTTACCTAATTCTTTTTTACTACTTACGTCCATGAGGCTTTAGCTTTCATTTATTTCACGCCATTCTCTAATTTACCTAAATCTTTCTTCGCTACTCTCCTCTTCATGACTCATGCCCAAGGCATTGCCAACAAACTTTCTCTAATATTCCAGCTTACTGATGCCATGTTTAATTGTTCATTTGCAATGTCTAATCCAAAATCTACAATCCTCTTTTGCCATATATTTTCTTCTACATTCTTATCTTGCGAATACCCGTTAGTGGTAAAAGAAATAGATGCACTAAGGTTTAAAGATGAAAGACTCAAACCCTTCTCTCAAAAAGAAAGAGAACAGTTTCAAGCTTACCCAAACCAAAACCTAATAATGTAAACAGATACTTCTAATTATGAATACCTCATCAAGAAGCTCAGTCCTTCCTTGCCCAGCTTCTACAGCAGCTAATGCCTTTTCATGATACCCATGTTGTAGAAGCCAATCAATATGATCTTCAGCATCCCTGAATTACATGGCAAGAATTCTCATAAAAAAAAAATACCAAGAGATGTTAAGGCACAAAAAGGTCCAGAGTGCAATAAAAACTATAAAGAAAATTATCCACTCAGAGCTACAATTCTTTTAAGTAACTAGAGCAATGTTATAACACTTGCCTAGGCTTTGCAATTACTACGTCTTTTGGTGATACTATGTAATATAATGGTTCATACCCAGCAGCCCACTGACCACCGGCATAACTGCTTCCTACATTCGAAAGCATTATCAGTAACTTCTTTGTCAGCAGGAGTAAAATGATTGGGGAAAATTTAGACATTTTTATTTATTACCAGAAAAGGGTGCATGGGCAAGGGAATAGTCATTTGCTTTGTAGTGCTCATAACCATGTACAGGAAGAGCATCAGTTGCAAGTTCATCATTATTCCATGTTACAATTCGTACTTCTGGTCTTTGAGCAGTTCCCTGTCAAGCATTGCAAAACAAAGGTTAAGGATCACAAAACCAATAGCAAACCTAGCTCAACTTCTGAGATCTTATCTGATATACTTGGGAGTGCAATGAAGTTTTGAGTGACTTAATAACTGCAAATATATATATATATATATATATATATATATATATATATAGAGAGAGAGAGAGAGAGAGAGAGAGAGAGAGAGAGAGAGAAACCTGTCGAGAAGGCAAAGCACTACTGAAGTCTCTTTCGTCTTTTCCTTCCTCGGGGATATAAGCTAGAACAACTAAAGCATCACCATAAGGTGCAAGCCCTGAAATGAAATAGCTAGTCTGAAAAGATGCCACAATATCCACACGCTTAATATTTGACGTGTGAATATTTCTGTGAGTTCCGTTCGCTCCATTAGATAAGCTTGAAGTGATGGCGACAATTTTCACAGATGTGCCCCACCCAATAACCAAGAGGCTGTCATCCTACACCCAGTAAAAAACACATCTTAATTCTATGTATGCTGTTAAATCAGCTTCATAACCAAGATTATGATATGATTCCCAATGAGTGGGAATCTTTTATCTTCTAAGTTTCATGCAACATGGAGATAATCTTCAGCCTTTTGCGATGCAAAAGTATGAAGATATCTTCAGCCTTTTGCGATGCAAAAGTATGAAGATATCTTCAGCCTTTTGCGATGCAAAAATATGGAGATATCTTCAGCCTTTTGCAATGCAAAATACTTTTTTGGAGTTGTTAGAGATACAGAAAAACCATTTCACTGAACACTCAATAAACCTATCACCTACCTGCCAAACTAAATGAGGAATTAAGAGCTCTGGTCGAGGACTTCCTCGAGGCCTCTCGATAAAAGTGAGCCTCTGATCATTAGCCATGTCAAGAAGTTTCACGCCAGCATCATTTGCCCATGCAACAATGCTTGTCCTCCACTTCACTGAATGTATGGGACCTTCTCCAGAATGTAAAACCTAAAGACACAAAGTAGATTAGGAGAAAAAAAAAGTTAAGCATATATCGATTTTTTGGAATGACCCCCAAATTGACATCCCACTATAGAAATTATATGAACCTGGTCACGATAGCCTAGCCATTTCTTCATGTTCAGGAAAAGATTACCAGCTAAACCACCGGTAACAAACCTTCTTGAGGACTTTCTTGAATAATCTGGGTCCAGAGCAACGGCCTTCATGGGCCGATGGTATTCAAACTTCAACATCTCATCAGTAAAAAGACTATTGATGACAACAAGACCATCATCTGAGCAGCTTGCTATGAATTCACCCTCACCATCAAAGCTTAAGTCATTAACAGTAGCAGCATGAGCATGGAATGCCTTGATCTGTATAAAAGAATGAATTGTCAATCTGTGTCTAATGAAATCTAATTAAATATGTAATGTATATGGAATAGACATATTAAAATTTAAAATCACAAAAGAGAAGAGAAACCATGTGGCAATATGAGATTATGAGGCTTCATGTTCAAACAAACAGGAACATTGTCAGCCAAAGGCCACTCTTATTGTTCTTTCTAATAGAAAATAAATTACCAACTTTAAGAGAATAAAACCATTTTCTCATGTACGAGAGAAATTGTTATCATGGTCTCTCGAGTAAAGAAAACCAGCTCAATGACCACCATTAGCCAAATTAAAGGTAACCAACGCAAAAGCATATTTGGCTGAATTTTGGACAATGATGGCCTATCAAAACATATTTGGCGGCAGCATGATAATGCTCCCAAAGCATAATTGGTGGCAGTTTGGACAGTACTGGCCTACCCAGTGTCAGCCAATATGCACTGAAATATCTAGCTGCTAACAACGATGAATATACTCTTGCCAAGAAATATGGAAGAAAGGAACTCGAAAAAAGGAAAAAGACGAAAGAAAGAGAGAGATGAAAAGCGAGCCACCATAGAGCTCTTCTTTTGCAGATAAAAAAAAATTCTAGAAAAAGATACATTAGCGCTAGCAAATAGAAAAGTTACAAGTCTTGAAGATAGTTATTAGGACATACTTAGTTCATTTCGAATGATTAACAAAAGAGTGATTTAAAAGGAAGAATTTTCAAATATCTCAGGTCCCGGAGACATGATCAAGTAAGCTCGTCTGAGCGACTGTAGCACACTCCGTGACTCTTCGTCCATGAAAGAAGAAGAGAGAGGATTAAAAAATACAAGCTTCCGACATGTGGAAATTAAAATTTTATCATAATTCTCCTTCTCAGCCTCTTCCAACAATGAGAGAAATTACAAACCCAAATTCGCTCAAACGGCAAAACTTCCAACATTTTATGATTGACAATCATCTTCGCGTCTAAAGTGAAGAAACCTTTACTCCAATTCAGTCTGTTCGACGTAAAAACAGAAAAATGAAAAAAAAAAAAAAAAAAAGCAGAGAAGGAAGAATGTAATCCCAGAGACCCCTCAATCGTTACTATTTGCAGCAGCCAAACTTTATTAACACGATATAAAGCACTGCGGAATAAAAGCAAAAATAATTCCCAGACCCCATTTCGTCTGACGCATAAAAATCAACGTAACCGAAACCTCAGATTCGTAAGAAAGACAGTACATTACCTGATTTCCCATAAAATCAAGGATATGAACAGTGCCATCGTGGGTCCCCAGAGCGATCATCCGCTCAGCTACGGAGATAGAGGAAGCTGCGTCGTTAGAGAGTAAAGAAGAAATGCTCCCTCCCATTCTCTGGTATTTCAGCCTCGGTTCGTCCTCTTCCTCCTCTTCTTCCTCCTCTTCCTCCACCTCCTCCCTCTCGTCGTCTCCATCCACGCCATTCTCCGTTCGACCCCGACCCATCTTCCTCTCTCTGTCAGTCTCCCCCCCTCTTCCTTCCCTGCTCATTCCCTGCTCCGGGCGAAGCTTATTTCGAGATCTGTCCTCGGACGGCCAGCGCCAGAATTTCGCGCGACGTTTTGTTCGGCGACTTTTTGCAGAACGACGGCCTCTGATAGGACTTCGAATCGGCGAAGAACTGTAAATCTACCCTGACTCGCGCCAGCCACCATGCACGAGCAACTTTTGGCGGGTCCACTTAAATGGACGGCCTCGATTATCCTCTTCAATAACTTCTCCAAAAATTTGTATATATTATTAATATATTACATCTTCTCATTTTGCAATTTCATATCTATTATATTTTCATTTTTCACCTAATATTAATTTCTAAATATCAATTATCAGAATACTTGTTGCAGATTTTGAATTTACGTTATATTTAAACTATCCTAAAAAATTATTCTATTTAAGTTAACGATTAGAAATCCAAATATTTGAGGTGGAGAGTTGCTGGGCATTGGGCAATGGATTCTATCCGAAGAATTAATCTACTTCTGTTTAGAGTTAGATTTTAGCAATTAAGGTGTTAATCTTCTTTTGTTAATCATTCATTAGCAACAAACAGGAGGAATAGAACAAAAGGAAGGCGCCACCTCGCTCCCTTGTCACTTTCTCATTATTTCTTTTCCCATCTTGATGCTCATGAGGTGGCCAGATCAGTTCGAAGATTGAAAGAGACGTTGTATTTATCATTACGACAGGTGCCTTACGGGCAGGTAGGGCATTGTGCGGGCCTTGACATGAGCAACCAGAAACCTGTATAATTTGATTTACATAAACGTTTCGGTAGAAACATATTTTGTTGAACGTATTTAACAGATTGATGATCTATTTCGGATATTGAAGTCACCGATACATGTGTTCCCAAGGGAGACTGTAGAACTTTTAACTTCTATAATAGTAGCAGGCGAGCGACCCTCGAAAACATAAATCACAGATTAGAAAAATTGAAACTAACTCTTTGAACTCATTTATCCAATTCCAGGTGCGACGTCTGGACACTGCTTTCTGTAACACAGAACAAAAAATATACAATGAATCTATTTACCTACTACAATATCATCACCACCCTGCTAACCACATTCCGGTTTTTAACTGTCCGCATAATCTACAGTTTAAAGAACAAACATGCTATTTAATCACCCCAGCCTGCAACCGCTATTTGCTGGTCGGGAACTTTGCCTCGTAAGCCTGAGTGGTCTGTTAACATAAAAACAATACCAGATTAGATCATCCGGAATATACAATCAGAAACAGAAACCAGTCGAGAAGGGTCTTACCATGAAGGTTGCGGTGATCATTTTTCCGGCAAACCACCTTCCATGAAGCGCTCTTTGTGAGTTCACAGCAGATGCCGCATTCTCAAAACGTATATATACAAAACCAGCGCTATTTCTGAAACAAAGAACATGGGAGTTTCAGGGACGAGTCGGGACATTAATACAATGGTGAGTGAATATTCAGTGTGGAAGGAAATGTTTGAACGGGAAGGTTACTTGTCCACAAATATGTGTTTCACAGCTCCAAATTTTCCACATTCTTCTTGGACATCTTCTTTAATATCCAAATCAAAATCTGGTTCAACCTGTGCAGGAATTTCATTTGTTTGAATAAAAATTGAAGGTGAAGAACTTTTAGGAAGTCGAAGAATGAGATTCAACAAACCTCAAGCTTTGGATCAAACATGTTTTTCAACAGTAAGCATTCAGTAGGGACCCCAATAGTGTCCAACTGGGGTGCAACCCCAGGAACAGGAAGAATGCCTGAACCTGCCAAACCAGCTAATGCAGGAACAGGAGACTGCCCAAGGGGGTTCGCCAAGGGTGCCACCACAGGAGGAACACCGAATACGGATCCTGTTGGCAAAGTGACGGCAGATGTGGTCACACTGCAATACCCAAAATAAAGCAGGTTAGAACAATAAATACCAAACATCAGAGGCAGAGGGATGGGCGCTGGTTAGACAGGTTTGTTCAATGCAACCTTCTAACTGGGCAGACCCCAACACCACCTGTGACTGAATGAGCAAGAAATATAGACCGTAAGTCAGACTGGGAAGTAAAGGTTGGATTCAAGTCAATCACTTTAAAAAAATTAAAAATGATCATAAATTACATGAAAGAAACAAAAAATTGAAAAAACTCGTTTAAATGTGAAGGCTATTTTTAATATTAGATAAAGTGCACAATCGTTTATTTCATATCCTCTCAGTCTTCCTCAATACTTCTGTACAAGGTCGAATACTATACCCATAGAAATGTGGGAAAAATTGAAATTGAAATCATAAGAGATTCTACTTCATTCCTTGTTTTAGTTAAATACAGTTTTGAACTTTTAAAATAGGCTTACCATTTACCATAAGGTGCTTCTTACACAATACATTTGTTGTTAGCCATACAAATATTGTTTTTTTCTCTTTAAAAACCATACAACTAATGTGATGATGTGTTAGGGAGGATAATAGTTATGTATTGAAGCAGTCTATGTTTAGTCTCAAGTCCACTGTTAAATCCATTTTGAGATTTTTTGTTTTTATATTTTTTTCTTAAAAAAGTTTATGCTTTTCTAAAAGATAACCTTCAAATAGATCATTGGGCCACCGCCCCTTACCCAAGGCATGTTCGAGTCAGGCTCAGAGTGGGTTCATTTATTAGATCATTTTTTTTTTTGACAAACATTAGATCAATTTCACCAACTCTAGCTTGAGTAGGGGGGAAAGTGTTTCATACTCCAAGAAATTCCAAAAGAAAATTCCTACCCTGCAAAAATCAAAAGATATTCCAAAATTCGAATTAACAAATAAAAATAAAATAAAATAAATTCTTACCATGCAGTGCCACTGCGGTCCAACTTCTGCATGAGAAGAGCTCGAGAACATGCATTTAAAGCCTGTAAGTAAATATAACATAAGAATAACATAAAACAAACAAGCTGCATAATTGCAGTTGATTGCAACATAAAGTACTAAACCAATAAAAAAATGATGCCTAACCAAACCGCCTCCATCATCATCATCAAAATCACTAGCATTTGCCCCCACATCTAGCATCCCAGATTGATCAGTAACAGCAGAAACCTAACAGAAATCCGAATACAATAAAAATCAGCATAATGTGCAATTTTTAAAATATAAGTAATTCAAATGAACAATAAAGAATTACTAAATACCTTTATTGTCCTCCCGGCAATTTCCAGCTGACCATTCAAGCTCTGGGCAGCCTTAGCATCTTCAAGTCGCGCAAACTAAAAGAAAGGCACCAGATGCATTAGTGATAAAAAATTAGGTAGGACAACTCAATATGAATACAAATATTTACTTACTTGGATAAAACCAAAACCTTTGCAGTGGCCAGTCTCTGGGTCAAGAGGCAATTGCACAAGCTCCACCTGACCAAATGGTTCAAATACCTACAAATATCAATCAAGCGTGAGATTATAGATAAAATGGAGGTAAACACTTAAAATTTGCTAAAAAGGATAGCAAAGACCCATGCACCAGAAACAAACAAAAACAACTTGAGTATCTATAATGGAATTTGAGAATGATATAAAAGAACAATGTAAAGAATAGTTTTAAAAGAAAGTACAGCTTCATTAAGTCTGCAAACAGCAAGCAAAAACACTGAAAGGGCTCCCTAACAGCAAGAGATTGGAGAGAGACTCCCTCTTTGACCAAATGCAATGTAAACAACCGAATAAGTTCTTACCTGCCGAAGCTGATCTTCAGTGATGTTAAAGTGCAAATTACCAACATATAATCTTCTAGCTCCTCCAGAGTAGGGACCAGACATACCAGCAGCAGATGCAGTGGTTGATTGGACCAGATTCTTTTCAGCTTCTGATGGTTTAACCATTACGGGTTGACCAAGAAGAGGATGACCTGACAATGCTATAGCCATTGGAACTGACATCACATCATAAAACTCAATATACCTGTGAATGCCATTAGTAGTAGTTAGTGCACAGTTAATTAGATTGCACAACCATCAAGATACAGATGACTCCTGACCAGAATTGAAAATATAGATAACCTATCAATGGTCAAATAACTTATACGGTCAAACTTTCAAATACAATGGATAAATAGAAGCAGTAAAAATGTGCAATCACTAGTGTGGCATACCCAACTCCCTTTGAGCGCTTCGAGTTTCGATCCATAATGAGGCGAACATCCCGCACCTGACAAAGAGCAATTTAAAGCTATCATGAATAGGATATAGGGAGAAGTGCATCAACATATCTGAAAATCATAGACTTACAAAAAGACGCTCCCCTCACAAAGATACTTTATAATTAATTCTAGAGCATCATGAAAGGCAGCCTATATGATTGCCTGTCACGTTTTCAATGAACCATTAAATCCCTAAAACATATAAAACAACAAAGAATTAAGCTCAAAAAAATGGCATGAAACGATATCTCAAACAGTTACTAGAAGTGCTCTGAAAGGGCTGTATGAAAACATCTAGTTAGTTGCATGAATCTACTCATAAAATAATAAAAGATACTGTAAGAAAAAAAAAATTAAAGTCATCTCCTTACCAACCCTAAATCCAATGTTTGTAATCAACTACTGTACACATAAGTTCATAATTCTGATTCTGACTAAATGCTAAGGGATTCTGATCCATACAAAGATGTTTTATCACCAATTGGTGGGCCCAATAACGGATCACAGAACCCAGCTATGCAATTAATATGGAGGCACTTCCATTAGTCACTTCTAATGTCCTAGTCTGATGCCTGATCTAGCCCTCAAAGCAGTTTATAAGCTTTTTTTTAATTAAAAAAGAGATAATTTATAGGCAGTGCCAATATCCACTAATCCAAAATGACATGCACAGAAAACTACTTGCAAGACTCATACAAAAAGTTATTGAAAAGATGAAATCAGAAGAATACAGAAATGATGGAAGGAGAAACTAAAGACAAGATGGAAGCAGAAAGCCACAGACAAAATGGAAGTAGAAAACTAACCTTTCCTGCCCGTGAAAAGAATTCATAAACATCTCTCTCATCCGCCTTCAGAGGAAGCTGATAAAAATTTGAAATGAAACATCATTAGTAAACATTCAATTACACTGCATGGATAAAATGATATGGAGGGAATCTAAAATAATCTAAAAAACATATATAAAAACATGACTACCTGATAAGCAAATACAGTTCTTTGATCCCGTTCAGGATCAGCCTCTGGCTCAGGGACCTCTTCCTTCTTTTCTCTATATCTCCTGCACAAAAAGCATTGCTGTTCAGGCCAGTAAAATAAGATCTTAGCACATGTACACAATGTAGGGAAAAAATGATCCTTTGTTGCATAGGCACAATCATGAAAACTGTGTTGGCAGCTATCTATTTTGCTCCACATGAACAGAATTAAGATGCACAATGAAATGTTCCTGCAAGCAGGAGAAAGAAATGCTTCCCCACTCTTCATAGAATGATCAGGATACTCAGGTACGACACTCCAGGTCAGTGATGACACCTATGTGGGCATTTTTTAACATGGAACTTTGTAAAGAAAAATGTAGCTAAGACAAGTTAGAATATGACGTCCTAATAGCTCCAAATACTTAGGATAATATTTTCTGGAAGCTTCTGATAGTTATAGAATATTTTTTCATAGATAAGTACAAGATGCAGGAGTATCAAGGTCTACCAAAAGAAGAAATTTCCCACAAAAAACCTTAACCAGTACATTGGCTTCTACGCCTTCTATTGTGACACTAACTTTTATCTAGTTCATCAGTTGCCCATGCCAATTTAAACACCAGCATCACACTAAGAACCTATAAGGCAGTATGGAAGTTTGACGCCAGAGAAATAAAAATTCCAAGGGAACAAAAATAGCACCCAAAAGTTCTACTACCCTAATTATTTAACGTCGTCAGCCAAAATGATCGCACTATATCCTGCAAAAAAGTAGTTTTGTTTGGTAAACAACTGAAACACCCATTTTCTTCACAAAGGTCAGAAGATGAAATGCTTCTGTAAAGCATAGCCCAAGATTCCCTTCATCAGCGTTTCTGCAACAGAATAAATACCAATTAAGCCACTATGTTTTGAGGTTGAGGATAACCAAAATTACAATAATGACATCAGCCATCCTTGAAAGACCCCAGTTCCACCATCCCACCCTTGGGATGCAAGCTTCTAAAATAGATTTAGTTACTCTAAAGAGAATGCTTTCAAGACTCATGACCTGAGTTTAGTTGCCAGAATGACCATCTGAAGATTGCTCTACCATATCTGCGAGTGTTCACAGCCTAATGTTCAATACTCAGAAATTTCTCCAAATTTGATTGCAAACAAGATGTAAATAAAGAGTTACAGTAGAAACGGTTCCAAAAAGACAGGAAATACTCGCTACAAAAGCAGAAAGACACCAATATCAAGAAATACAATATAAATCCAAAAATACTAATACAATATAGAAAAGAAAGTTCCCTTTCTCAAATTACAGCTTAAACTAATAGGTCAACCACAAACCTACAAGCTACCAAAGAATTTGAGCAGTGCGCAAGAACGCGCCACCAGATATGAAGTGGAAACTCACGAAGCTATTGCCAAGCGATTATTTAAAAGCTAGAATTCGCTAGCAATATATATACAAAGGCTCTCATGCCAAACAAAAGCATAACTATTTAAATCAAAAGGAAAGGTGTGAGATAAAGTTTTAGTGAAAACGTCCCCAACAAGCGGAAATCAGCTAAATTCAAAGGACAGACAAAAATACCTGCTTTCTCGCTCTCGTTCTCTTAATTCTCTTTCTCGCAACTCTCTGTCTTTGCTCCTTTCCCTATCCCTCTCTGGTTCACTGTAGTGCCTCTCAGAACGACTCCTACTCCGGCGAGACCGCTCCCGTTCTCTTTCCTTGTCTCGTTCTCGGTCCTTCTCCCTGTCCCGTTCGCGGTCCCGTTCTCGTTCTCTATCCTTGCTCCTTTCCCTGTCTCGTTCCCTATCCTTGCTCCTCTCCCTGTCTCGTTCTCTATCTTTGCTCTTCTCCCTGTCCCGTTCTCTATCCTTGCTCCTCTCCCTGTCCCGTTCTCTGTCCCGTTCCCTATCCCTCTCGCGGTCCCTGTCCTTTCCGTTTCTGTCTTCACCGTCCCTGTCCCTGTCTCTCCTCTCCCTGCTGCTCCGATGCCTATCCTCTCTCGACCGGTGCTCCGGCGACGACCTATGACGGGAAGAGCTCCTCTCACGGTCCCGATCGCGGCTTTCACCTTCCGACTTCGACCGCTTCGACCGGTAATCCGAATCCCGATCATTCTCATCACTCCGGCGCTTCGAATTCTTGCTCTCGTGGTGGTCGGCATTCCCGTTGGCCGACACAACTCCCTTCTCGCTCCCTCGCTGGGGGTTCTCCACCGCTTTCTCTAAGTAATCATACTCGTCGAAATCCATCGAATCCCTCGCCGCAAAAGATTGCCCCTAGAAAATCGCACAAAACAGAAGCGGAACAATCAGATGGATAGAACTTGACGAAGAGGGGAAAAGTTCAGTCCACTTCGGCCCGCCGGAAAGTATGAGATCTCCGGAGGTCACGACGGAAAACCCTAACCACAACAGAAGCTCACCTGAGGAAAACGAAGAGCGGAAGCGAGAAAAGCTAAACCTCGGGGTTCGAATTGAAAACGAAATATAAAACTAAGTCCTTCGCGGCTTCTGGAGAAGCAGATTACTTATGGGCCAAACTATAGTCTCGGCCTATTTATAGCCCATTTTTTGGTCCACAATTAAAACAGTTCATGGGCTTCTAAGTGTTAGGCCCGAATTAGAATCCGGCTAATTTGAATCGGACCTAACGAGTGACTCCGGGCGTCTGGTCCGATTAGGGCCGCTGCCTGTTTTTCAAATTCAAAAACTGCGATGTTCGTCTCGTGGCAAATTTCATGGCAAGGCAAGCGATTGCTTCCATAGAGGGCACATACACCAGTCTGCATGCTCTCTCCACGACTGCTTCTCTTTCTCAAATCCAGAGGAGCCATGGGCAGGTACTCAAGTCGGGCCTCTGTAATGATACACACTTGGCTACCAAGCTCGTCTCCCTCTATGCTTCGCGCTTCCGGTTTTCCGAAGCTAATTGCCTCCTTGACTCTGTTGCTGACCCGGATTCCTTGTCTTTCTCTGCACTCATATCCGCCTTTTCGAAATCCAATTTCTTCCACAATGCCCTCCGCCTTTTCAAACAAATGGTGTCGCTTAACCTCCCTTGTGACAATTTCGTTTTCCCCAGTGCGCTCAAGGCCTGTGCGGGCTTGTCTGTCCTGCAAGTCGGACGCCAAATCCACGGTCTCGTTTCTGTTAGTGGATTTGGCTCGGACCCTTTCGTGCAATCGTCGCTTGCTCACATGTATGTGAGATGTGGTGAAATGGTAAAGGCCCGGAAGGTGTTTGATCGAATGGATCAAAGAAACGTTGTTGGCTGGAGTGCTATGGTCGCTGGTTATGCTCGGGAGGGGTATATTACCGAGGCTATGGAACTTTTCAGGATGATGAGGGATTCGGGGGTGGAACCTAATCTGGTCTCGTGGAATGGTTTGATTGCAGGGTTTAGTCACAGTGGAAATTCTGTCAAGGGTGTTGCCACCTTAAAGGAGATGTATTCACAAGGGTTTAGGCCTGATGGAACTACAATTTCAAGTGTTCTTCCATCTGTTGGAGATTTGTCGAGTTTAGTCACTGGTCTCCAGATTCATGGTTGTGTCGTTAAGAACGGGTTTGCAGCTGATGCGTGTGTAGTTAGTGCACTTGTTGATATGTATGGGAAGTGTGGATCCACAGAAAATATGCTTCAAGTCTTTGATGAGATGGTTGAAATGGATGTGGCTTCCTGCAATGCATTAGTAGCAGGGTTGTCTCGGAATGGCCTTGTGGAAGATGCCCTGAGGGTGTTTATGCAATTCAAGCGGCAACACGTAGAATTGAATGTTGTTTCGTGGACCTCGGTGGTTGCATGTTGTGCGCAGAATGGAAAAGATATAGAAGCATTGGAGCTCTTTAGAGAGATGCAAAGTGTAGGAATAAAACCCAACTCAGTGACAGTTCCTTGCTTACTACCGGCTTGTGCCAATATTGCTGCTTTAACTTATGGAAAGGCCATGCATTGTTACTCCCTGAGGCAGGGAATTTTTGAAAATGTTTATGTAAGTAGTTCGTTGGTTGATATGTATGCAAAGTGTGGAAAAATTTGGGGTGCAAGAGTTGTGTTTGATATGATCCCCTTTAAAAATGTAGTCTCTTGGAATGCAATTATCGGTGGCTACTCTATGCATGGGAAGGCAAAGGAAGCTATCTGTATGTTTAATCTGATGCTAGAAAGTGGGCAAAAACCTGATCATATTAGTTTCACTTGTGTTTTATCTGCTTGCAGCCAAAGTGGCTTAATAAAGGAGGGAAAGGAGTACTTTCGTAGCATGTCCCATGAGCATGGTCTCACGGTTCGGATGGAGCACTATGCTTGCATGGTCAACCTCCTTGGCCGTGTGGGAAAGCTTGAAGATGCCTACCAGATGATCTCTCAGATGCCTACTAAACCTGATGCTTGTGTTTGGGGAGCAATGCTTAGCGCCTGTAGGATACATGGAAATGCGACTTTGGGTGAGATTGCAGCAGAGGAGCTTTTCAGGCTAGAGCCTAGAAATGCTGGAAATTATGTGCTCCTTTCTAACATATACGCTTCTAAACGCATGTGGGATAGAGTAAATAGAGTGAGAGGCAGAATGATGTATATTGGTCTAAAGAAAAACCCTGGTTGTAGCTGGATTGAGTTGAAGAACAAAGTTCACACACTTCTAGCGGGGGATAAATCTCACCCCCAGATGACCCAAATCCTTGAGAGGTTGAACAGATTGAATGTGGAAATGCATAAATCCGGGCAGTTTCCGGATACTCAGTTTGTGCTCCAAGACGTTGAGGAACAAGAAAAGGAGCACATTTTATGCGGGCACAGTGAGAAGTTGGCTGTTGGCCTGGGGCTTTTGAACACACCACCTGGATACCCCCTTCGTGTTATTAAGAATCTTCGGATATGTGGTGATTGCCACGGCACAATCAAATTTATAGCAAAGTTTGAAGGAAGACAAATATTTGTTAGAGATACCAATCGGTTTCATCATTTCCAGGATGGGGTATGCTCCTGCGAGGACTACTGGTGAGCATGCAAGACCCAAGCAAAAACGAACAAATAAAAAAAAAATTAATTGACACATGAGACGGCCAAGTATTACAATGTAGGTCATTACATTCATTGAAAATGAGTATAAATAAATTTCCAATAGATGGCAAATTTCCAGCTCATCTATTGTGGCTTCAAATTAGATTAATAAGAAAGTAGAGGCCAAAAGGGGCATAAAATTATCTTTGAGCCTTCGTTGGACTGTCAGAATTCTTAGGCTGACTTGGGATGCTAAATATTCCCCAGCCCCCTTGTTTGTTCTTATCTACCTCCTGCTGTTTGCTGTCTGTATCTGGTTTGGGCAAGTTCTTCTTAGATGCAGGTCTACCCAAACTGGGATTTGTCAAGTTTATTGGGTTCTGCTGTCTTCCAGTATCAACCTCCCTAGGGGCTCTTGGATCCCCCGTTGTAGTTTTTGGATTACTAAAGATGCCATAACTCGATGGTGGTGGCTGCACTTGTTTTGAGTCTACATTCTTCTTAGCTTCCTCCTGAGGCGATGGCTTCAAGCTTCTGGGAGGTGAACTGACAGAACCAACGCCCAACTTTCTTTCAGCCACCTGAGGTTGTGGGTTCAAGATTCTGGGAGGTGAACTTACAGAACCAGCACCCAACTTTCTTTCTGCCACCTCAGGTGGGGGGTTCAAGCTTCTGGGAGGTGAACTTACAGAACCAGCACCCAACTTTCTTTCAGCCACCTGAGGTGGTGGCTTCAAGCTTCTGGGAGGTGAACTTACAGAACCAGCACCTAACTTTCTTTCAGCCACCTGAGGTGGTGGCTTCAAGTTTCTCGAAGATGAACTTACAAAATCAGAGCCCAACTTTGTTTCAGCTGCCAGAGGTGGTGGCTTGAATATTCCAGGAGATGAACTTACAGAATCAGAGCCCAACTTTGTTTCAGCCGCCAGAGGTGGTGGCTTGAAGATTCCAGGAGATGAACTTACAGAACCAGAGCCCAACTTTGTTTCAACCGGTATGTGGAGTCTTTCAAAAGATATTGTCGGTTTGGAGCCATGTGAAACAGACTTAAAAGCTGGTTTTCTGTCCTCCTGATGTTGTTGTGCATTAGTTACACTTCTGTAGCTTGCAACTCTGTTGTTGGCCTCAACATTTCCCTCTGACACTGGGGGTTTCTGTTTCCACAATTTTGCTACACCTGTATCTTCTGAAAGAGAAAGATCCACTTTATTCGTGGGCATAGTTTTCTCGTTGTCATCAAAATCAAATGCATCGCAGGAAGTGTCACTAGCAAAACCAGACCAGGTCTTCGGTTCAGTAAACAACTTCTCAGGGTCTTCAGACTTCCCAACTCCAAGGCTGGTTGAGGTATTAGAAGAATGTACCATGACTCGATCCTCGTCACCATCCTCTTTTTGTACCTCTTGGACTACTTCAAGATCTGAAAGATCCTCATCATCCATATTGGACCCCGCACCATCTTTGACAGAAATATTGCTAACTGTAGCTGTTGATGTGTTAGTAGACTTCAAAGCAGTTTTCGTGGAACCTACAGTACCACTCGCCTTTTTCCCAGGATTCTTTTTTGGGGCACCATACTTGATATGTCTGACAACAGCAAAAGCTTGTCTTCTTTCCACTCTTGGCCCACTTTCAACATAAGCAACATCTTCTATCTGTAAATGAAACAGATCACAATGCCTCTGAGATTTTTTTTTTTTTTTTTTTTTTTTTTTTTGAGGAAAGTGTATACATTTTACTCCCAATGCTGCTGTAGAGACCCGAACCCAAGACCTCTCGCAGCAATAATTCCCATGGGACCACTGAGCTAATGCCCAAGACCCATGCCTCTGAGATTATTAGAGAACGCCAGCTGGTTGGAAAGAATATTGAGAATTAGGAAGACAAAGAAGGCAATAGCAGTTACCAGAACTGATAGACGTGATAGTAGAGTCCCCAAATCTTCCTCTTCTTTGCCCATGGCCATACACTGTAGACAAAAATATCTAAAGTCACATAGAGAAACAGAAACAGAAATAATATACTTCCCTCTCATCTATGAAGTATTTGCCCCTATGGCATATTATTGCGGGTCAATATAATTTCCCTTCACTCATTATGCACTCCAGATATATTATCATGGCATCATGTCAACAAGCAGACTGGAATACAAAGACCAACATCCAATAGGAATATTCGTTCCTCTCATGAACCATTTTTCAAATTCAAATGCAACTCAAAAGGGAGTATTAGAAAGCAACAAGAGCTGACAAATTGTCACAAAGAAAGCCATAGTTAACTCTTATAATATCTATCCACCTGAAAGCCTTCGACAATTTCAAATAAAATAGAAGCACAAAATATAACTGCATTTTTCTACATTTTCTATTAGAACCAAAAAACAAAGAGAAGAGCATTCCTCCATAAATGGATATTTACCTTCACTCGATAGCCACGTTCCATCAATCTTTTGACCATATCTGCTTTCATTTGAAGGTCTTTTTGTTCCTGTGAACGTGAGCAGCTTTGAGAAGGGTCCATTTTTGTTTCTTTTGGGAAAAACTCATTCATCATAACAATACACAGAGAAATGGAAAAACATAATGATCATGAGGGTTGTGACATCAAGTAAAAAACATCGATAGATCAATCAGCTTTATTATGTGAATTTATTTCTATACCTAAACATAAGTCAAAATGCCAAACAGGCTACAGGCTCTTCAAAGGAAAGAAATATAGTGATACTTAAAAGGAGGAAATAACAGGAGAAAGCCATGGCTGCAAGCAGTATCCATGACGATATGTTGTAGAAAAAAAACTGGCATTAGCCAAAAGTCAGCTAAGTTGATAGCACCGCGGGGTGAGCATAAAGGCCCTTAAAGGAAAAAAAAACAACAAGCATTAGGGAAAAAAAAAGGTAATTGTCCCTTTGGGGGGCATAGGAACACCACACCACAGAACATTCAATGGTAAAAGGTCTATGATCACATAAGATTATGAAGAAAGCATCAAAGAAGAATACTTGTTCCTAGAAAACTAGCATGTGATGACCACTTGTTTAGCTTCAACAATTAGAAGCAAATAGTTGTGAATCTCTGCTTCAGGACTGGAGACGCAGTGACCAAAAGGAGGAAAGAATCATAAAGTGAAAGTGCTCATGATCCATGAACAAAAGGTGCTAATATCAAATTAGCTGGAATCCTTAAGTGAAGTAGACCCACTTAAAGCACTGAGCCGAAATGATCAATGACTTTCACTCAAGGTACTTTTCTCAACATTTCAATACAACAAGCTGATGTCACTGAACAGATCCAAGAATATTAAGGACAATGAATGCAGCACATAAACAATCTTTTACATGTTTAGTGAGTCAAAGCTTTTCTCCAATCTCCTACATTCTCTCTTTTTCCTTTTCTCTTGATGAGTGCACTGTGAGTTTTTCTCTATTTCTCGATTCTGTAAAGAGAGGCTCCCTCAAGCCGTCCCCCTCCAAATACGCGATAAAATAAAAAGAAAGTGAAGATTATGGTCAACAAAGTTCACAGGCTGACACAGCTGAGTTACTCATATATATTGAATAATTATGTGTGATTGTGTAACCATTTCATAAAAAAATGTGTGATTGTATAACAAAATGCATTTGTCAAAAACCTAAAGTGTAATCACATCCAAAATGTCTTGACTTATATTACCTTCACCGCCTAAGAAACAGAAGATTGGATCTATAAATAATGGAGCAATAAAAAATGTTGATGACATGCAAAGAGAACTCACAATTTTCCCAGTAAAACGGACTTCTTTGATATCCTTGCGAAGAGTTGCTTCTGACTGCGTAGGAATATAAATTTATTAGATTTCAATCACGCTAAGACTTAGAAAACTCAAACATGAAAAAAAGGTTGGTCAATCCCTAAATGATTCATTATATTCCAGCGTCAAACAGTCATTTGCAGACTGACGTACTTGAAAACTATGATGTTTGTCAGGAAATGTATGAACAGAAGTGGATGGTAGTCATGTAAAAAATGAGTAACTATGAGACAAAAACAATAAATTAAGAAAAGCTAGCCTCCATCTCTAGAAAATAGTTGGATATTTAACTTACCTTGGTTTTTAAACGATCCTTTTCTTTTAGCTGTTGTTTATACATCTCTTTATGGAAGTCCATGATCTTACAAACAGGTGGGTCTGCATGTCGTTGAACCTGTAGTATTCAAAAGCAATACTTTAGTAATCTAAAGAAACTGAATATTTACTACAATACACTTTAAAAATGTGGAAACAACCATAACTTCGTAGTAACAAACAGCTATAATGCTAACCTCAACTAAATCCAGCTTGAGGCTCTTTGCACGCTCTAATGCTTCCCGCCTTGAGACGACAGTGTGTCCTGCAAATAGGGGGATATGAGACTTTCAATGTGCTTGAAGAAGGCTACTCAGTTATGTCCCAAAAAATTCTCATAACAAACTATATATACTGGTAAAAGAACAAACAAATGTATCCCCACCACCAGGAAAGAGGTTTGTACCTTCATCACTAACGAGCCTAACTTTGGGAGCAGTTATAGCATTATTCATTCGAACTCCCTGTGAGTCCTTAGCTTCTACTTTTGGCTTAGCCTGCACGAGATAGTTCCAGGTTATCTACAAGTCAAGTAGCTTTTAAACTAATCAAAACTACAATTTTTCAGCAGAATAATGAACTACCTGTACAGGAGCAGCAAAAGATCTGATGCTTATATAGTTTGAAGTTGGTCTTCGGCAAGTAGATACACTAGAACTCTCCAGAAACCCAGGTCCCCTATCGGCAGAGATGTAACCACTCGAAGCAATTCTGTGCGTATGAAAATACCATCTCTTGATATGATTCGACAAGCACTTTAATCTCTCCGGGCGAACACGACAGGAGAGAACCATCTTTGTTGGATTCCTATAACATCCGCATCCCACGAATTACACCTTACTGAATAAAAAAATAAAAAAAATACCATATTAAATCAGAAAGAGTTGAAATCACAAAAACCAAACACCCCTTAAAACTATGACATCTAGCAGTCCCCTTCAGTATCCATCTCAGCACCACCCGAGTGATGACACACATTAAAGACTCGGAATCAGCTCGACAAGCACAACACTCCCACTAACATCACTAAGGCTTTCCTAGGTAAACGTACGAAACAAAAGATTAACATTTGGACACAGATATAAGAAAGGAGGTAAGGAGCTTCATTTCAAAAGAGAGGAAACTCACTCAAGCACCAGGGATGAAAGAGGCACCAGCTCTCCTCCTGTCAATCGGTTGAATTACAGAAGCACTAAAGGAATGCTAAATCATCCACGGAGATTACAGGAGAGGTCGCGCCAGGTGCAGCAATGAAAGAAAGAAGCTCCGATTTCGGAAATCGGAGTCCGGGGAGATCAGACCCTCATATTGCCCAGTCCTAACCCGACCCGGGATCGGCCAAGCCCTAGGACCCGGACTTGCATTTCCCGACCCGGTTTTCCGAAGGCAATAACGAATAAACTTAAATTAAAATTATAAATTAATAAAGTAAATTCGTATAATCAAGGTTAATTTTAATTTTTTTTTACTAGTCTCGAAAACTGGCATCTTCTGCCCCTATAGCTCAGTGGTAGAGCGTCAGTCTTGTAAACTGAAGGTCTGTAGTTCGATCCTGCATGGGAGCATAAATTTAAGACTAATTCAATTAATTTTATTTTTGCTTAAATTTCATAGATTTTAAGAGCAGGCTGATCTTGAATGTCTTCATACATGCATGACTTCATGATTCTCTTCTAATTGCTTATGTCTTTATCAAAAGAAAATTAAATGGTTATCCAAAATTAATAGCAATGTGGCCTTTACATGATAAAACCAATTCTTATATGGCTTAATACGACTCCCACTTTTTTTATTTCAATTATCAAAGATGACTGTTTTCAGGTACATGTTGACCCACGATTTTGAAGAGCTGACACAGTTCATACATCTAAATTCCATCTTTCAATCAACGCATAAAAACTATTATCATGTCGTTCTTACATTCAATGATATGATTTGGCATTACCCAGATACAAAAAAAGAGAGAGTACAGCAATGCCAGAGAAACCTGTAGTCGACCCTGATCTGGAAACACTGCATAATATATAAAACTGTGATATAATACAATGATGGGTGGGTGGGCATCCAAAACCTACTTCATCTGGAAAAAAGAATGATCAAAGAATGGCTAAATAAACTATACAAAGCAACAAGAAGATCTTTGCCTGCCCGAGACAGGACAACGACGACGGAGGTGAATGATTGGTGGAAGTGACGACCGAGCCCTGAGTCCCACGGCTGCCCGTCTCTTTTGTGGCTTCTGGGCCGTATTTATCCGGTCCGACGGTCACTGAGGGAGCTTCCGCCGTGGAGTTTTTACGTGGGTCTAATGGAAGGGTACTGCTTGAATCCTCGGAAGAATAACCTGGATTTGAGCACAGAGATTAGTTTTTATCAATACGGGACAGTTTTTAACCGTGCCAGGAAGAAGACTGGAAGGAGGGAGGGGCGCTTACAATCGGACTTTTTCCATCCCAAGACCATTTTTTCCCGATCGAATATAATTCGGTTCCCTGTCATGAAATTTTCTGCAATGGCCAAGCAACAAGTCAGGAAGGATAACAAACTTAAGTTACTTCATGGTATTGATTAACAGAAACTATGCAGTGACGTTGATCCAATTTATAGAGTGGGTTGTAAAGATCAATATATATTACATCAAATGATACTAGTGAACTTACGTCCAATGATACTGATGTCATGACTCTTGACAACGGCCAAGCAATACAAAAGTTCACCCTGCAAGTTTACAAATAGAAAAGATTATTAGTATGCCGCATGATGACGGGTTATGCAGAGCTTTGACTTTAGGTGAGGATTTACCTGAATGGCAATAACAATTATTGGATCATATACTAAGTATTCCGCCCCACCGTTCATTGTGAGACTAACACGGGGTATCAGACTCCCATTCTGATTAGGACTGCAGATCGAGCCAAATGGGTCAAGCATATTCAATCAAGGGAACACAGGAGATACTGAAAAAACTGTTCAGGTAAGTCACCTCATAGAGTAGCAATATTCGAATGGTATCCTTTCATCAGATGTGCGGCGGGGATCAAGAGCTTGGGAGTGGAACTGAAAAATGAGAAAGAGATAAATATAAAATACTCATTAGACGGTATGAGGAAGTATGAAGGTAAATGGGTAGCTTCCAAGTAGTTAGGTGATATTATCTAGATTTGCTTCAGTTGGACTTCAAGGATAAGCGAGTGTGTTCTGTGAGCTTGAACACAACTAAGCAATGTGTTCTGTGAGCTTGAACACAACTAAGCGATGTGTTCTGTGAGCTAGAACACAACTAAGAGATGTGTTCTGTGAGCTTGAACACAACTAAACGATGTGTCCTGTGATCTTGAACACGACTAAGCTTATGCATAAGCAACTGTTTTGTATGAGCTTGAAAGGATATGGTAGAGATAGACCATGCCTAGAAACCTGCAGTTGCTATGATCATTAGAAGTAACAGACTGTTCACTTTCTTCAAAGACAGAATTTAACTGATGCCTCTATAGTATGCAAAGAACCTTCTGCTTATAACATGGCCTCTCTTCTTCCCAGGTTGTCCATTAAAAAGTTATATGGGTGGATACAATCTTATAAACCTACAATACTATACTGATTACTTCTTATGAACAGCACCAATGCTCCAGGAAAATTTTTGTCTTCATAGAAGTGGACTTACACTTTCGGAAAGTAGGGTGTACGCTGGATCTGCCAAGTATGTGAATGAGGTACCCGAGTCGATAATAGCATGGAAACTGGTATTTTTAAGGTTTGCACCCACAAGAACTCCGGCAACCGTAACATTGTATGTTGGGCTGGTTAATTCAGATACGAAAAGAGATCAGATTACCAACTAAGCCTATAACATAAACAAACCAAGTATAAGTAACAAACACTCACTGAGACTGTCTAAGGTTGAATGGAGTTTCATTTTGATCCGGACTGCCTTTGTCTCCAAATGTAATTCTTCCAATGCCATCACGTCCAAAGCACATGGAGAAGGAATTTGGAGTGAGGCCAGCAGCCGACAAGATACTAGGAACAGATACCTTCTCCATACCAAGACCAAACAGCCCATTTGGAGCTGCAGCATCCAGAAATGACCCAGTTTGAACTTGTCCACAGCTGCACAGAAACCAAATTAGTATGCAGGGTAGTAATTAAAGATAACAAGTAACAGAAAATAATTGAAAGAAACCCACCCAAATGTGATTGGTGCTGCAACAATATCGTGTTTGCCATCTTCAGATGTGAGATACATAACATCTTCAACTAAAAACCCAGAAGATGATGTATCTGCTGAAACATATGCAACATTGTAGGGGCAACCCTCTGAACCAACACATTTGCTTTTCTCCTCACACAAACTATGGTTGCAGGAGACTCTTGAACTTGTAGTAGATGCATTTGGGCTGTAAATGCTGAAATCCAGGTTCTGTTCACAAAACATTAATTTCTGAGTATTAGTCTTTATGTTTATTTTTAAATGACTTAAGTCTTTATGCTTGAAGAAGGAAAAAAGACCAAGTTGGTGATTCACTTTCCACAAAATCATCCAAAGTAAAATGCTCAAAATCACAAAGTTTCTAGTTAATCAGATCACACTTAAATCAGATAAGAATAAAAAATATTTCCATGGCAAATTAAAAGGACGCACAAAAAGAAACTAAAATAGCACAAATTGATATATATAACTGATTCTCACAGCTCACCAAATTAAATAAATAACAAATAGCGGCCAAGAAAAAGGCCTCTGCTAGATAATCATTCTATTGTCACTATTAATGTGGGTGAGCAAGATGATTGACCTAGAGACCCCAAATCAATGAAATGTAAGTACAAACAAATTTGTCGTGTCTGGAAGCACAAGTTTGTCTATATCAACTAGATAATGTTTTATTGCAATATCCCTTGAATTACCCACATAAATGGTTGCCGGTATGGAAAAGTATTAACTATTTTGGGGAATCATGGGTGTACTGCAATTATCTTGAGTAGCTGACATATACCTTTATAACCCATCAGCCAAGTCACCATCTCAAATACCACAGGAATAACCCCTAGCTACAGAGAGAAACATAACCAGAACCATGGAGAAGGAATCCTTCAGAGATTACCAGCTCAGCCTCTCTAAAGAGAATAAATAAAGGAATAAAACTTATCCCAGGAAAAAAAAAAAAAAAAAAAAAAATGCATCAAATTGACAGCCGAGAGTGAGAACACATTTTACATAAACCTTTACCGAATTTACCAAGAGCCACCAACCGGTTTCTCGAGTTTTTTTTTCAGATGTACTCCATTTTCATATAAATGAAAAAGCATCTAATTAACCTTGTGAAGATAAATTCCAGCAAAGTGCTGTCTACAGGATTTTGTTACTAATAATTATATTCATATTCGAGGCAAAATGAAAAGTGCAAATTCAAAACAACAAGCAAAAGCCGTGCCCAAAGCTCTTTTTTTCCAAATAGAGAACCCGAAAAATTCAGCAAAAGGAATTTTTCAAGGGAGAAACGAAGGTAGCAGAAACCTCACATATTGGTAACGAGAAGAAGATGTTGGTGCACAGCTGATACAGTCACAGGGCACCCAAAACAAATCACTGCCGGTATCAAGCGCCACCAGGAAGGTCACATTCGGTGTCCCCAACGAGACGACTGTGTAATGCAAACTGTGTTTCCAAAAGCAACAAACAAAATTAGAGAACAGCCAATCCAGCCAAATAATCGATCGTAAATCCCAATTTCCAAAACCCTAAACCCAAAACAGTGTAACGAGAAAACATACAATCCCAAGGAGGCTAATTTAACCGTCTCATTCCCATCGGAGAAGGTAAACGTGCGATCGGGGTCATCCGCCAATCCCCGCCCTCGAAAAGTCCTGTCACGGTGCGCCAACGCCGCATAGTAATCAACAGTTCCCATCTTCGGCCAGTCCCGGGGCACGACACCCCTTCCGGCCCCCGCCGCCACCCATTTCTGTACGTGATCGGAGAAGCGATGATGTACATCGAACGAGAACGTCTTCGCATAACACTTCCTAAAATCCAACACGCGCAGCGCGCCCAACGCGAGTAGCAGCAACACGAGAGTCTCCGTCCGAGAAGCCATAGTCTAGACAAACCCCAGAAATCCGCACTGATCCAGAACTAAAACGCATTCGGGGAGTAGAAAAACAGGACCCCAGATCCCCCCTCCCTCCTTCCTCCCAGTCAACAGAAACGAATTCCGGTCGACAACTCGCTCTTTCTCTCTCAAAGAGAGTTATGGCGGAGAGGACAGGGAAGAAAGAGGCCGCCCACTCGACGACGAAGTCCTCGTCGTTGACGTCTCTCCTTCTTCCTCACTTCCTCTTCACACCAACGACGTAACACAGAACGTTCCCGTGGGTCCCTCCTCGTTTCCTCCCTTCTCTCTCTATCGTTTTTCAAACTTTAACACACACTCTCTCTCTCTCTCTCTCCATTCTCAAGTCGAGACTCTCAACTCGACTGGTCGGAAACGGCACATCGATGAGTCCAAGAGACCGAAGACGCCGAGATGACGAAGAAGGACTGCGACCCATCGGAGTCATCTCGTCCGTCGGATCATTCCAGCGGCTCGATTTTGACCGAAACTTGCCGCGTATGACCAGAAAAGCGACACGTGGGTCGGATTTCTGGCGGGTAAGTCGTGCCATTTACGGAGTTGATTACGGAGGCAAAGCACAATCCGGGCCGTCCGTTTGACGCAATAGAAAAATCGGCGGACAAGCCAAAATCGACGGCTGGGATGTGAAAAGCGTTTTCGGGATGAGAAGCCAACGTGACGGTGGGGAAAAGGACTTCCAACTAACCAAACAAGTCGCTTACATAAAGAAATGGCGACGCGAGTGAGACTGGTCGACTTTCCGAGTAAGCCGTGGGCCCGTGGCGTCACTTGGTTCGATCCACCACTCCCGGGTTTAGAACCTAACCCGGCGGGTCAGATCAGGGAACACAGTCGGTCAATTAACCATTAAAAAATTAGCTTAGTGGCATATTACAATTTCGTATATCAAGGAGATATTTTTATGCATTTTACAACTGATTTAAATTATTATAAAAAATAAAAAAAAGTTCTCTATCAAAAATTAAAATAAAAAAACCAAACCGGACCGGGGTCCGTCTCCGCCTCTAAAAATTCCGTCGCCGACAAAACCGCGGCGACCGGCGTGCCCCTCCGACCGTCCCAATCCGCCGTCGCCACCGCGCGCTGCCGTCCCAGTCGCGAAACAGTAACCCAAAAGCGACCCCCGTTTTTCCTCAATCAATCAAAACCTATTCAGTATCCAGGAAAGAGATAAGGAAACCCATCTCTACAATCCGGTGGCGGAAGCCCCTACACATCTCCAGCTCTGTTAATTCCTCCCCGCCATTAGAAAATTGGGGCAGTTGCAGATGGAACAACAGAGAGCGACCCGCAACCGCAAACAAGAACATTGTTTTTTCTCTGGAATCTGTTGCGTCGTTCTGTGCATTGATTAATGAGAAAACAATGGATTGATTCGTTCAACTAAGATATGTCAAAATGGTGAGTTGGATTTGAATATGAGATTGATACTCTGATCGAGTCTTAAGTATATTAGAGTCTCAACTGATTTGTGGCTTATAGCTTCGGTGACATCTGTTCATGAATTGATTTTGTATTAGAAGAAATAATGGGTATCACCCAGTTGTGATTTCAATGGTATATAAATTTTATAAGCTTCCAAGTTCAGATGGCTGAGAGAAAGGATCAGTAACCGAATTAAAGGCCAATCCAGTTCTTATTGACTCAACCCGGTTCTTATATGTTATATATAGTGTATAATATTCAACGGCGGTCCAATTGGGTTCGCCCGGTTCGATGGGCGGTCCAGTTTTTAAAACATTGATCTAAATGCTATGAAAAAGAGAGAAAAAAAAACAATTAAAAAGAGCATAACATTGGGAGCAACTAGGGGTGGCATTGAACCGAATTAGTTCGTGAACAATTCGAGCTCAGTTCGATAAATTCTCAATTCGGTTCGAATTATTTCGAACTCTAAACAAACTTGAGCTTTGAGTAAGCCTTGTTTAGTTAAATGACCTGAGCTTGAGCTTTAGGTAGCTCGTCTTGAAGCTCGACGAATTAGTTCGTTGGTATTTTTGAGTTATATATTTTTAATATGGGGTGTAATATTTTATTTTTTTTAAGAAGTTCAACAACAATCAAATTTATCTTTTAAAATTTTTATCAATGATTTTACTAACAAAAAAATTATTAATAATTAACTAAAAAATTCAGAAGTTCTATGAATTTTTGTTTTAACATAATTGGGTATGTAATCAACAGCTTTAAGAGTACAATCACTAATCTAGTTCTATTAGTGTAGATAAATTTAATTAGGACAATTAAAAAGACCCAAATTGGCTGACCCATACTGGCATAGGCTGGAGCTCGAGTTGAGCTCAAGGTGGGCATGGGCTAGAGCTCGAGCTTGACTAAATTAGAGGATTAAGCCCGCTCAAATCAAGCTCGAGTATGTTCTAGTCACTCAAGCTCGAACTTGACCCCAAGGCTCAAGTCCAAACTCGAGCTCGAGCCATCATAAGTTCAGCTCAACTCAACACATTGTAATTAAGAGTAATTAGAAGTAAAAACGTATTTGCTGTTATTAAAAAAAAAAAAGTCTTACCTCGTATATTATATTTTCTCTCACAAACCAAGTACATTTAAAGGAGTTATTTATTTATTTACTTTTTTAAAAAAAAACTGCAAAGGCACTTTTTTCTGATACTCATTTTACAAATTCTAAACACAATTTAGTATTATTATTATTATTATCACCAAATTATTGTGGCGAATGTTCACTAACACAAACACTTTGGGTGATGCATTCGATTAATAATTTAGATTGTCAATTACTCCGAACAATACGCTAATGCAGGTTAATTGGATATGAGAACTAGTAATTCATTATTTTTTAATAACAAAAGGGGGAGATTTATCGAAATTTATTTGAATGTTTTTCCAAGACATGTTCACAGGGTGGAGCTTATGCTTTGTTTTTCCATGATACAGAGCCTAAAGAGTGCTTTAAGCTTACAAAAAATGGAAGCTCAAGAGGCTTCTTAGACATTTCAATTTACAATGATCACAATGGATTGCCAAAAGGAACATAAAAAGAAAAGTCATTCCGTTTATTTAAAGGTATTTTATATTTACAAAGATGCCTAACTAGAATACCAAAAAAGTATAGCTAATGATGTGGACATTGGCATTTTAATTTAGATTAAAATACCTAAAAAATTATATATATATGACATCTTTAGTAATTGATATATGAATCATGTGTATACGGAATTAATAAGAAAAAAATATAGCTTATATATGAATGTCTTCAATAATAATTGTCGGTGGTGTTGCATTGAGTCTCTGCTTCATCCTCGTCGAATGCATTTTGAGAATGAAATCTCCATTACTGCTACTACTGGAGAAGGGCAGAGGGATAAACGATAAAGCTTTATTGGCAGCATCATCCATTAAATTACCCAATTGTTATGTTGTGCCTTGAATTTGTATAGGCTGGTAGGCCCATAATTGAACCCGTCTAACTTGGGTTGGGCGTTTTGGGAATTTACTCATTTAAGACTCTGTATTAAGGATCTAGGGATTGATCTTTGAAACCCTAGTCGCCTCTGAGCTATCTCTGAGCTCTACAGTTTGTACCCCTTTTGGCTGGCATAGTGAAATCTCTCCTATCTCTTCTTGCCCGTGGATTAGGCTACCCTAGCCGAACCACGTAATTCTTTGTGTCTCATTTTATTTGTCATTGATTCGCACTGCTTTACTTTTCCTGCGATTTCGTATTTTTCGTAACAAATTGGTATCAGAGCATGAGCTCAAACCTGCATTTGAGAATATGCATCGAGCTCTTTCCAAAAGAGTTCTATTTATTCTTTCTACAACGCCATTCTGTTGTGGTGTGTGTCAAACTGTGTGATGTCTCAAAATTCCTTCGTCCTTACAGAATTTGTTAATTTCTCCACTGCAAAACTCAAGACCATTATCGATTCTCAACCTCTTTATATGTCTCCCTGTCTGTTGCTCAATCATACACTTCCATTGCTTGAAATTAGTGAAAACATCACTCTTTGATTTCAAAAAATAAACCTAAACTTTTCTGGAAAAATTATCAATTAAAGTGAGTAAATACCTGGCACCACCTTTAGAAACGACTTGTGCTGGCCCCCAAAGGTCTTAGTGAATATAGTCTAGAGTACCTTTCGTCCTATGAATTCCTGTGCTAAATGTAACCCTCTTCTGTTTGCCGAAAACACAATGTTCACATAAATTCATCTTTCCTGTACTCTCTCTGCATAAAAGACCTTTCTTACTCAATAGATTCAACCCCCTTTAGCTCATATGACCCAATCTCATATGCCATAATTTTGTGGTGTCACTTTCTGTCATGGAAGAAGAAGCCACAACTGCAGAACCAGTGACTGTAGAACCATCAAGCACATAAAGAATTCCAATCTTTTTCCCTTTCATAATTGTAAGGGCACCTCTACTAATCTTCATAACTCCACCTTCAGCGGATTACCTACACCCAATTGAGTCAAGGGTGCCTAGAGAAATAAGTTTTCTCTGGACATATCGCACATATGTTAGTGTTCTCACAACACCATCATGCATCTTCAGACGAACAGTTCCTTTCCCAACAACTTTGCAAATCGAATCATTCGCCATCATAACAACTCCACTATCAACATCATAAGTGGTAAACAATTTCCTATAGGAACACATATGATAGGAACAACCCAAATCAAGAATCTATTCATCACGGCCTTTTGTTCTTTATTCACCAACAACTAAGAGAACATTACCATCGGCCTCTGCAATGCTGGTCACTCCAGGATTTTAGTTTTGTCCATCACCCTTCTGGTGTTTATGCTTTAATTTATAACAATTAGCTTTAATATGCCCCACCTTCTTGAAATAATTGCAGGCCAAATTCTTATGTTTTGATTTTGACCTCGATTTCTGCTTTCCACCTCCAGGCTCTTTTTCTTCCGACCTCCCTCTAGTAAATAAAGCATCTCCCTAGCTACTATTTGTGTTGGATGTCCCAACAAGTTGATTATCAATCATATCTTTACTCAACAAAGACGTTTTCACATCCTCAATAGAAATTGTCTCTCTACCATACAAAACAATCTCCCAAAAATGCTTGTAGAATGGGGGTAATGAACATAATAGTAGCAAGGCCTGGTCCTCATCTTCTAATTTCACATCCATATGTAATAAATCGACTATAATAGAATTAAAGTCACTGAGGTGTTCCTTAATTGACGTATCTTTTGCCATACGAAGAGTATAGAGACGTTCCTTCAATGTCAAACGGTTTGTGAGGAATTTTGTCATATACAATGTCTCCAATAACAGCAGTCGTCTCTATCAAAACCCCCTTCAAAACTGTATCTGTCACACATAACTGGATAGCAGTTAGAGTCTTCTCATCCAATTGCTCCCAATCTACCTCAGTCATATTTGTCGACTTCTTCTCCTTCCTTTTCAATGCAGGTTTTAGGTCGTTCTGGGTCAGAACTGCAAGCATTCGAACTCGCCATAACCCAAAACTCATATTGCCGTCGAACTTGTCGATATTGAACTTTGTGATCGTCATCTCCGCACAAAAAATAAAACGTTTTCAAATCTGCAACTTCGCAACCTTGCTCTGATACCAATTTGTTACGAAAAATGCAAAATCGCAGGAAAAGTAAACCAATTAGCACTCCATTAGCAACCCATTTTTGACTCTCTTTAGGGTTATCACCTCAGAATGAAAAGGAGAAAGGTTACATGTTGCATGTTCCTTATACCAGTGCAGTTGGCTGCCTTATGTATGCTATGGTATGCACTCGTCCTGATATTTCTCATGCTGTTAGTGTGGTTAGTAGGTTTATGTCTAATCCGGAAGAGAACATTGGCAAGCGGTTAATGGATTCTTCGATATTTCGTGAGGTACTTCCAAGACTTGTCTAGAATTTAAGAAAAATGATTTTAGACTTGTTGGGTATGTTGATTCTGATTATGCGGGAGATTTAGATCGTAGAAGATCACTTACAGGCTATGTATTTACTCTTGCAGATTGTGCTATTAGCTAGAAAGCTACATTACAACATGTAGTTGCCTTATCTACCACAGAAGCTATTTGGCTTCAAGGTTTATATAGAGAGTTAAACACTAATGATGAGGTTACTCTTGTATTTTGTGATAGTCAGAGTGTTATTCATTTGACGAAGGACCAGATGCATCATGAGTGCACTAAACATGTTGATGTTAGATTTCATTTTATCAGAGACACTATTGCACAATGTACTGTTATGGTAAAGAAAATTGGGACAGAAGATAATCCAGCTGATATGTTGACTAAATCTTTACAAGTGAAAAAGTTTGAGCATTGCTTGGACTTAGTCGAAGTATGCCCAAGAGGGCATTTGGCAGTGGAGAAAAAAAATAATTATTATATTATCAAATTATAGAGGAAATTCAAGTCAAGGTGGAGATTGTTATGTTGTGCCTTGAATCTATATGGGTTGGTAGGCCCATAATTAAACCCGTCTAACTTGGGTTGGCATTTTGGGAATTTACTCGTTTAAGACTCTGTATTAAGGATATTGATCTTTGAAACCCTAGCCGCCTGAGCTCTCTCTAGCTCTATAATTTATACCCTTTTGGCTAGTACAGTAAAGTTTCTCTTATCTATTTTTACCCTAGCCAAACTAAATAATTCTTTATGTCTCATTTTATTCGTTATTTGATTCGCATCGGTCAACGTTTCCGCGTCGTAACACCAAGTCGTCTCCGATAGTACTTTTACTGCTGCTACTGCTGGAGGAGGCAGAGGGATGAACGATAAAACTTCATCGTGATGATCATCCATTAAATTACCCAAGCCATCTCCGAGTACTTCTACTGCTTGACAAGGGAAGAGTCCCTAAACCCAAAAAACAAAAAGAGGGAAGAGTCTCTGTTTCAGATAACCCAAAAAAAAAAACAAAAGAGGGAAGAGTCTCTGTTTCAGACAAATGCCGAACACGAAAGAAAAAAGAAAAAAAAAGGGGGAACTAAACAACAAGAAATTACGTACAGAGAGCTCAGGCAGCTTCTTGGTCGTGTCTTCGAAGGGATTGGTATCCAAGATGATGCAGTCCGAGTCTTCCGTGCCTGCTTCTTTGACCGCCCCAGTAATTTCCTCTTCTTTCAATATCGGTCACAGTGGTTCCGCATTTCAGGAATTGCTTGCACTAGGGGATGTAATAGGAACAGAGAGCAGAGGACTGTCTGCAGGGACAATTGCTTCTCTACCTTCAGTTACATATAAAGCTAATCAAGATGGGAACACAGATCAGTAAACACACCTCTCTGCTTCTACTTCAGTTCATTTAGTTATGCTGATATCATTGCTAATCTCCATCTCATAATGTAGGTGTGTTATTTGTCGACTGGAATATGAGGAGGATGAATCCCTTGTTATGCTTTCCTGCAAGCATTTGTACCATCCTGAGTGCATAAATAACTGGCTTCATGTAAATTAGGTATTGTATGTAGAAGAAGGCATTATAATTTTTGAAATCACAAGGCACATTTCTGGTGAACACCAACCCTTCTTCAAAGAACTTGTTGTATTTTTTCAGACAAACAGGAATTAAACTATCACATTCTTGTTTAGCTTGTTTTTATGTGCCCTGCATTCAGAGGTACACGTCGTTTTAATTTGTGACACTGTTCAACTTGTTTTCTGCATGGAGATGCTAAATTATGACCTTCTCTTTTGCCTATTTATTAATGTAATTGCAGTTATAGCTTAACCTCTGTAACTTCCGCTGTTGTAGAGTCTGATATGCCCATTGGTCCACAGTAAGATAGCAAAATTATTCCAGCAGAGTTCCTAATAGCTCCCCCAATACCCGAAGGGCCTGGATTGCCAAAGGAGACTCCATCAAAGTTTAGTTTAAGGGAGCCGTCCTGAGTTCAAGACTTTCAAAACCAAGTCTTTCTTTCATTCTAACCCATGAGTTCTAGCCCCATTGTTAGGTAACCCTAATGCTACTGCTGATGATGAAAACAATTGCCATTATGGATCCTTACCCCAATGAAATAGAACCCCAATAACAAATTTGAATGTAAACCACACCTGCTATGGCTCCACCATCTGTCTTTTCATACTCATCAACCAAGAAAAACCTCTGCCAGACTATAATCAAGGTGACTGATACCCCGTGCACTTTACAACCTCACCCTTAACTATCTTGGACCGGATCATGGACAACAGCTCACCACATAATGACAGTCATTGACTCCAAATCCTGTTTCCCCACAAAATGATACCAGGTTTCTATCCTACTTTTTGGAAACTATCGTCCACAATTTAATTCAATGTTTTTTTTTTAACAACTAATTAATTGAATTGAACGTAGTTATCGAGAGAAAGTGAAACTGATAATGTTTTTTTAAAGAACCAGAAGAAGTAGATTCTTGTACAAAAGGGGGAAGTAAGCTAACACTAAGAAAGAAGAAGATTGTGTGACACAACAGCCTAATCCTTGTTTAATTCAATTCAAAGCCAAAAGGATAAGTTTGATGAGGATATTAGGGAAAAATAACTTTGCTAAAAGGTAGCAAGAAAAGGCGAAGCGACAACAGATGATCATTATTTCTTTGAATTGTTTTGAACAGTAAAAAATGGCACCAAATGAATGCAGAAGTATCATTAAGAAGAAACCAAAGCACAAGCCATGTTTGTATCGCTAGACGGGGATCTCTGTCAGTTCCCTCAGCTAGGATTACCCTTCTCTTGATGCATCTAGCTCTGTTAGGGGGAGTTCTTATTATTTAGGATAAAACAATTTTGGAAATGGAAGGTATGAGGCTTGGCAGCATCTTGCTTTATGTCAAATTTAAAGACCCATAAGTTAGCTGTCAAGTGCTTGAGAGGAGAATATGATCTACTAAATGCCGACAAAGGTCTTACTTTTGAGTTGACTCAAGCTACTTTTTGACTTTATTGTGTGAGATTTCAAACTCCCCAACATCATGGAAGTCATTTACATGGAGTGATGGTCAATAATGCTGTCCTTGCTTGGTCTATGAAGACTTAATTCTGACCTTTGGTCTATTCTTTACATAACAAAACAAGTGGGGAGTACTGCCAACTTATGGAAGATTAAGGGGATATCATTTAGGTGGTGGGTCCAAAAAGGGGAACTGCTAAACTTTACTAAAAATATTTTTTGCATCAGATTCAGATGTTCCTTGTTTGAAAGATTGTTTACTAGAGATGCAGGTTGATTCCTCCCTCTGCCTCTTGTGCCTCCATGAAGATGAGGTTGTGAACCCCCTCTTCACTAGCCCCTTTTCCTGGAGAGTCCGGTTGAGATTCCTGCTTTATTTTGTCATTTCATTCAGCATCACGAGCTTTCTCTTGCTGTCAGAATTTTAAGGGTCCTTCTCTCTCAGGTAAAGTAGAACTATGGCAGCTACTGCCTTGGCTTCATCTCTTAGAGTATTTGGAAAGAAAGGAATCAGACAGTGTTTTGAGCAGATAGAGTTTTTGGGACTGTAAGTGGCCAACATTAAGCATCAGCTTATAGTTTCCAGGCTCAAGACCTCAACAGAATTTGAGGGATGTAGATCGGGACTCCAGTTGAACCCAGGACCTTTTGCCTATGAAAGGGGTCTTTGTAAATCAACTTGACTTTCCTATTGCCACATATGCAGGTAATTTGAGTATCTCATGGTCCACTACTGCTGAAATCTAAGCTCTTTGACATGGTTTTCTCATCTTTAAGAGCTGATTCTTTGGAATATTATATGTTGAAGGTCTGGTGCGTATTGACTGGGGTCTAGATCAGTCTCCCTCAACCCAAGTGCTAAAGAGTGGGTTCAATTGCTATCTCTTGTTGTATGTGATCCCCTTCAATGGCTTTGTAACCTGGTATGCTTTTGCTTTTCAATAAAATCTGCAAAAAGTTATTGTCACTAAGAAGGTTGGCAAGAGGCGTGGTCTCCTCCTTAAGGTGTCTTTAAGGCTAAATAGACATCTTTGTCTGGCAACCCATTGCTCTCTTGTTTAGGATAGGATATTGACCCAGATTGGAGACCACTGGGGAGCATTAGTTTCATCATCTACTGCATGGATAAAAATTAGCCGCCTTGGCAACACTCGTCTGCTTTCCTTGAAATCCAGATATTTAATTGGAATTAGATTTGTTTTCTCTTGTTTACTTTCAGCAAACAGTTAATTGGATGCTTAGGAAGGGTGGTTTACCCTTCAATCCCTCATTGCTAGTGGATACCCCTCTGATTGTTGTCTCTTCCTTCGGTTTTCAAGTTTTTTACTAAAAAAAAGGATTATTGCTGGTTGAGTTGACAACTACACCTGCAGCTAAGTACAGTTCAGTGCACTTTTAGTGCTTTTTGCATATTACTGAAGTTCAGTGCAGTTTGCAGTTCAGCAGTTCTAGTGCAGTTCTAGTGCAGTTCTAGTGCAGTTCTAGTGCCGTTCTAGAGCCTTTCTAGAGCCGTTCTAGTGCCGTTCTAGTGCCGTTCTAGTGCCGTTCTAGTGCCGTTCTAGTGCAGTTTAAATGCAGTTCTAGTGCAGTTTAAGTGCTAGTTCTGGTGCAGTTTGAGTGAAGCTCTAGTGCAGCTCTAGTGCAGTTCTAGTACGGTTTGTCTGTTTTAGTGCAATTCAATACTGTTGAGTGCATTCTAGCGCAGTTTAGCTCTGTTTAGTGCATTTTTAGGCAATTAATTAAGTGCAATGCCGTTTTAGTGCAATTTTAGTGCTGTTCTGTTCATTTTACTGCATTTCATAGTCTCTTCTTCTTTTCTTCCTCACCTCCCCCCAAATGTTTCTTCCTCCCGCGAAAGACCTTGATAGAAATACTTGCTTCTTATTTTTTTTCCCTTGACAGAGATCTTCGTTTAAATTTTATTCATGTCTGCCAAAATATGCATTTGTTGCTCGTATTTATACAAATATATACTTCGTGATCATGCCTGTTCTATTATTTTGATTTAAACCATAGGCAGAAGTTTTAAATATGTGAGCCAGTTCGATGAGAACCATTAATCGACGGTTTAACATGGCTTTGGTTTAACTGTCGGCTTTGTTTTATTTCTAACTCGGTTTCTTCCCTTCGATATTTTCATGTCGACCTTTCCTCCCAAATTCCTTTTGCGGGAACTTCTCTCCATCTCAAAACTTTCGATGTACTCCTTCGACGAATCATCCATGTTCCAGTAATCTTCTCTTCAAAGCCCTAACAAGTTACAAATTAGGCGTAAAGATTCAGGTACGAACTGTTCTCGCCAAATCCCTAGTTGTTTGATTCACTGGAGAAATGTGGAATGCCTCTCTTTCAGATTCAGGTACGAACTATATGTGTCTCTATGCCAAACTCTGTAATGTTGTTCATTCTGTTTTACCAAGCCATGATCGAATTCCTCTCCAAGTGTTGGGATTCAGCACTATACTTGACATGATTGATGCTCTCTCTGCTCTCTCCGTAATAATGTTCAACTCTGTTTTTCCGAGACAAATAAAACCAAAGCTTTCTGATCGGTGTGATTGTATTAAGTTTATCGAGTCCTCCGCCATGATTGATTTTCTTTCCAATCTTTGGGATTTTGTTTTGCCTCAACTCAGTTTTGTCGAGATTTTCACTTTTTCTTTGAGCCAGCCGGTGATCAATATCTATTTTCTTTAAGCAAGAAGGATTCAGATTAACAAGATATTTGAAATTTGTCATGATTGATTGAGTTTTGGCCTGCTTAAAATAGTGACTTGATGTAATTTAATGTGTTTGGAGAAAATAAACATATCTGAAATCCTTTCCTCTTAGTATTAATATGCATAGTAAATAGAGGCACATGGCTAACGAAGGAAAGACGCTATCTTTTATCTGCTTCACGAACAGATTGCAAAAACTTGCCATGAAAAGGCAAAGTAATAATAGATATTTATCTCTAGGCAAAGAGGAAGCATCATTTTGCTATGGAAAGCCCCAAACAGTTAAGGTTTTCAATGTATCCGAAAAGAAGTATCCGTTGAAATAATGACTTAGAGCAGTAGGTATTCAAGCAGTTAAAGAAAAGTACAGACACATACATTATAGACATATAGCTTCCATGTGAAATTATTTTGAGAGAAATATTCAGTGCTAGTGTGGATATTTAGAAGTGCCCCAAAACAGTGTTTGGTTCTAAGAAACACCTTCTTTTCGTATCCTTCTTGAAAGAGGCCAACTGCAAATCACTTAGAAAGTTCCTATTTCTTATGTGGCTACTAGCATGTCAACAGGTTGTCATTGATAACTTTCAAATGGCCCAAAGAAAAAACCCACTTGTATTTACATGGAAGGACTGTCTTATATTTTTCAAAGGTAAAGTTTGCTATTGTTTATTATTTAAACTCTGTTACTTTGTGGTACTTTGGTGCTTGTTTTTACTTCTAGGCCATAAAGTCCATATGTTTATTTTTTCTAATTGCAATATGAATCCATGCTTTTGCAACTGCTGGTAGCTACACTCTGACAACCAGCATTTGATGCATCCACAAAGATTAGTTGAAGTTAGTACTTAATTTGTAGGTTGAATTGAGCTTTTTGTGGCAGTTTACAATACCCTTTAATCTGCTTAGTCGATCATGTTTTCTGATAACCAACATAGAAGTGAGAAGAGTGGTTCAATCACATTTATTTTTTCTGCCTGAAATCTGTGGGCTCTATTACGTGTGTGTGTCGACTTTGGTGCCAAACTTTCTATTGTTTAACTTGACACAGAAGCTATATATCCCTCTCAGGGGGTTTAAAAATCCTCCAATCACACCCTATTGCCTCTGTTTTATTCTGTTTTCGGTTTCTATTTGTAAATTTAACAAACTTTTTGAAACATTAGCTTTCCTCTTGTTATTATAGATCAAATAGGTTGCTGCCGTTTGATCACTTTCATCTATTGCAGGTTGATGTTCATTTAATCACTTAAATCGTGGTTTTTTATAATTCAAGTTTGAATTGTTGTATCTCTTAGCTGATTTGGCATCTGATTATTTCCAGTAAAATGCTTACAGTGACATCTGAGTACTTCATATGGCTGTAAGGCTTGAATATGGGGGCTTTAAGAAACCAGTATGGGCATTGAGCTAAGGGAGCCCATGAAATTAACATGTCATTTTTTGGAGTCAGATTTCAGCATTTATGTTAAAAAATGCTTGTTTTGGTTGTACCTGTATGCTTTTATATTTTACTTAAGGTGCCTTTTGTCTTTATATGATGTTCAATATGATGAAAATAGCTGAATGGTATTTTTTTCTGCAGTTTAACATGTCTGTTGAGACTTTGCACTGAGTTTCTATAATTCTAAACTTTGTAATTTGAATTTAGGTGCAACTTTTCTTTTTCTGAGAGGGCTTTGGTTGTGCAATATTAACTTTAAAAATATGATGTAATTGGTCTCTTATCAACCATGAATCATGAACCATACTTCTCTCTTTTCTCTCTTGGTATATATTCGATTGTGGAAGGAGACCTTTTGCGTGTCTTTTGTGGCATGTGGTCTTTTTCTGACTTTATTTCGTGTCTTTTTCCCTACGTTCTACATTTGGGCTGTTGAACTTGTCTTAGATTTGTGTGGTCTTTTTCTGAGTTGTTTCTTTCCCTACATTTATGGATTTGTGTGCTGCAGATGTGTACTATTTTCAAAGGGAAAAGAGCAAGCTTATCTGTTGATCACAGATATTTCTAGAAACTTATATGGTTATTTGAGCCGGAGAAAACCTGGGAGTTTTCTGCTTGCAAGAATATTCTTGTATGGTCGATTTTTTCTGTTGATTGAATATCTTTTTAAGAAACAATAGTTTCAGTTTTGTCATGGTCTAAAAGTTAAACAAGTTTATTGTCAAAACCCAAGGTAGCCTGTTTCTTTTTGCTGTCGAAGGTCTCCAAAATGTTGAACAAAGTCATGTGCCTATCCCTCTATCTCCCTTGAAGCTTGAAGTTAGTAGCACGAGGCTTGGAATGGATTGAGGAGTCAGAGGTCTACATAGTATTGGAAAAAACACCTAGGTAATGGTGGTTACTCTCCATCTATAAAAGGAACAGATCATGTCAATAAAATGCTTCCTTGTATGATAATTCTGACTAGTAATAAAATTTTCAATGAAAAATTAACCTTATAATAATATGCTCCTAAGTATAATTGTCATTGGTTGCTATGGTTGTGACCAGCAGAGTGTAGCCTTGTCTGATTTCCAACGTAACACCGGAATATGGTTAGAGATCCTTTTGTCTATTACCCTATGCGAGTTGAGATCAAGTTGAATAGTGTCAAGGAGGAAACTCTCTCTAATGAAATGTTTAACGTTATTGTTAGAGTTAAGGTAATTTTGATTTCAAGAACTATATATCTTTATGATCGCGAATTTTATTCTCCGATAAATCTGTTAACACCCCTACGACATGAATTTATTCCAACTAATAGACTAGTGCAATTTTTAATCTCTGCTAATAAGGTTAAGTATGTGAGTATGTGTGCTTAGTTTTCGTCCATTTTCTAGCGCCTAAAGAGTGTTTTTACATTAGAAATTTGTACATATGTCAATACTGAACCACGATGCCCAAAATGAATGCAAATTACTAGTAAAGCTCGTTCCATTTTATTGACATTTTAGTGCCCAAAATGAATACATTCAATATACTAATAAGATCACAATGGACTGCCAAAAGGAACATATATAAAAAAGAAAAGTCATTCCGTTTATTTAAAGATATTTTATATTTACAAAGAAGCCCAATTAAAATACCAAAAAAGTATAGCTTATAATGTGGACATTGGCATTTTAACTTAGATTAAAATACCTAAAAATATATATATATATGACATCTTCAGTAATTGATATCGGAATCATGTGTATACGGAATTAATAAGAAAAAAAGATAGCTTATATCTGAATGTCTTCAATAATAATTGCCGGTGGTGCTGCATTGAGTCTCTGCCTTTCCTGTGCTCAAACTCTCGTGGTCGGACTCTGCTTCATCCTCGTCGAATGCATTTTGGTGGTGGGTCTGACGAAGACCAGTGAGAATGAAATCTCCATTACTGCTACCACTGGAAAAGAGCAGAGGGATAAACGAAAAAGCTTCATTGGCGGCACCATCCATTAAATTACCCAAGTCATCTCCGATAGTACTTCTACTGCTGGAGGAGGGCAGAGGGATGAACGATAAAACTTCATCGTGATGATCAGCCATTAAATTACCCAAGTCATCTCCGATAGTACCTCTACTGCTTGACGAGGGCAGAGGGATAAATGATAAAACTTCATCGTGATGATCAGCCATTAAATTACCCAAGTCATCTCTGGTAGTACTGCTGCTGCTTGACGAGGGCAGAGGGATAAATGATAAAACTTCATCGTGGTCAGCCATATTGAAACCCAAGTCTTCGTCTTCTTTTTCCCCCTTCGGCTCCTTCAATTCATAAACAAACGTAACCCAGAATTAGTCAGAAACTGAAAAAATTAAGAAAGAAGAGTCTCTGTTTCAGAGAACCCAAAAAAAACAAAAGTGGGAAGAGTCTCTGTTTCAGAGAAATGCCGAACACGAAAGAACAAAAAAAAAAAAAAAAAAAAAAAGGAAGAATTAAACAACAAGAAATTACGTACAGAGAGCACAGGCAGCTTCTTGGTCGTGTCTTCGAAGGGATTGGTATCCAAGATGATGCAATCCGAGTCTTCCGTGGCTGCTTCATTGACCGCCCCAGTAATTTTCTCTTCTTTCAATATCGGTCGCCCAGTCGTCTTCTTCTTCTTCTCAGCTGCTCCAGTACTGATCTTTTCCTTCTCCAACGGCCTCTTCTTCCCTGCTTTTCCCGTCAGTTGGCGGCCTTCAGCATCCTCGTCCGACGACGACGACGACGAGGAAATTTCTATCACGGTTATGCTTTTGCGGCTTGCCATGACAAATTCTGAGAGAGATGGGGAAGATTGAACGTAGTCGAATGTAAACCACGAAAAGCAGTAGTGATCAAAGGAGGAAAAAAGGAACGTTGCGTCGAAGATGAAAGATGAACGTTGTCGACAAAGAAGATGAACGTTGTCGACAAAGAAGATGAACGTTGTGAAAGAAGATATATATAAGACTAGCCCGGTCCCGGACCCCCTCACGGCTTCAAAGAATCAAAGGTACATTTTACCGTTAATGAAGTCGCAACCCCTCCTTATCTATCCGCTTATATAAACCCACACGCCTAACGCCAATACACGGGCCGAGTCGCATGCAACTAAGATAAAGGGCGACTCAGCCAAATTCAAAAAGGGAATAACCGATTTTTTTTTTTTTTAAAAAATACTCTACATTTTAAGAATATATAATTAAACAGATAGAAAAATTAACGTGCTTATCAATTTATATAACTATTATACTAATTATATATAACACCATCATATATAAAATTAACACAATTAATTATACACATAATTAACCATTGATCATTAATTATACATAATTAATTTTTTTTCTTCTTTGCCGATGATTAAAAAACAAAGGATTTATATCTCCCTAAAAGGAAAAAAAAGAGAGAGAGAGAGGAGAGAGAGGGAAGAGGGAGAGAGAGAGAGAGAGAGAGAGAGAGAGAGAAAGAGAGAGAGAAGCAAAATGAAAGAGAGAGAGAGAGAGAGCAAAATAAAAGAGAGAGAGAGATAGAGAGAGCAAAAAAAAAAAAGAGATAGAGTATATATATATATATATATATATATATATATAGAGAGAGAGATAGCAAATAAAAGAGAGATATAGAGAGATAGATATATATAGAGAGAAAATGAATATATTAGATATATATATATATATATATATATATATATTAGAGAGATTATTAGAGAGAGAGAAAAATATATTTAATTTATATTATTTATTATATATTTATTATTATTTTATATATCAAAACCATATATTTTTCAAACGATATATACAAAACGATATATTATTTCAAAACCCATATATATATGGTCCAAATCATATATATATATTACCATATATATAAAAAACCCATATATTTTCAAAACGATATATATTTCATATATAAAACGATATATAAAAAAAACGAATATAAAAATTATATATATATAAAAACGATTATCAAACCCATATATATTTCAAAACCATATATTATATTTTCATATATATATAAACGAATAAAGATAAAAAATATATATATATAAAATGAGAGAGAGATATTATTAGAGAAAAGATAGATATATATATAAAACGAGATAGATAGAGAGATATATAGAGAAAACGAATGAGAGAGAGAGAGAGAGAGAGATTTCCAAATGAGATTATTAGAGAGAGAGAGAAAAAATGAGAGAGAGCAAATGAGAGAGAGCAAAATGAGAGAGAGAGAGAGAGAGAGAGAGAGAGAGAGAAAAAATGAGAGAGAGCAAATGAGAGAGAGCAAATGAGAGAGAGCAAATGAGAGAGAGAGAGAGAGAGAGCAAATATGAGAGAGTACATTTATATAATATGTATATGCCTTTTACATTTTTTACTACGCCAAGAACTCAATGAATCTCCCCAAAAATAGAATAACTAATAGTGGACGGATGATTTGTACATCACCTTCCAAATCCGAGTCATGCATATGCATTGAGAGTAAGCAACGAGGAGGAAGAAAGTAACAAGCCCTGAATTAATAAACTAACTTTGATATACCCGTGTATTGCTCACTTGGCTGGACGAAAAATTTTGTATTTCGTTTGAGCAACTTGATGGCGATTTACATGAGGACGTGTAGAACAATAACGAATCCTGCGCTTTACAGTGAATTTCTTACCTTTTTAATATCAATTTTGGCTCTATGTAATGCATATACAATGTGTAGTGTTATGTTCATTTCTCAACATATATTTATGGAGTTTTTTACTTAATTAGTTTTAATATGCAGTTAATAATGTTTTGTTGAACTTTGCTTCATCTAAATCATCACATTGCAACAACTTGGTTCTCCCTTAAGAAAGGTTTGGTGTGGATACTAAACGAAGATTAAATTTTTTTTGCCATTCTTTATAGTTTAAATATAACTTGGTTGTTTGTTCGCTATTCAGTAACGGTTGTGTTTGACTTTGGTAATTGTGGTGTCCCTCGTAAGTGTATGTTCTCATGTAATTACTCTGGCGAGTTAGTGTAATTACGCTACTATATATGTATTTGGTGTGTTACACCAAATAAAAATCGCCAAGACAATAAGATTGTTATTGCACTTAAAAACCAATAGTTCCTACTTTGCGGGGTGCTCTACCCAAGGTGATGAATCCACTCTTTGAAGAGTTACAAAAAGACAATCTTAGAATAAGAATGTTGATTGAATAGTCGATGACTTCTTGATTCAAGTATGGAAACTGCTAATCAACATTGAAAGTGTTTTGGTGAATGTGTTAACGTTTACTGTGATGTGCAAACTCTTTGTAAAACATTAATTGAAACAATGCGCAAATAACACAAGAAGGAAAAGACAAATGACACACAATATGTTATGGCAGTTCAGAACAAACCAAGTTCCTAATTTGTAGCTTAGTTTGCCCAAGATGATAACGACCCACTATACGAAATCTGTTAAAAACCTTCTCCACCAAGGTTGCACAAGTGCCTCAAACACGTTGTTCAACATAACAAAAAATGAATACCTTTAAAAATTCCACCTTGAACGACCTACTCAGCATGAATAGTTTGGTTATCATCCACACTTAACTCCCTCTTAGTGTATGCCTTCGTCAAGAAATCTCAGTTTGTCTCTAGCACATACTGCAACATCGGTTGCAACATCACCTTCATCTTCACAACAATTTCTTAATAAACAAATCAGCTTGAATCATCTCATATATTCTAACTTTCCTCAATCGATTCAATTACCTAGATTGATTGCTCAATTCACCTTGGTTGTTCTCTCTTCTTCTTCAATCACAAATATTTAATTTCTTAATCCAAAGATCTCAGTCAAAGTACTTAGAGGCATATTAAACATGTGATGTTTTGTCAAAGAATGACAAATTTACCTGTGATTATGCACTAACAAACACAACACCAGCTAAGTTGTACATGTAATAGTCACAAGCATGACTCCATGGCAAGCTCCCCCTCTCTTCAAGCACTGTGATTCTCCTTTTTGTATTTGCGAATCTTTCTTTGAGGCATCTGAGGTCCTTTAATTTATATAGGCAACAATCCTCCTTGGATTGGAAATCCATTCTCCTACTAGAATTGAACTTGCCTTATGAATTTGTTTTATAATAGGATTATGTCTTTCCTTGCATCTCCTGCTACCAGTTTCCTTTTTTATTATACCTTCCTAATTTGGCTTAGTATGTAGTAGCCTTGCATTAAAAAATATCTTTTTGCAATTGAAGATTGATACAACTACTTTAAATTAAGTAGCTTTAGCTTCTCAGTCAGAAGTGATCAAACATGAGGAAATTCCCAAGCATAGTATTGTTTCTATGATGCTACAAAAGATATGTGTATCGAGTGACAAGATGGAAAATTCTACTACTGTGGAAAAAAGAGTCAAAGATGATGAATCTGAATCATTTGAGTAGGAGAACTTCGACATTATTTATAGTTCCAATTTAATCATGGGAGTCGAACTGTGCCTCTATGAATCTATAGGTGATATTAGAAGAGATGGCAGTCCACAATAACCAGGTTTTTTGTAGTTGAAAATTTTCTTGATAAGCTTGACACTGATTGGCTCGAGGAGAAAGTGAGCAACTACAGTCAAAGATGATGATTGTATGTTTTTTTATGATTTTTTTGTATAATACAATTGTAAGATATTGTATTTTTATGACTTATTTTTTTTAAAAAAATTTGTACATATATTTTTTATTTAGGTTGTTTGATTTTAATATCTGGAAAATAAAAAAATAAATAGAAATGTGGCGAATATATATTATATGTATATGCCTTTTACATTTCCTATCCCCCAAGAAATTTTTCTTGGCTCCGCCACTGGAAATACAGTAGATTGTTTTCTACTACTTCTAAGATTCCAGAAGTGGATACACACCTGTTGTTGGAAGAAGAGCAAGAACAACAAAAGGAGAAAGAACAAAACATAATTGTTCATTGCGGATTCCATCTGCTGCTTTCACCCCTGCATCTTGAAGCTCTACACTGGAATGACATTTGCAGTACTGCAGCACAATGTCTCCTTGGTTGAAAGAGAAGCCTGCATATATGTAAAATAAAACATTGATCAGTATAAGCATCGATAATTATTGTAATTCCATTTTTTTAAAAAAAAGAGTTCAATTAAAAGGTTAAATTAGGGCAATATATGTACCCCATGAAGTTGCACTATGCTGCTCCATTATCTCATTAGATTGGGATTGAATACCTGACCTCGTCGTTCCATAATACAAAATGGAACATTAATTTGTGGGTTTTTCGATTCTTTTCTACATAACCTTTGCTTTGAAAGTAGTTCAATTTTCCCCCCCAATGATCTCCTGCTCTTGCTTGTCCAAGCTATGACAGAAATAGTTAAAAAAGGTTTTAGGCCGCATAAGAAAATATTGAAATAATCTATCTTGGAAGCATGATTAAAAGAAAAATAACTAGGTGAGAAAAAAAAAACTCACTGTTATAGCTTCTTCTAAGACACATTCGTGAGGATGAGTTTGTGCTTATTTTTTTTCCATCCATTATATATATAGAACTAGCCCAAAGGGTGCTTTACTTCATGAGTATTTAAGAGGGTCTGAACTAGTTTTGGAAAAACACCTAGGTATTATATGGTTGTGACTTGTCACTATATATATATATAAAAGAGGGGAGGTATGTCTCCAAAAAAATCATTAATAGATGCCACCATTTGACAGTTCATGTCATTAAATTATTTCCTTGTATAATTCATTTAATAGATGGCTTCCTAGTATATATAACAATGTATGAATTTTTACTATCTATAAATAAAAGAGAGGAAGGATGTCTCCAAACAAATCATTAATCTATGCGGCCATCTAACAGATCATGCCATTAAATTGCTTACTTTTTATAATTCTTTTAATAGAGGGCTTCCTAGCATAACAATGTATAAATTATTAATGTAAAATCTACCATAAATTCATATTCTTGAGTGGAGAGTGGATCAAGAGAATGCTTAAGCAGTCTAGAGGCATCATCTCAAGTGCTTACCTAATTAGTGGTCTGTTAGAAAATATGGTAGTTGTGGGGGCCATGGAGTTTGGTTGGTTAGTTGGGTAGAGTAAATTGAAATGTACTAAATTCTCCAATGAAATGCTAGAAAGGTATTTAATTTGTTGATCTTTTTTTTATTTATTATTTTCAAGAGTGAATTTGCATGGAGAAAAATCAAAAACATAAATCTGAATTGTGAATAGCCTATCTTTGGGCATTTGGTTTAGTGGTATGATTCTCGCTTAGGGTGCGAGAGGTCCCGAGTTCAATTCTCAGAATGCCCCAACAAATAGAAGTTCTTTCAAATTTTTGTTTTAGTCTTTTTTTTTTTTTTTTTTGTTCTAGAGTAGACTCGACAAAGAGTTCTCTAAAGAATTTGAGAGATTGTATATTAGTTTGTTTGCTCTAGGACTTATTTTCTAATGAAACATGCATGGCGACCAAATCAAAAGCATAAGTCGATAAAAAAATTGTCAATCACCACATAAATTACTTATATGTCTTTGGGCATTTGGTCTAGTGGTATGATTCTCGCTTAGGGTGCGAGAGGTCCTGAGTTCAATTCTCGGAATGCCCCGGAAGTTGTTTCAAATTTTGGTTTTAGTCATTTTTTTTTTTTTTCTGTTCTAGAGTAGACTCAACAAAGAGTTCACTAAAGAATTTGAGAGATTGCATATTAGTTTGTTTGCTCTAGGACTTATTTTCTAGAGAAACATGCATGGTGACCAAATCAAAAGCATAAGTTGATAAAAACATTGTCAATCACCACATAAATTACTTGTATGTCTTTGGGCATTTGGTCTAGTGGTATGATTCTCGCTTAGGGTGCGAGAGGTCCTGAGTTCAATTCTCGGAATGCCCCACCAAATACAAGTTCTTTTAAATTTTTGTTTTAGTCTTTTTTTTTTTTTTCTGTTCTAGAGTAGACTCGACAAAGAGTTCTCTAAAGAATTTGAGAGATTGTATATTAGTTTGTTTGCTCTAGGACTTATTTTCTAATGAAACATGCATGGCGACCAAATCAAAAGCATAAGTCGATAAAAAAATTGTCTATCACCACATAAATTACTTATATGTCTTTGGGCATTTGGTCTAGTGGTATGATTCTCGCTTAGGGTGCAAGAGGTCCCGAGTTCAATTCTCGAAATGCCCAAGAAGTTGTTTCAAATTTTGGTTTTAGTCTTTTTTTTTCTGTTATAGAGTAGACTCGACAAAGAGTTCTCTAAAGAATTTGAGAGATTGTATATTAGTTTGTTTGCTCTAGGACTTATTTTCTAATGAAACATGCATGGTGACCAAATCAAAAGCATAAGTCGATAAAAAAATTGTCAATCACCACATAAATTACTTATATGTCTTTGGGCATTTGGTCTAGTGGTATGATTCTCAGCGAGAGGTCCTGAGTTCAATTCTTGGAATGCCCCAGAAGTTGTTTCAAATTTTGGTTTTAGTCTTTATTTCTCTGTTCTAGAGTAGACTCAACAAAGAGTTCTAAGAATTTGAGAGATTGCATATTAGTTTGTTTGCTCTAGAACTTATTTTCTAGAGAAACATGCATGGTGACCAAATCTAAAGCATAAGTTGATAAAAAATTTGTCAATCACCACATTAATTATTTGTATGTCTTTGAGCATTTGGTCTAGTGGTATAATTCTCGGCTAGGGTGCGAGAGGTCCTGAGTTCAATTCTTGGAATGCCCCAGAAGTTGTTTCAAATTTTGGTTTAGTCTTTTTTTTTTCTGTTCTAGAGTGGACTCAACAAAGAGTTCTCTGAAGAATTTGAGAGATTGCATATTTGTTTGTTTGCTCTAGGACTTATTTTCTAGAGAAACATGCATGGTGACCAAATCAAAAGCATAAGTCGATAAAAAAATTGTCAATCACCACATAAATTACTTGTATGTCTTTGGGCATTTGGTCTAGTGGTTTGATTCTTGCTTAGGGTGTGAAAGGTCCCGAGTTCAATTCTTTGAAATGCCCTAGAAGTTCTTTCAAATTTTGGTTTTAGTCTTTTTTTTTTCTGTTCTAGAGTAGACTCAACAAAGAGTTCTATGAAGAGTTTGAGAGATTGCATATTAGTTTGTTTGCTCTAGAACTTATTTTCTAGAGAAACATGCATGGTGACCAAATCAAAAGCAAAGGTCGATAAAAATTTTGTCAATCACCACATAAATTACTTGTATGTCTTTGGGCATTTGGTCTAGTGGTATGATTCTCGCTTAGGGTGCGAGAGGTCCTGAGTTCAATTCTCGGAATGCCCCGAAAGTTGTTTCAAATTTTGGTTTTAGTCATTTTTTTTTTTTCTGTTCTAGAGTAGACTCAACAAAGAGTTCTATGAAGAATTTGAGAGATTGCATATTATTTTGTTTGCTCTAGGACTTATTTTCTAGAGAAACATGCATGGTGACCAAATCAAAAGCATAAGTCGATAAAAAAATTGTCAATCACCACATAAATTACTTGTATGTTTTTGGGCATTTGGTTTAGTGGTATAATTCTTGCTTAGGGTGTGAGAGGTCCCGAGTTCAATTCTCAGAATGCCCCAAATGAAGCAAAAATTGTTTTGATTTTTTTTTTTTGTTTTCGTCTCTATTTCCGTTCTAGAGTAGACTCAACAAAGAGTTTGATAGTGAGATGTACTGAGTTCAATTCTCATAATTCCCCAATAGTTGTTTTAATTTTTGGTTTTTATCTAGAAGAATTTGAGAGGTTACATATCATTTCCGAAAGTTTGGGGGAATATCATTAGTAATTTTTATACCTACTTTTAGTACTCTAAATTGCCCCAAACTGCTGTTATTTTACTTATACTTGTTTGTCTTTTGCAGGAAAGACATGAAAAATGCTAAAATAAGAGCAATTGATGAAATCCCATCCAATTTGGAGCAAAACTAAAGAAATTAGCCTAAATCAGGTTTGGGCGCCATTGAATGTCGTGGGCGCCTCAATGCCACATGGATCCCACGATGTCAGCTTGAAAAATGGGCACCATTGCATTGAACACCAACGCAACAACATTCGTAGGATCACGAGCCCAACGCCATAGCGAAAGCCTGGGCGCCATATAACGTCGGCGGATTTTAAAAAAAAATACGTTTGTTTCAGTGGTTGGATGCCATCGCAGCAGTCTACACACTATATTGCACCCAACCAATTAAAACACTTCTATATAAAACAGTTTGGGGCAAGATTTCAAGTATTTAGATTTGGTAGATTTAGGCTTCTATCTTAGGGGAGTCTAAGGCTCATGCCAGAGCATCAAGAGAGGATTCTGGGAGCATTAGGGGATTTCTATCCGGAAGGAGAATTCAACCCACAAGGAGTGCCTTTCACATTGAGTTTGTCATTTTTCTCTCATCTTTTGTGTGGTTGAAGTTATGGATATGTGTATGAATTTGGGATCTATTTTGTACTTTGACATTTTGTCTTTAGAACCCCATTTGGGGGGTATAATGTTATGAACATATGTTATATATTAACTTGTATTTCGAGCAAGAATCCATGTGTGGTGTGCCTTCTACATGATTAGTGCTCAATTAATTAGTTAACTTTGAGATTCAGGAGTCCGAATTAGTTATGGGAGGAGGGTAGGTCGGGTAGGCTTGCATTTGGCAATGTACAATCTCACTGCTTAGGGAATGTATCACACACAATGGGACCGATCTGCATATATATGAAACACGACACGGAACTGCCCAGGGCTTGGAGCCCGGGCGCTGCACAGGGGGGTCCCATGTGTTTGGCGACCCGTAATTCGCTGTGGCTACCTACAATATGGCCAACGGATCCGTGGCTTGGGGGGCGCCGTGATTCGCTTATCCGGGCACGCGAACATGAACTTGTAGCAAAAATTGATGAGAACTTTTTCTTTGGAGTTAAAAATAACAGAAAATGCTACATTTGTTCAAATGGGTCGCTGCATATGAACCAAAAGTAATGGGCGAAAAGGCCAAAGATTCACATCTAATCTCTACTAGAAAACAAATGTTAGTACTCTTCCTATTATAGGTACACCTTTGCGTGTTTCATGTTCAAGGCGTTCCAAGATAAATTGATTCGCAGGAACCTGACGCCGGTGTATATGACACTTTGGAACACGATTCGCCCAGTTCGTGTCGTTCACGAAATCCAGCTAAAGATGAGGAAGATTAAGATTCAATTTCTGCACTTCGTGCTTCAGGGTCTCACCAGAGTGAACATTTATGAGAGAACTGCAGTACGGCACGAGGATAATTGCCGGACTGGAGAGAGTCATGGATATTGTCGGTACTTCGTAATATCAGAATTTCTGCCACAAAAAGGTGCTGAACCGCTGCTTCTCGGGAAGACAACCACGGCGAAACACGGCGATCGGTGAGACTTCCGCCGTTCGCGTCGCCGGAGTTGTATCACGAGGACGATGGGTACTGCTCGATCCGAAGTGGGGTTCCTCTAAAATTTTCGATTCAGAAGCATCGACGCGGAAACGATCGATGCTTTTCGCTCGTAGTTACTTTCGCAGTGATGATCCAAAATGCCACTTTTTGTCGATGTTTAAAGATGTGACGACAACTGCGATGAAGACGAAGAAAGCAACAGGCTTTCAGTGATTGATCTCGGAGCCTCATTTTTTTTTACGACCCATTTCGAGATTAAATGCGACTACGCCGGCGCCGGAGACGAAAAGGAAGAAAAGCAACAGAGACCTTTTTGCAGGGACGAAGGCAATCTGAGGAAGACCCATAATCTCTCACAAAGATATCGATGCCTCCCTGAGCCACACCTGGGTTCAGGACTTCAGAGACTCCAGTCTGCCACATTCGTACTGAACACCAACAGAAAATCTTCCACAAATAGGCAGACAGAGCTCAGGGAAGGTACAAACTTACCCTCCACTGTCCACTCCAGAGTCATTCACAACACAATTAAAAACATAAAAAAAAAACACACACACACAAACTCACATTGGGAACTGCTGCTATACAAATCCACACCCTGAAATTCCTTTCCGCTGTTCATCACTTCATCTTCCATTCCTAGAACTCCAAATATAGATCCCCATAAAAAAGTTAAAAGTTTCAGTCGGGTCTCGGATGACAAATCCGAGCAGATTATACAGAGACAGAAGAGAAACTGAAAAGAAAGCACGGCAGCACGCAGAGATAAAAGAAAAGGTAAAAGAAAACAAGGCATGATCAAGCGTTTTCTTCCTCCGAAACTGTACAACCACATGAACACGGAAGAGCGACGCCAGAACCTATCTTTATTTTTCTCCAGCGACTCAATCGGGGAGAAGAGGAACGCGAGGAACCCTCGTTCCGACCACGCGGGACTCAAACGGGGAAACTCCGTCCCGGAACGGATTAAATCGGACGGGAAGATACTCGTCCGACTCGCAGGCGAAGAGGGATTTCTCGAAATGCCTGCGGAGCGCCTCCACACCCTGATTGAAAACACAACCCATTAATCCTTTTTTCTTGCAGAAAGAAACAGAACTACGTGGTACTAGTAAGAAATCAATCCGATTCACCTGGATCTTCGCGAAGCCTATCTCGCAAATTTTCTTGGAACCCAGAACCCCCCACCTCTTCCTGTGAAGAACCCGACGCAGTTTCGCCGTGGCGGCGCCGTTCGTGAAATTAACGAACGCGTACCCAAGATTGCACCCAGACCTGCAAATTTCAGTATGTATATATATACATATCAGCGGTACTGTTCTGTTTCTTCTAAAACAGAAAGATACAACCTTTTACTGGAAAAAGAAGACGTACGCGAAATCCATGGGAAGATAAACGAAATCAAAGGCGGAAGCAGCCTCGTCGTGGGTATCAAGTGATCTCCCGTTCTCCTCTCGGCAATGTCTGTCGAGAAAATCCAGTAACATCTTCCTACTGATCTCAAACAGGGTATAATGTCAGATAGAGACAAAAAGGGGGAAAGATTATACGAGATTTTATAACAAATTCCCTTACGTGAATTTATTGGGTATGTTCCTGATCATCACCGTCGTGTTCGTGCTCGTGTTCTCTCCAAGCACCTGCACCGCCTCCGGAGGCGATTTCGATTCCGTATCGACTTTACCGGCTCGTCCTTTCGCCACCCACAACGCCTTAAGCGTCGACGGATCCATCTTTCTTCTCCGGGAACGATTACCCCCCTTGCCAGCCTTCGTTTCCGATTTCCGACTACTTTCTAGCACGTCCTCTGCTAAATTCCCTACTTCCTCCACCGGAAACGGAAACTCGGAGCAGTAAGAGTAGCCCAAATCGGGTTTGATCGGCGACGAGGGGAAACCCAAGTAGAGATGGAGGGTGTTGTTGCTGACAGACAGAGGAGTCGTCGGATACAGAGGAGGGGACTCGACGGCGCCGGAGAAGAGAAAGGGGTAATTTGGGAGCAGATCAGTAAGAGGCGGCGCCGGTGGTGGCGGAGGAGGATAGAAACATTCCGGGTACGCGAATTGGAGAAGGAAAGAGGAAGGAATTGCTCCGTGATAAGGACGAAATTCCAGAGCAAGTGGGTTTAATTTAGCCATGACGAAATCGGATTAAAGGAGAAAAAAGGGCCTCCGACGAAAGACACGGAGCCAGAACCAGGGAAGAGAAGAAGGAAGAAGGGGCGACGCGGGAGGTTGTGATCAGGGAATTGCCTTATATGGTTGAGTGTGAGGAGGAGAAAGGAGAGAAGGAGACGAAAGAAGGAGATGAGAGAGAGAGATCTCATCATTAGATTGCATCGGTAATACTATTCAATGCATGGCAAGTTTCGTCTACTGGCGGCTTCATTTAATGCATGAGATGACACAAATTCTCCTGAATTCGCTTCCAAGTTCCAACCAGCTGAAAAAAAAAAAAAAAAAAAAAAAAAAAATAATAGAACCCCTGAAAATCTTCTCTCTCTCTCTCTCTCTCTCTCTTCGTCCCCGCACGCTCGCTTCTGAAGAAGACGAAGATGAAAAGTCGAAGTCACTGAACGGTGGAGCTTCCGATCGTCTCCATTCTCTCCGGCGAAGAAATTCTCCCTAGTCTCAACCGATCGATGATTTCTTTCTGGAGATTTGGCACTGGGTCTCCAGCGTCTGCTTCGTTTCCGATCCTGGTTCACGAAGCTGGAGATCGAGTTGAAAACTTTGAACGTGAATCTTCTGAAGATCTTCCATTCTTAAACCGGGCTTCCGGGTTCCGGCGACTCCGATAGAATATTTTCTTTTTCAGAAAATATTGCATGAATATATTATTTTAAACATGAAAATTAAATACATATTACATATACAATTTAGTTATACTTGTACAAAATCTTCGAATTAAGATAAAATTAATGCTCCTGATTATACGTCTTATGCATTTATTGATTTGTCCTACAGAGTGTAAACCGAAAAATTATTTGGGCTAAATGTAGGTACTACTTAGGCTCGCCTTCCAATTAATCGAATCATAAGATAAGATATACCTCAAAAATGTAAATAACATATTATATAATATATATAAAATAAAACATAAAACCACTGAAAATTAGTTTTCTGACCAATAATACGAATATGTTTAGTGAAAAACCGATTTCACTAATTAATAAAAAAAAAAAAAAAAAAACAAAATTATATTTTTAAAGTTAGAAAAAAAAACGTCAATATTTGATTAAGCAATTAGTATTTGAAGCGCGACATATATAGTAGAGCTGGGTGGGTGGGGTTGCTGGCTGAACGCCGATGAAAATCTTAGCTTTAAATGCTGATGGATTTGCCAGGCCAGGGGTTCGTACTTCTTTCTCTGCATGCTGCGAATACGTCTAAATGGTGTCTTTCAGTTCCGCCGGTTTACGGGCTAACATCTCATGGCGGCCTGCCACTGCCGTTCACCGGCTGCCGGCTGTGCAGTTTTGACTTTTGAGATCCTTTCTAATAATTCTATCAACGCTTTGTGTTACTGTGTGCTTCCGACTCTTTGCAGTGAGAATTCATTAACAGAGATTTACGGTGAAGCGGGGCGATGTTTTAACGATTTCAATCCAGTACTCCGAACATATGTAATGGTAAATGATGCTGTTGAAGTTTATATATATGATCTTTAATTTTCAGTGACGGAAAAAAGATTGTGGGCATTAATAAAGCATTTAATTATAAGGAAAAGATTATTTGATAAGGGGATGACATCTCAACGTAAATATTATTACAGGGCTACTAGTCAATAACCCCTGTTTTTTAATGAGAGAGGACAAGACTAGAGCATAGATAATTAGTTTCAACGTCTATGATGAGTTCACTATATAGTTTTCATAAATCATGTGTCGAAAAGGGTTGAGTCATTTAGTAAGTACTCCCTTGAAGACCTTACACATGGATACTAATTTGCTGAGGTAAGAACACTTATTTACTCTTAAAATCCCACTAAATTTAGTGCGTGTACGCAGGGGTGTACTTACACCCGATGGCTGATATAATAACATTTATCGTTATACTTATGTATCATAAACACAGTGACAATTTGTTATCGCAGTTCATAACCAATCGTTCTTACTCTGCGGGTCATTCGACTGGGGTATCAAAATCTACTAGTAAGAGTATTACAGAAGTTCAACAACAAGACTTACAGTAATATGTTATCCTCTTCTCAAGGACTCGAACAACAACCTCTTTTTAGACAAGCTTCCTGTTTTCACACTTCAATAGAAGTCATTCGATACCCCCACACTAAGTCTTCCCCTTAGTGTATTCCCTATCTCCAGGGAGTTTCTTCACACAGTTTTCTCAGGATGAGAATACTATTACATAGTCAATAGCTTCTTGATAAGCTTTTAGACCTCTTGATTAACTTCAATAATCACACACAAAAGCACAGATATAAGTGTATGACTTCTCTCCTCTAACTCCCCCTCAAACTCATCCTTGCTAAGTAATCTACAGTTTATGCGTAACCCTAACTCATCACACGTTGAGTTATATATATCTTTAGGGTTAACCATGTCATTTTCTGTCTTTAGCCATATCACATAGAATTGAAGTCCTAATTGTACCAGATTTATCTTCTTTTCCATGCTTAGCCACGATCACATCCTGTGCTGATTTCCTTCCTATATCAACTAGGAAACTCAAACACGTCTAATATCTGAAGATTCTCATTTTGGTCAGCTATTTCCACATTCACAGTTTCAATGACTATGTTTGCACTTCTCAGAAATACTCTATAAGCATGAGTGTTCCTGGAGTATCCTACAAAAATCCCTTTCATACTCCTGGAATCAAACTTTCTCAAATGTTCATGATCTCTGAGAAAATGACACCTGCTGCCAAACTCACGAAAGTAATGGACCTTGGGTTTCCTTACTTTCCACAACTCGTATGGTGTTTTGCGAGTTAGGTATCTGAGATGCACACAAATGCGGACATAGCAAGCCGTGTTTACAGCTTCTGCCCATAATTTGTGAGGTAGTTCTTTTGAGTTGGTTATAGTCCCGACCATTTCTTGCAATGTTCTATTTTTTCTCTCCAGAATCCCATTTTATTGTGGGGTTTTGGGTGCTGAAAACTCATGAAAAATCCCATTTCTTTCACAGAAGTTAGCAAAATCATGATTTTTAAACTCCTTTCCATGATCACTTCTAATCCGAACTACCTTTCCTATAGTCACCCCCTTTTCAGTCATAAACCGTTTACACAGATTGACAAATAATTTGATGGCTTCTAATTTCTCTCTGAGAAACTCAACCCATGTGAATCTAGTGAAGTCGTCAACACAAATCAGTACATACTTCTTCCCAGCTATGCTCTCAGTTTGGATTGGCCCCATTAAATCAATGTGCAGCAACTCCAGTGGTTGTTTGGTGGTGATAATCTTTAATACAGGATGAGGAGTTCGATGTTGTTTACCTTCCATGCACCCTTTACATATAGTCTCAACAGTCCCTACTAGAGTAGTCAACCCTCTGGCATGTTTATGTCCCAGTCGCTTATGCCACAATTGAGCAGTATTCTCTCTAGTGTACTGACATTGGTGCGACAAAAGTAACTTATAGCAATTATCACTTGTTCTTGTTCTTTCTAGTATAGATATGTGTTTATCAACCATTACCTGACAGCCATCTTTGGTAAACTTAGCATACAAGTTCTAGTCACATAATTGACTGATACTTATCAAGTTTGCTTTCAGCCCATCAACCAACAACACATTCTTTAACTTGGGAAGTCCTTTAACATTCAAATCACCTTTTCCAACTACAGATCCTTTTGCACCATCACCGAAAGTAACTTGGCCACCACTTTCTTTGTGAAGATTTGTAAGAAACTATGTACTTCTTGTCATGTGTCTAGAGTAACCACTATCAAAATATCATACTCCTTCAGTGTTTGATTTTCTAACAGTATGAGCAGCAAAGAGACCCATTTCTTTCTTTATCCAGATAAAATTTGAAGCAATAGATTTAACTCTTCTATGACTTCCATTCCTTCTCCAATATCTTTGTAACTTGTACCAGTAAGGTTTGATATGTCCATAGGCCCCACGATAATGATAGGTAGGAATAAATTTTTTGGTCCCTCTAGAATGAGTCTGAGTGTAAGCTGATTGCAGAGATGAACTAGCACCACGATATCCTAGTCTGTGTTTATTACACCCTTGTTTCTCTTGAGTAAGTATATAATTTAATTGTTGTTTTCCCTTGTCAAATTTCACTCAAATCTTCTTTGTCTTTTTGAGTTATTCTTCAACTCTTAGAAATTTTTCCTCTCTTTCGGCCACTTTCTGCTTTAGCATGTGATTCTCTTCATCTAATACATTAATCCGTTCTTTCAACTGACTTTCTTCACTTTCTATTTTTCGAGCTTCTGCCTCTTTCTCACCAAGTGTTTGTTTCAGCACAACATTCTCTCTTTCAAGAGCTCCAACTTGCTCTCTCAAAATCTTGGTACTCTCAAGAACCACATCCCACTGTTTGATGATGTTCTCAACTGTACCTATATCATCTTCTTCATCTATTTCATCATCAGGAACTATTGTGATACATTGATCTTTTCTTCGAGCTGGTAATATACTATTTTGTAGAACACTCACAGTGAATGCAACATAATTGCACTCATCATCTTCAGACGTACTACTATCATCACTCCAGGCAGCAACGAATGACTTTTTCTTTCTCAGGTATGTAGGACATTCTGATTGGATGTGTCCTCGCCCCCCACACTCATAACACGTTATGACTTTATTTCTGTTTCCTGAGTCAAGGTTTACTCCACTTTGTCTGCTATCTCCTGAGGAATAATTCTTCTTCTTGCTTTTTCTTATAAACTTGTTCAGTCATTTGGCCAAAAGAGACACCTTTGCATCTAACTCTGTTAAGGTAATAACGGGAGTATCAGATTCCTCTATTGACTGGGTCACCTCATTGCTTGCAGAGGTCTGAAATGCTATGATCTCTTTCTTATTTCCCCCTACTGAGTCACTTGACTCTTCATTAATCTCAAAGGTCTTTAACGACCCAATCAGCTCATCCAAGGTCATATTGTTAAGAGATCTACTTTCTTCTATAGCAATTTTTTTCATCTTAAATTTTGAGGAAAGTGAACGAAGTACCTTTTTGACCAATCAGTCCTGCGGTATCCTATCTCCCAGATTGGCAGATTGATTTGTAATATCTCTAATCTTACCTTCAAACTCCAAGATCGTCTCATCATCTCTCATCCTCATAAGCTCAACTGAGTCATTAGCATCTGTAGCTTCGTTGCACGTACACTTTCGGTTCCTTCATAGTGAACTTCTAGTATCTTCCATGCCTCCTTAGCAGTAGTGCACGCCGATACCCTCCTGAATTGATCTTCATTAATTTCTCCAAAAATTGTATTTAATGCCTTGGAGTTGAAGTTAGATAATTTGTCTTCCTCATCGTTTCATTATGAGCTATGTTTCAAAATTCTCTTTTTATCAGCGCCTTCACCTACTTCTGTTGTTGGGAGTGTCCATCCATCCTCAATAGATCTCCAGGCTCTTTCATTTTGAGCCCTGATATAAATTTTCATCTTTGCCTTCCAATAGAAGTAGTTTGTTCCATCAAGTAAAGGTGGTCTCGTGTTTGAAGCCCCTTCCTTAGGATATGTTGCCATCTTCCTTCACGTCAAGTTTATCCAACCGTTTATCTCTAAACTAATCTCGAGCCTGCTCTGATACCACTTGAAATCCCAGTAAACTCAGTACATGTACGCATGAGTGTACTTACACCCGAGGGCTGATGTAATGACACTTATCGTTATACTTATGCATCATAAACACAATAACAATTTGTTATCGCATTTCAGAACCAATCGTTCTTATTCTGTGGGGTATTCGACCTGGGGTATCAGAATCCACTAGTAAGAGTATTACAGAAGTTCAACAGCAAGACTTACAATAATATGTTCTCCTCCTCTCAAGGACTCGAACAACAACCTCTTTCTAGACAAGCTTTCTGTTTTCACACTTCAACAGAAGCCCTTCGATACCCCCACACTAAGTCTCCCCTTTAGTGTGTTCCCTATCTCCAAGGAGTTTCTTCACGCAGTTTTCTCAGGATGAGAATACTATTATGATAGTCAATAGCTTCTTGATAAGCTTGTAGACCTCTTGATTAGCTTCAATAATCACACATAAAAACACAGATGTAAGTGTATGGCTTCTCTCCTCTAAGTCCCCCTCAAACTCATCCTTGCTAGGTAATCTTCAATTTCTGCGTAACCCTAACCCATCACACGTTGAGTTATATATATCTTTAGGGTTAACCATGTCATTTTCTGTCTTTAGCCATATCACAGAGAAAGAAGTCCTAATTGTACCAGACTTCTCTTCTTTTCCATACTTAACGATCACATCGTGTGCTGATTTCCTTCCTATAACATGGGGTATCACAAGATGATTGGACACGACGATGTGATAATGTGTTATGTACTAAAACATTCAAAGTAACTTAATAAAATTGAACTATAATGTTTTATATTGTTTCTAATTATATTTTAATATTGTCTTTTTTATTTACCTTCTATACGATTGACCAACCCATAATATCATTAATGTCAGTAAACGAGTAATTAGATATACTAATAGGCTGAAATCTTTTGTACAAATGTTATGGGAAATGGTATAAATTATACTTTAGATATCATTTTTTTAATCTAGTTTTATTATTACTATTGTATTGATTATTTTTAATTTAAATATTTATATAGCATGATGATGCTAGTCCTATTAACCGCTTCAAGCGCACTCATTGTTCAAAAAATGGTTGGGCAAGAGATTCATTAAAAAAATAGGTATATATCATAGATTGTTGATCGATGGGACGAGATGACTTTATGTTATCTCGTATTCATTAGGTGGGCCACTCAGCCCCACCACTTAAGTGAAAAGTAAAAGGGGGATTAAAAGTTACGACATTTTTATCATTCCCCCGTTCCCACGCCCAACTCAATTTTTCACCCAAGAGAAGGCGTTGCCGATGCAGAGACGAGAGAAAAGAAAAGAGAAGAAAAGAAAAGAAGAAAGGGAAGAGAAGTAATGACTTTTACATCTCTTGGTACCTTGTTTATGATTTATCTTTGCCATTGAACTCCACAACCACAACCATTCTATTATTCATAGTTTATTTCCTATTTCTTTGATAATCATGTATCAATTGATTCATGTGGATATGATTTAATGTTATAGTGAGTGTTCAATGATCATTGAAGAAGTTTAAGAAGGAAGTAAATGAAGGTTGAGTAGTAGATAAAGAGATTTTTGCATGTGGAGTTTGTATTTTTTACCAATTGATTGCTCTTGTTGATTGGTGATTGTAACTTTTTCTCTCAATAATGAAATTGACTCTCCGTTCTCCCAATGGAATCGTCGAACCATATAAATTATTATCTTGTATGTGCTTTATTGTTTTTGCATTTATTTTCAAACTTCTTTGTTAAACTTCCACACCATGTGAAATGAATTAGCATAATCGGCATATATCTGTGCGCGAGGTGTGAATTGGATTCAGATTCACCTCTCGACATCTTTGCCAGTTGTATAGTATTTTTATTTTTGGAATTTTTTATGGTTGGGTTCATTCAATAACTCTCATAAGGCTTTAAAATTCTAGAGATAAGATCTCAATGTGGTACAATTAAAGGCGATGCAAAGATTAGAGCGGGATTAAAATTGAAAGAAGAAAGGACGATACCTCCCAATATTTGTTCACTTGAAGGTGAGTCTTTAGCTCCCATAAGCTTTCTGAGAGATGCCTCCCAATATATGTTCAAGTTGAATAACTGCAACTCCCGAATAATCTCGGTAAGGGGAGATTTCTAGTCAGTTGTCTTTGTTCTCAGTTGAAGACAATCAACCTTAGCATAAGCTACTTGACAATTCCTGTAGGTCCTTGCTTCAGGATTTTAACACAACAATGAGGTGTTATAACACTCAGGAGTTCTCAACACCCTCAATAACTGGAACAACAAGCAACTGAAAATCTGAATTGAAAAGTACTTAATAATTTTAACGGAATACAATGCCACACGCAACTGTATTACGGGCACGTAACTACAAACTTACAACCGGTCATTATCTACTTTGCACACGCAACAGTGGAAGAGATTTGACTTTTCGATTCTCTTAGACCAAACCAAGGCTCCTCATTGGATACTCTACTCCTGAGAGTATGGACCGTACTCTTGCTCGTAAATTCCAAGACAAGCATCTTGGACCCTCACTCTACTCCTTCTCTTCTGTTTTTATGCTTGTTCACCTCGTTGATCATAGCATTTTTCTTTTATAATAGAGAAAAGACCAAGTTTAGGCTCCCTTATCTCAAGGGCATCTACGTGTTATTTCCGCTTTTCCTTTCCTACAACCACGTCCTTATACCAAAGAGAACCACTTAATTTGGTCATAACAATTCTAATTCGGGCAAACAATTTGGGGAGTCTGAGAAGGAGGAAGAGGGGTCAGCAGAGACAACAAAAAGAGAACAGGTAAGAGACTGGTCACAAAGTAGAGATATGGGAGATTTGGAGAGAATGAGAAAGTTAGGGTTAGGTAATAAAAGCTTCCATATGCTTTTATTTATTAATATTGGATTACACGATTTTGGTAACTCAAAAGAATAAGGAGATATATGGGAGTACAATATAGCACTGACCTGCACAGTGAGGTTATTTATGAAACATTATATGTTGCTAGGTCAATGAGACGGTGTTTTGATTATTTTTCCTGCCTAAAAATAAGGGTTCTGGAACAGGTTATTTCTAGACTCTATCTATGGATTGATGTAGACTTAAATTGATTGAGAGATCACATTTAAAAATGGCCGCTACAGAAATTAATGGTAGTAATAAGAGAAATTTAAACTAGGGTTTAAGGTTCATGCAATGAATCATACACATATGACATTGATCTATCATAACCTTTAAACAAGCCCGAGCATCAAGTTTAATCTTTCGTTTAACTGTTACTAAAATAATTCGAAGACTGAATTTCGAAAATAACCGAGAGGTTGGCGCCATGGAAGCTGGTGCCCATTTCTACCACAGGGCGAAGATTGCAGAGACGAGGGCAGCTAGATGATTTCCCTGCTCCAGGAATTCGTTGGACGTGGAAATTCAACCTCAAAGTTAAATGGCTTAAACCCGTTTCCCCTTTTCTGCTGCAATGGCGAATCAGTGACCTCCTGGAAACGGCAAAATCCTAAAACCAGTCGGGGGAGTTGGAAACCTCGCTCGTCTTAAGCCTTTTGGGTAACACTCCATTAAACTTTTAGAAGAACCAGAACTGGAATGTGGGATACATCGCCCGTTGCAGTCCCATTTGGCAGGAGCATCATGCCTCGTTCTGTAACAGGTTATCCTCTTCCTTTCCCTTTGCTTGAACAATTTTGTGTTGGTTTTCTTCATCTACTTCTTCCAAATTCCAATCGATGCATTTCTGTTCTGGGTTTTATGCAAAATCTTTCATCGAATGCAAAATATTTTCTGGGTTATGCACAAAATCTTTCATTCAATGCATTCCATCTCTAATTTTATGTACATCATACACCCTGACGTATCCTTCTTCCTGCATTCCATCTCAATTCCAAGTATTTTTTCGAATTCCTGTTGCTCAATACTCTTTCATGAAGAAAAAAATAGAAACAAAGCTCTCCAAACCCCTAGTTACATGATCGCGAACGCTGTTATTTACATTCCGGACTGCAGAGCATGCCTACATCTGTTTGATAAAATTCCTTTCTGGAAAAAAAAAAGCAAAAACAGAGGATTGGAAAACTAAGGGAGGAGCCCAAAAAACGGGGTGGGATGCAGATGCCTCTGCCTTTGTCCTGCAATCTCCTGCGCTGCTTCCACAACGGCGAGCAGTAATTCGAAAGTGATCTCCATTATATCCACGCACAGTTTGAATCTTGAAATCAGCATTGTTATCGGTCGCTCCCTTTTCTGCTTCAGCTGGCCCTCTCTGGCTTTCACGTCTCCGCGTCCTCTGTTTATATCCTCTGAACTCTGCACCCTTTGGAACTGCCCAAAAGCCACTTTTCCCTTCTCCATTACCCTTCATATCCTCAAGCCTTGGATGATTTCACGTCTATATTCAATTATTGGATTTGAAGCCTCCAAACTTTCTGAAACAGCTGTTGCTTATCCGTTCATTTTGTTTCCTGGATTTTGACAAAAGCTTCTTTATTAAATAAAGCTAAGAGAGGCCCACCTGTCCTTGTTTGGTGTCCTTCTTTGATCATCATCTTCCTGTTTGATCTTTGAACTTAAAATTCCACCAGTAACATCTTTCTTAAATATGTTTTGGCAGATTTGTCTTCTTGGAGAATCTTTACTTATTGTTGTCGGTTTTGATTAATTGGTTATGGTCCATTAATTGATTGGTTCATTCATTGAAAACATAGTTTTATCTTCTGAGAGGGAAGTGGTTACACAAGTTGGAGTAGATATTTGCAAGATCAACAAATATCTGACAAGAATTGTTTCGGAATTGATGGAAACGATTCATTATTACTAAGAATAGTCCTTTGAAGTTTGCAGCAGAAACAATCAACAGTATAAAATAGAAAATGTCAAAATGCAGCAGGAATAGAAAATTGTAATGGACACCCTCCTGTTAAACTATCATAGTAATGCTTAAATATCTTTGAGATCAAACTCAAATTGATTAATTGATTAATTTTCACTTGGCATTTAAAAATCAATGGGTGGTTTTCAGTTTCAACTTAGATAATGTCAGGCCTCAAATTTATCATGCCAGAAAAACCCTCAGGCCTCAAATCCTTTCTTTCCTTGTAGATTGTTTTTCAGGAACCTGGTTGTGATAATGGGTAGGAGGAAAGAATGACTATGTTAATAGGAAGATGGAAGAAGATAATTCTAAGGTGAAGATCACAAGCACAGGATTTTGTTAATTAGATATAAGATGGCTCCAAAGAATTCAGTTTGCCTCCCTAGTCCCTCACTCTCTCTTGACAGTTTAGGGTCCCATGAACTTTGTTGTTATGATAAGATTAAGATCCTAATCATTGAATATCTTTCCAAATAGTGTTATGATTTATATTTTTCTTCTTTTGTTACCGTAATGAACAATAGAAGTACATAGAAAAGAATAGGAAAACAATAAAGTAGTTTCACATCTTTATTACTAAGGTTACAAAGTTTTTACTTGGATATATAGCTCAATAAAACTACATGACAGGTTTCTAGCATAAGGATTAGTTCAATTTGGATGATAAAACAACTAAATAGCAAATTGTTTGTTAGATTGTTTATTAGAGATAGTCTCACATACAAATTCGAGGAGAAATATTCTTGGATTATTAGCTTTAAAAAGTTTTCTCCGACTTAAGCTAGTCGTTTTTAGACATACCTCAGTCCCAATATTACATGGTATCAAACCCATGACTCATCCATTGGCCTCCACCCATATTATCCATGTATTGGAGCCACACATGAGAGGGAGTGTTAAAGATAGATAGTCTCACATACATATGCGAGTAGAAATGTTCATGGCTTATTAGTTGGGAAAAGGCTTCCTAATATCGGTTGTTCTCCCCTACTATCTGTCAACGTTAATCGTAGAAATGTTCTTGGCTTATTAGTTGGAAAAAGACTTTCCCTTACCAAACATTCGCCGATCTTGACAAATTCACCTAAAACTTTTCTTTTAATACACTATAATAGAAGAATTTTGACAAACCCTAAACCATATAATGATGAAAACTTTTTGTTACATCTTCTTCACCCTTTGAGTTTATTTTCACCCTGTTTACTTTACTTTTACTATGATACTTTATTTTAGTATTTTGGTTATTACTACATATTTCTCTGCCATATAACTCTTCATAAAAAGCCCAAGATTATTGAAATTTGATGAATGCTAATTTTCCAACATAATATTTTAAGAGGGCACATCTCTTACAGACAACCACAGATGATTCACCCTATTGGGTTTTCATTGAGAGGTGATACTGTAGAGTGAGCTCTTTGGAAGAAATACCCAGTTTGGATCAAGGTGCGGCCAACTAAATTGTGACATGACATTGTCAGTGCGAGACATTGTTTTTAGACCAAAATTTGATATTTTGAGTGGAACTAATATATTTGGATGAAATGTAGTATTTTAATAGTAAATGTATTTTGGCTTCAATTTAATTATTTAAATCCCGACCGTAGTATTTTAGTTTTGTGAGGCATCACAATCTGATTGGTGGCACCAAAGCTCCGCCGTCTTGATTTGAGCCTAGTTTTACCAAGATGGTTCAGTCGAGTTTGGCTCTGACTTTTGAACCATACTATCATACTAATGTCAAAATGACATTGGTTATAACAATATTTTTCAAGTTATAACATTGTTAGAGTATGTAATTATGTAAATTTAATAAGGGTATTTTTGTAATTTAGCTTTGTAAACCTAGTGTATAAAAACGCTTCTGTTTAATAGAATGTTAAGTTGATTTTTTATGAAGTTAACATGGTATCAGAGCTAGAAAAGTGTGTGTTTTGTTGAGAGGGGGCGTGACTCAGTTAGACTCGGTCACAACACAGTCAAAATTGGCCTAACTCGGCTCAACTCGGGTCCAACTCAGACCGAGTTCGCGACATCACCGAGTTGACCCGTCGTGACTCGGTCGTCTTCAACCTTGGGTTAGGGTTTCGGCGCCAGTTTGGGATTGTGATTTTGGAGCTTTCAGGCCACGAAAATTCCTTCTGAGACCACGTCTAGGATCGTTTTGAGTTGCTCTTTTGTTCCCCTCAAGATATTTTGGAGAAATCTTGCGATTTTGTGAGAATTTGAAGTCGTTTTCAACGTCGGGCTAGGGTTTGGGTGCCTCTTTGGGGTTGCGATTTTGGAGCTTTCAGTCCGTGAAAACTCCTTCTAAGACCACGTATAGGGTCGTTTTGACTTTCTCTTTCAAATCCCTCAATCAATTTTGGAGAAATCTTGCGTTTTTGCGACGATTTGAAGACGTTTTTGGGCTGCGTCGTCGACTCTGCGCAGGTCGCGAGTTTGGCTTTTTGGGCGGATTTCGCGTTATCCAACACCTCTTGGCTGATCATAAGTGTCGATTAAGTGTCGTTTTGGTAGGATTTGACAAACCCCTCTTGAAATTTTGAGGAATTCGAAGTTTTTCACGAGATTTTGAAGAGGGATTTGGGGTCGACGGCTTCTCTGATATGGTGATATGGATTTTGGGAGTTCGTTTGTTCGCCTCCTCTTCTGGGTTTCGGATTCGTGATTTGGTATTGTGGGTTATAAATGTGGGGGAGATGGAAAGAAGAGGGCGTTGGTGGGGTTTCGGTGCGAGCTCTTTCAGATGTGAAAGCTAGGCTTGGTCCATTTTGTTGAGAAAGTTTGGGTATTGGTTGATGATCGCAAAATTTGGTGTTTGGATTCGTAGAGAAGACACTTGCGCTAATTTGGTGAGTTTTGTTTCGATTATTGAATCGTTCGGCCCTCAGAACACGAATCGACTTCCTTTGGATTCCCTTTTGATTATGGCTTTTGCTTGTTACGGATTCTCTTATGCGTGCGAATTCTGTTGGTTAACTGTTGCTGGTTAATTATTGTTGGCTGTTGGGTTGTTGTTGATTGGATTGTTGCTATTGTGCACCTAGTTGGGATTGTCTTGTCCTTCGGTTTGGGGTGCAGCACTTGGTCTATGGTCAAGTCGTTTTTAGGCTGCTATTTTCGTTTGACCTTGAAAGTTTGTGGGATTCGGCGACCATCTCCGAAAAATTTTGTTTCCTCTTCATTAGTGTTGTTGATATAGTCTTGAGACCTCGTGGGTTGTTCGCGTTGGTTCAGTCGAAATTTCTGCTCTATCGTTGGTCTAACAAAGGCAATCTTGGTCGTCTTTTGGTCACAACGATTTGATTTGGGTTGTCGGCGTTTGTTTTTGGGATTGTGCTAAGGTTGCTTTTGGGTTTGCGATTTCTGGCATTCCAGCCACGAAATCTGTTGCGTGACCATGAAGTAGTTCATTTTTTGGGTTGTTTTTTTCTTTTCCTCTTGAAATTTTGAAGGGTTGACGTTGTTTGGTTTGGTCGACGTTGTTTGGTCGATGCTGTTTGGTCGACGCTGTTTGATCGACGCTGTTTGGTCGATGCTGTTTGGTCGACGTTGTTAGGTCAACGCTGTTTGGTCGACGTTGTTTGGTCGACGTTGTTTGGTCAACGTTGTTTGGTCGACGTTATTTGGTCGACGCTGTTTGGTCGATGTTGTTTGGTTTGTCGACGTTGTTTGGTTTGGTCGACGTTGTTTGGTTTGGTGTTTGGTCGACGTTGTTTGGTCGATGATGTTTGGTTGATGTTGTTTAGTCGACGCCAAAAGTTTGGGACTTCGAGGTTTGACGTGTTTTGTACTCTTGGTTGACGCCAAACAGTGTTTGGAGCAGCAATCTGTGTTACTTTGGTTGGTTTAAAGACAGTTGGTAGGTGGATTGCTATATTTGAGCATAAGAGTGCTATGCAGATTGCTCACAATGCCATTTTATTCGTCATCACTGTGTTCTTGGGACTTTGCACTTGTTATATGTGCCTTTTGAAGATCAGGTCGCTGATTTGTTTACCAAGTCGCTCACTTGATCGCTAGGGGTGGCAGTTTTACCCGCTTACCCGACTACCCGCTTACCCGAAAGGTAATCGGATGGATAAGGTATAAACTTATTGTATTTCGATTACCCGATTACCCGATTAAAAAATTACCCGATTACCCGATTAAAAAATTACCCGATTACCCGACTCTTAAATGAAACGGATATGGATAATGGGTATTCCTTACCCGGTTACCCGATTACCCAGATGGTAATTTGGTAATTATTTAAAACTTTATGCCCTTCTTTATTTGATACATTAACTAAGTTATTTTTCTTTGGTAATTTGGTAAATATTTAAAACTTTATGTCCTTATTGGTTTACTTACACTTGGTAATATGGTAAATAGTTTAAACTTTATGCCCTTATTTGTTTGAAACATTAACCGAACTTATTTTCTTTGGTAATTTGGTAAATATATAAAATTTTATGCCCTTATTTGTTTGATACATTAACCGAAGTAACTTTTTCTTGGTAATTTGGTAAATATTTAAAACTTTATACCTTAATACATTAACTTTATATCTTTATCCTTTTATTTACCCGATTACCCGGTTACCCGCGGGTAATCGGGTAAAAGACTCGGGTGACGGAATAGCTAATTGTTATTCGGGCGAAACGGGTAACGGAATACCGGGTATGGTAAACGAAACGGGTAACGGAATACCCCTTACCCGTTTCGTTTATTACCCGTTTACACCCCTATTGATCGCCCCTTGGCTCCTTATGTTCCAAACTCCAGATGCGTTCCTTTGACCCATCTTGAGTTTGAGGGGGGATGTTAGAGTATGTAATTATGTAAATTTAATAAAGGGTATTTTTATAATTTAGCTTTGTAAACCTAGTGTATAAAAACACTTCTGTTTAATAGAATGTTAAGTCGATTTTTTATGAAGTTAACAATTTTAATGGCACTAATAAACTTTTTGACCTTTTTAAGTTCATGTTAAGAAATTGAAGAAGACACAAGGTTGAGGTTCTAATGATATTTGATAAAATCACAGTTCATAATTCTTTCATAAATAGAAAAGATAGAAGATTCTACAAATTGTAAAGTTATTTCATCATATGCATATAAAGGGTGCGGAGCACCAGAGCAGCAGCTTATTATATTAATGGTCTCTTTCTATATCCATATGAATGAATAATTACGCCTGGTGTTATGCCCTTGATTAACGACGAACTCTAGAAATGATTTTATGAATAATCACTTTATGTCAAATTGCATATTTATTATTTAATGTTCTAATTGTTTTTTTTTTTTAGGAATAATTTGAAGTCCGTGTGATGAAGGTAGGATCCAACGGTTGAGATCCAGAGCTGGTCGGGAGGGCGAATAGAAAATGAAAAAGACTCCTTGAAAAATTGCCGTTTCTGCGTCTGTCGAAATTTTTTGAAAGACGTTTTGCGAGGTGCAAGCTTGGGACTCGAGTACTCGGAACACCGTCGTCTCCTGCCACGGTTAGATCTCTCGGCTTTTTGAAGAATCTCCGGCGGAGGGGCGTGGTCCGAGCTGCTCACGCACGCCTTGTTCGGTGAATGGATGCCATTAGGAAGCAGGCCACGAAGTTTAGAGAACAGGTCGCCAAGCAGCAACAGGTGGATATTCTGCCCAGATTCGATCTACCCTTTTTTGTTTCCGGCTTCGCGTCCTTTCTGTTCCCTTTTTTCGTTTTACGGTCGTCGGTTGACGACGAATCGTGAAAACACCTCAGACTCTGGGGTGGGTTCTTTCCGTCTTGATTTCTTCGATTCCTCAACTTTTTTATTTTGCCCTGCTGAATGCCCCGATGGCTTCTCGTGATCCGGGAAATGGGGGACATTTGATCCGTGGCAACCCACGTTGTGTGGTATGTGATTATTCATCGTGTTTTGGTGTAGGGTCAGCTCTTTAGGGTAAAATGGTGTATTGGCAACTGATGAAATGGAATTGCTGTGCGTAAATGTTCATTCGTAATTTGCGTTTTGAGTCAATATAAGGACTTTTAATTTTGGCACTCTTAAATTTACGGATTTTGTTGTATTGGGGCATAAGTTGGTGTGAGATCAGGAGAGACTTGCTCGTTTTCGAATGGTAAAACTGAATGAGTGTATGTAAATGTTCATTGGCATTGGTGGGGAGCTGTTTCTATTGCAGTAAAGGAGGATCGTTCACCCGAGATTATGGGTTGCCTGCCACTCATCTATGACTGCTTGACTGCTTGACGGTTGATGAGTTCGTGTGGATGTTTTCAGTGAGCCATTTTTCCTTCAACACAGTGTAGTCTTTAAGTGGTGCATCGGATTCCATTGGACCTTTTATTATTCTCATGCTACTAACAAACCATGAAATTAAACGTTTGCTGGAGCCTATTATATCAGAGTTCTAACACGATCACAGGACTAAAGTAGGAAGAAGACCTGTTATTCTTCATTTGGGCAGCTCCGACTGCTACCTTTAGAATCTAATTTGTTGATGGTCCATCTGTGTAATTCTCTGTTAGAAAGGTTTCAATGCAGTGGTAGTATCTGCATGTCTATCATGTGTATAAGATTTCTTCAATACTTGCCTATTACTCAAACCAGTGTTTTAAAAGTTGCTTCTGTCCATGTGTGTTGTGGTGTTGCATTTGTTCGCTATAACCCTCGTAAAAGTGGAATTCTTGTCTTCATGCAATCAGTTGGACACCCAAGTACTCAACATGCCAAAATGCTCCTTGAGGTGTACCGGGATGTAACTGCCAGTTAAATATTATCAAAATTGCCTTCCTGTAATGTTGATATCTCTTATTATCTGCATTAATTCAGGCTGTTTTCAAGCAATTTGGATATGGAGGCTCAGATAACGTAGTAGCTGATGAAGCAGAAGTACAGCAGCACCAAAAACTTGAGAAGCTGTACATATCCACTCGTGCCAGCAAGGTTTGTCTGCTTTCTACTTCGTTCTCTCTCTCTCTCTCTCTCATCCAGTCAAGGTTGGTTGCTCGAACTCTTTCACTATTCTATTTGTGATCAGAGTGTATAAGATTGTCATTTAATCTATTCTTTGAAACAATGCTATCATTATGTTTTAGCATAGAAATCAGAAGATAAAAGTAAACATGGAACATTTAAAGAGGAAAAAGGTGAAGTTTGGGCCAGTAGGTCTAAAACCTAATGGCTTAGCTAGTGGATGTACCTGATTGTGTAGGCTTAAGGTCATGTTACCTTTTCTTATTCCCTTAATTGTTTGATTTGTCAGCATTTTCAACGAGATATAGTCCGTGGTGTAGAAGGTTTTATTGTGACTGGTTCCAAGCAAGTGGAAATCGGTGGGTTGAATCTTTTGATTGCTTTTGCAGTTGTCCTTTTCACCCCTACCACCTGGTTGTACTATGTACATGAAGTTATTAATGTGCAGGTACAAAATTATCTGAGGACAGTCGTAAATATGGTGTTGAAAACACCTGCACCAGTGGCAATACATTATCTAAAGCGGCATTGAGTTATGGGCGTGCCCGTGCTCAAATGGAAAAAGAACGTGGAAATCTACTGAAAGCCTTGGGGACACAGGTTTGTCCTTTTCACTTTTGTCAAATGTATCTTATGCTCTTCCTCGGGACATAGAGTAAGATAGTGCGTGGTATTTTGTCTCGTACACAGACACAATATTGTGACTGCTGCCATTTTGCAAGTCAAGAACACTATTGTGTTTGACATGTATGCTGTCATCTATACAAATATAAATAGATTTCTTTTATGGCATATCTAAGTAGATGGGTGAAAGTTGGTGCTGGTGTCTAGGGGTTCAAAATCTAGAAAGGAAATTAAGACCACTTTATGCTCTATGGTTACACCATCTGGCTCAATGCTGGTGCTGGTGTCTGGTGTCCCTGTTCCTCGTCAATAATTGTCCTATTTCTGCTTCTCTGATAAGTTATGAGTTTGAAATTTGAGTGATGGTCAATTCCCCCCCAAAAAAAAGTAAATAAATAAAAAAAAGAATTGATGGTATATTTAAAGTAGCTATTCAATTGGAAAGTCTATTTTCCAACTAATAGGAGCAAGATCTTTCTATTCATCAGTCCATGTGGGTCTTTCTTTAATACTAAATGATGATACTTTAGCCCCTGGACTGGGGTCATGCCTTTGAATAGGCAAGTCACCGTTTAATACATTCGTTATGCTTGTCTGAGCTAATTAAGGAAGTTTAGTCTCTTCTGTTTAACCGTCTAAAAGGTGAAAGAAATATTTCATTTTCTCTACTCTGTTTCTCCTGGTTCCTTTACTTTTCAAGTGTTAAAAATCTGTTCGTCCCAGGTTGCAGAACCACTAAGAGCGATGGTAATGGGAGCACCACTTGAAGATGCTCGACATCTTGCTCAACGCTATGATCGAATTCGCCAAGAAGCTGAAGCTCAGGTAGTTTGGTACTCAAACTGGAGTTTTCTCTTAATGAGATGTTCATATGATATAGGTGATTTTAATACTGTTCCAAATTTTCTTTCATATTTTTTTATGAGGATGCATGTCTGCAATGTGTGCTCTTTGATATAATATCCATTTTTAATTTATTTTACAGTTTCAGAGGATTAATTTAGACATTGCTCTTACTCCTAATAATTAATCATCAGTTTCGCTTTAACAGTCCACTTGTTATTTATCTCAAATTAAATACACTTGTAATTTGGATCAGGCTATTGAAGTATCCAAACGCCAAATTAAAGCAAGGGAAGCACCGGGCAATCCTGAAAACACTGCCAAGCTGGAAGCTGCAGAAGTAAAGCTGCAAGAGTTGAGGTCAAACATGGCAATGTTGGGCAAGGAGGCTGCGGCAGCCATGACAGCAGTGGAAGCTCAACAGCAGCGTTTGACCCTTCAGCGACTTATTGCTATGGTAGGTTTGAGTCTCATTGATGACATCTCTTTTGAGTTTTATGCCTTCCCCTTTTTTCTTGTGTTAACTAAGTGTCAAGGTTGATAAATAAAAGTGCTCTGTATTCTTTGTCGAAGGTTGAATCTGAACGGGCATATCACCAGAGGGTTCTACAGATTCTTGATCAGCTTGAAGGAGAGGTTGGTCCTTATAGATAACATCTTTTTTTTTTTAAATGGATTATAGATTAGTTTTTCATGATAATGCTTTCATTTTCATTTATTTTTTAGTTATTTAATTATTTTTCCTTGATTGATAGATGGTGTCAGAGCGGCAGCGCATTGAAGCTCCTCCTAATCCAGTTGTAGACAACCCTGTTCCACCTCCTCCATCATATGAAGAAGCCAATGGTGTTTTTGCTTCGCCTACTTATGATGGTTCAACTGATGCTATGGGCTACTTCTTAGGAGAGGTAAGAGATTTTCTTTAGTCCCATCAGTTGGCATGTTTTATGACATGATTTTTTATTTATTTTCTGGTTCAGGTCATGCATTCTTACCAAGCTGAGTCAGATGTTGAGCTGAATTTGTCAGTAGGTGACTATGTTGTTGTTCGAAAGGTATTCCATACATATTTTCTCTAATATTTAGTTTGTGATGCCCTTTTGAGTCCTTTGTCTGCTCTTTGCGTTTCAAGTATATTACATCAACATCAAGAGCTGCCTAAGTATACTTATGCCTGATAGCCAACTTTTTACTTTCAAGATTCTTAACAAAAAATAAACGTGTTTTCTCTAATTACTCTCTGAAGATAGGATCCACCTCCCTCTCCTGGTCTATCCAATCCCTGTTGTATGTGTAACTCCTGTTGGCTTAGTTTATCATCATTACGTCGAAAGGAGTGGTTAGTGTTACTTTGAGAGTTTTTTTTTTAGGTGGGTTTCATCTCATAGACGAAGTCTGTTTCATGTCGTAAACAAAGACTTTTACAATGCTAACATTCTGGACTCATTCGTCTCATCCTTACCCTCTTTTTGTGCTCTTAGAGAGTTGCCTGTTATTTTTTAGGGAGTAGTTAAACCTGAACTTTGTCTTGTACTTGTTGCATTCTTGGTGTTGGAATTTTTCTGTGACTGGTGCTAAAACCATCGACCAGGCAAACTATCTTTGGGTACTATTATATCAGCCATTTCAATTTTTTTCTTTTTGTATAAATTCCAGGTATCAAACAATGGATGGGCAGAAGGTGAATGCAAGGGTAAGGCTGGTTGGTTCCCCTTTGGATTTGTCGAAAGACGCGACCGGGTTCTTGCAAGCAAGATGGCGGAGGTCTTCTAAATACTTTTTGCTGGAGTATTTAAAATGTATGTTATGCATGCGGTTGTTACAGACTTGGTCAGAGTTGAGATTGTGCGATGAAATATATCAGTTTCTGGACCGGTTTCCATGTTTTCTGTGAAGGCAACGCTGTTACTTCTGTTTATACAAAAGTGTTTGTATCTTTTCCCTGAAGAAAGTATTCACATCAGGTCTCTCTTCCCTATCATAAATGAAGAGCCTCCATTTTGTTGAAGAAAATAGTCAAAAATACTAATTCTTTAACTTGTAATCTTTTCATGGAGGGACAGGGACTCCGGGGCTTCTTCTTGTTCCTTGGTTTCGCTGAAAAGAGAGTGGAAGAGAGAACAGAATTCAAGTGTTATTCTTATTTCTTAATTCAACATTTCTTTAATGAATTTAAGGCTTCTATTTGATGAGGAGTACATTTCGGATTCTATTTTTTGAGCGCGTCGAACAATGGGTTTGTTTTTTAATGCTTCAGCAGTTCACCTGAATTCTTGGGAAGGATCTAAAACACTGAATTTTCATCTTTAAAAGTTATTTATTTCTCAATCCAAAGAGCCTGCCTTTTCCTACAGGGTTAAAAGGTTTAAAAGAGGCCTTTGAAAAGTTTAAAAGTGTATGATAATGAGTTTGACTGGACTGCTGGGAGACTCGACAGCATTAAATCGCACCACATTCGATCGAGAGAGACTGCAGGTCGAGTCAATGTCAAAATTATCAAACATTCATGGTTTTGGACCGGAGCTCGTTCCCCAGGCGACCTCGCTCCCATCAACAAAGTGGAGCTCTTTTCCTTCTCAATCCGAATGCGACACCACCCGCCGCCAGGATGCCCCACGGAGTCCTTACCCACCAAAACCAACAATGGTGGGTGGTCCCTGTTCTCCCGTCAGAATTTTGTACCTTCTTTTTTTTTTTTTTGAAAAGGCCAATGATGTATTGTTTATTTCTGTAGCATAATAATACATCTGATTGGTATCTCTAACAAGGAGTTGACTAGAAACTAACAAATCTGCAAGTGCATTTGCGGATCGAGGGACATCGTCTCCAAGTTACATCCAATAGTACTTCCTCCAAAAATTTCCCTCAAGATTGTGAATGGAGGTAGGCTGGAACTTAATAAAGCCTGAATTTCAGCTACCTGCTCTTTTGTTGTTCACCTTGTCTTTCCTCCTCTATTCAGGGGTCGAAGATGGTTCGTGTTTTTTCCCTGCTCCTTGAACTTGCTGTCGTTCAATCTATCTTCTGCTGCGTCTATGCAAGCAATGTGAGTTTTGTCGCTTGAGTTTGTAGACTTTCTTCTTCTACTTGTTATCTCTTTCTTGCTTTTTCTGAGATTGCAGAAAGTGGAAGTTAGATTCTTTTCCCGTGCTTGTATAGGTTCACATTGTTTATATGGGAGGTACCCAACATGCTGAACCGACCGTTGCGGAGGATTCACACCGTGACATTCTGTCCTCTGTCCTGGGAAGGTCTCCTCTTTTTCTTCTTGTGATACTTGAAGAAATTTGTTTTGCTTGTTGGTCTTCTTTTGTGGCATTTTTAATGTTTATTCTCCTGTGACAAATATAGCAAAGAAGCTGCTGCCTCGGCCATCCTTTACCACTACAAACATGGGTTTTCTGGGTTTGCAGCTGTCTTAACACAGTCACAAGCAAGACTTGTTGCTGGTATGTATTTTTTATTGAAAACCACTGGGTGGCTCAGACAGTGTAAAAGTGTTTAGAGTTCATGCTTATATCCAATGATTTAGTACCCCGGATTTTTCTGAAATACATTTTCTTATGTTTTATTTGTTTGTGACTTTAATGTACTGAGAAGTTTTATTTTCTGCACTGGACATCAGATTTACCTGGTGTAGTTAGAGTGATGCCCAATCAAATTCTTAGTTTGCACACTACAAGAAGTTGGGATTTTCTCAAACTGGGTCTTCGCTCAAGAGTTGGAATTCTTTCGGAAAGCCAGGCAGGTGATGGCTCCATTATCGGAATCATGGATACTGGTAAATTCATGCTATCGTTTCTGGTAACTAGCTGAAGCTGCAGGTGTGCTGCTTAGTTAGTAATTCTCTGGTTTTCTGATTCAGGAATTTGGCCGGAATCTGCAAGTTTCAATGATGCTGGGATGGCAGAAGTTCCCTTCCGCTGGAAGGGTATTTGTCAGGGAGGAGAGCAATTCGTCTCTTCAAACTGTAATAGGTCAAATAACTTCCTCGATTTCTCTTCTTCACTAGCTCTTTATTTCAATGCCCATGTCTGATGTTCCCTCTGTATCAAATAACTCTTACCTCAAAATGAAGTAATGTTAAGTTGTGATCATATGATTTGCTGTCATTTGTATTCCCTCCGAAGCAGTATTAGCACAATTAGATTGTGCATCATGCTGACATATGAAAGTACCTAGGGTTATTCCTACAGGAAAATAATTGGTGCTAGATGGTACATCAAAGGTTATGAAGCTGAATTTGGACATCTCAATACAAGTGACGCATTTGAGTTTTTATCCCCCAGAGATGCTGTTGGACATGGGACTCACACAGCATCTATTGCAGCTGGTGCTTTTGTAAGTAATGCAAGCTTTATGGGTCTTGCTCAAGGCTTGGCACGAGGAGGAGCCCACAAGGCTCACTTAGCCATGTACAAAGTCTGTTGGGTCACTGGAGGATGCAGCTCAGTTGACCTTCTTGCAGCCTTTGATGATGCCATTTTTGATGGAGTGGATGTGATTTCAGTGTCTCTTGGGTCAGCACCCCCACTTACATCCTACATAGAGGATGCTTTGGCTATTGGCTCCTACCATGCAGTAGCTCAAGGCATTAGTGTGGTTTGTTCAGGAGGGAATTCTGGTCCTAATGCACAGACTGTTATAAACACTGCACCATGGGTTGTAACTGTGGCTGCAAGTACGATTGATAGGGCTTTCCCTACAGCTATCACTCTGGGAAACAACCGCACCTATGTGGTAGTATTTTCCTTCTGTAAGAATATCTAGTTTATCAGTTTGAAATTTTAGTATCTAATCCACTATCCTTTCAAGGGGCAAGCTCTGTATATAAGGAAGCATCTTGACAAGTTTTACCCAATAGTATATGGAGAAGATATTGCTTCAGCTAACATAGATGAAAATAAAGCAGGGTGAGGAGCATGTTCTTGCATGTTATTTTACAGTTCATCTCGTTTTTTAAGCTACTTTTACTGGCAAATTGTCTTTCCAGTTAAAGGGAACATTTCATGCAGAAGCTGCGATGTGGGATCTCTAAATGCTACTTTAGCAAGAGGGAAAGTGGTACTATGTTTCCAGTCTCGAATACAGAGATCTGTTGATGTTGCCATAAAAGCTGTGAAGGTAGCTGGTGGTATTGGAGTTGTCTTTGCTCAGTTTCCAGCGAAGGATGTTACTCCGTCTTTGGTTATACCATGTATTCAAGTTGACTTCGAAATAGGAACACTTATACTGAGCTACCTGGAGGAGACAAGGTAACTCTAAGAACAAAATTATAGCTTACTCACGGAGAGATTTTGGTTAAGTGTCTATTAAGTCTATTTCTTTTAGTCCTGAGACTGAAAATTAGAAAGTGCACTTGCAACTGTTAAAAATCAAGGTTACTGGTAGCTACAAATGTTTGAATACTGTTTTTCACTGAATATGAAATATCAAACTTGAGTTCCATGAGATTGTTAGCTTATTATGAAGGGCTTCTATGCTCTGTTCTAGGGAGTTAGAAAACTGATAATAAAGTCTTATGGGGTGTCAATGTAACAGAAATCCAGTTATTAGATTTAGCCATACGAAGACATCAATTGGGACATCAATGTCCCCTGAAGTGGCTTTCTTCTCCTCTCGGGGACCCAGCTCCCTTTCTCCATCAATCTTGAAGGCGAGTCGTTTATCCCTCATATCATCATATTGTGCATTCTCACATAAGCGTTACTGTTTCATTAGTATTAACCCAATTTTTTGTTCAAGATTAACATAATGCCTCAACACAGCCTGATGTAGCTGCTCCTGGAGTGAACATCTTAGCCGCATGGTCCCAAGCTTCAGCATTATCAGATTTTAGTTTTAATATCGAATCAGGAACATCCATGTCATGCCCTCATGTATCTGCTGTTGTTGCTTTGCTGAAATCCATTCACCCTGAATGGAGCCCTGCAGTGATAAAGTCTGCACTGGTTACAACTGGTAAATTTTCTTTCTCGGCCAAATTAAATACCATTTACTACAGATGGTTGAATGCTAATTCCCAAGTTTTTCTGGTCAGCCTCAACAAGAGATGAGTATTACCAGAATATAGTTGCAGAAGGGGGGAATTACAAGCAAGCGGACCCATTCGACTTTGGAGGTGGTCATGTCAACCCTAACAGAGCTGCAAATCCTGGTTTAGCATATGATATGAATCTCTTGGAGCATAGAGACTTCCTTTGTTCGATGGGCTACAACAACTCTGCTATCAGTTCAATGACGAGGGCCATGACTGTCTGCCCCAAGAAAATCAAGTCTCAAATGGATCTCAATCTGCCATCAATTTCAGTTCCCAGACTTAAGAAGAGCTTGACAGTGTCCAGAACTGTCACAAATGTTGGTCCAGTTAACTCAGTGTATGCCGTTCATGTTGAGCATCCTCCAGGAGTATGGGTTGGCGTAAACCCATCAATCTTATCATTCAATTCCAGCATCAAGCAGCTGACCTTCAGTGTCACCTTTCATTCCCTACTGAAAGTTCAAGGGAGATACTCTTTTGGAAGCCTGTCATGGTCAGATGGAACTCATATAGTGAGGATACCTTTAGCAGTTAGAATTGTTATTGATAATTTCTACTCAGACACTTGAGAACAAATTGTGCAGAATTTTGTGTTGTTACAGTAAATTTAGTTCTTCCTCTGCAAGTCTTTTACTCTTTTCCAGTGATTAAGGATCAAAATAAGCCATCCATCAAAGGGTTCATAAAAATTTGTTCTGATAAACCTTAAACCCTAAACACTAAATTCGAATTTTAAAGGGGAAATTTGAAGTTCTATGATATTATGGAACAAGGGAGATGCATAATGAAAGCAAATTAATGCATGAAAAAGAACTGATTTAAACCCGGATTCAACAATGAGAATGATGCATGCTACGTAAATCAACAGCCACCATCTCACTTACTTGTCACATTTATTGCCGCCAGAATTTTTCAAAATTCTCTATCCGGAAGGGCCCTTCACCCCTGAAAATCAACCACATTGCGTCTCTAATCTCCCTCATGGACCATTCCATGACGTTCGCAAATTATAAAAGGAAACAGTAAACGTGTGGAACACTAGAGTTCACTAATAACCGAATAATGTTCCTTGTAACAATGATCCACCTTGCCCCTATCACACTAAGCAACATGCTAACTGCCCAATACGTTTTTTAGCTTGGATTCAGGCATGGCATTTCTACATGGCGCGTCGACCCGTCATCTTGACCTCATCGATATAAATTTTCACGGGGCCGGACCCCTTCGAGGGTCGGGCTTGCCCCTTCGAAGATGACCCAAGTCTGATCAAGTCCAAGGGCAGAGTGTGACCATGTGAAGGCTCGGCCACCTTGTTTTTGAACTTTAATGAACTGGAGTAGGGTTTAGGGTTTAGGGTTTAAGCCTTGTGGGTGGCACACCTAAGACTGAAAGAAGAGAACAAACAAAAGAGGACACTGGATACCATTTGGACTAGGGATTCATTTTCTCTCAAAGCCATCAGTTTCTCATTTCCCACTCCACCCCATTCAAGTAACAATTGAAGGAGCAATGAGACACTTTATATTTTTAATGGCATTTACTTAAAAAAAAGTGGGAGTTCACTTTCATGACTCAAATTCATCCAACCCTTCTATCCTTTTGTTTAATGTATCCAACCAATGATGATAAAACGCACCATTCTCTTTGAGCATCAACAAGTCTAGTTGGAGGTGTACTTTTAACCACCCACCTTCATCCACATTGTCACCTTATCCTTTTGTTATCGAAACCGATACGTATAAGAGGCCCCCCAAAAAATCCCATGCATTGGTCCGAATTGGATACTTTAACAAAATGCAGCGTGGTCAAAGCGAATCACAGGGTGCCACATCAGCCATGCACCGGTAATTTTTTTACGTGACACCCAATAGTAATTCGTTTTGGGCACGCTGCATTTTGGCGATCCGGGCTCACTTAATATTTGTACCCTACTTTTGAATGTCTGACCTGTCCAAGCCTTGGATTGAAAGGTCATAGAACATTTAAAAAATAAAATTAATTATTATTAATTAAAAAGAAAAGAAAAAAGAGAGAGAGAGAGAGAGAGTGAGAAGGGTCTCGTGATCCGAACCGGTTGGGTAGAATTGAGACCCGGGTCAAGAACATCAGCGTCGGTGGAAATTAATGAAGGGTGGCGCCCCCTTGTGAAGGGTAAGTCGAGAGAGTCCAGTCCTTTTATTGAATTCAAATCGGGCCGGGCCCAGCGTAGATCGGGCCGGCTTCCCTCCTCCACCCACCTGTCTCCTTCCCGCCACTTGGATCCCTCTCGATTTGACGTTTCTTAGGGTTCCTCCGCCGCCGGTTGGCCCGGTCGTCGCTTACTTTTCCCCGGCTCCCACCCCCCGATACGAAACGACACGGAAAGCGACACCCCCGCCACCGAGACGGTTCGCCGGCTTCCGAACGGGAAGGAAGTCTCGGACCGGCTGCCGAACCGGACCGATCGGGGTTCTCGGTCAACGCGGAGAAGAATTTGAATTTTCCTTTTATTCCCCGGTAAAAGAGTTTGAATTTTCGAAGAGAGAGAAGAAAAAGAAAAAAAAAGAGCGCGAACGAACGAAGCGCAGTAGTTAATAAATAATATCTACGAGTATCGACACGGGAATTCAGATTCCCTGGACGCTATCGCTGTTTTCCGTGGCGATTCCCGACAAAAGCCGGCTCCCGCTTTCTCCGAGGGCGTTTCGGTCAATTTCCCTCTATCCGGATAATCCGCGCAATCTCGCCGAACTTATTTGGTAGGCCCCGTCGGCGGGGCCGGGCGCTCACGTGGTGGGCCAGGGGGGTGGTCTGTCTAAGGAGGGGAGGGGACGAAAAGTCGGAAAGGGGCATGGATGGCGCGGAGGAAATCACGGGGCGGGTGGGGTTGGTACAACCGTAATAACCAGTCAAAAGCGATGGTGAAAGCGTGTATATAAAGATCGGGCAAGAAAAACAAAAAGGGAAGAAAAAAAAAAATCGATCGATTAAAAAGAAAAGAAAAAAAAAAAAAAAAAAAAAAACGGAAAGGTGGCGGTTTCCGTGGGGAAAAAGAGAAAAGAAAAGACGTTCCGTTCCGTTTTGGTTGGTTTTGGGTGGGGGGGGGGGGAGGGACTAGGGAGGGACTCCGGACTCGGATTCAAAATCTCGTGGACTCCGACTCGGCGAGCGTACGTACAAATATTGCGACATAAATTCATAAATTAAATTAATCAGCGAGAAAGAGAGAGAAAGGAAGAGAGAGAAAGGAAGAGAGAGAAAGGAAGAGAGAGAAAGAGAGCATTTTATTTTGCCTTTGTTTCTGCTGGCGACCATTCAATGCTTTACCAAACGCTCCCGATCGCCTTCCATTTCCAGGCCTCTGCAACCTCCTTGCTTCTTCGTCCCTCCCAGGTAATAAAAACCGCGACCGCTCGAAATTAACAGACGCGAAGGGGGCCGACCCTGTTCGATTTAGGCAAAACCGAAAATAACCCGTTTCTGATTTTTCCCGTTTTCTTTTTGGAGGGGGGGAGGGGGGTGTTTCGTCTCTGTTCATCGTTTGGAATCGTTGTTTTTGGCTTTTTGGCGTGCAGAGAGAGACAGAAATGGAGTGCGTGGAATCTGCCGCCGCGCTGAAGACGAGTTTCTGGAACGAGATGGTGGTGGCGGGGTTGTCGTCGTCGTCGTTGTCGTCGCAGCAGGCGTTTACGGAGGAGGTATGGGTGGGGAGCGGTGTGGGGGAGGATTTTGTGGTGGAGGACCTCTTGGATTTCTCGAACGAGGAGGAGGAAGAGGAAGAGGAGGAGGAGGAGGAGGAGGAGGATGAGGAGAAGGGGAGTTTTGCCTGTGTTTCTTCTTTAGCGCCGGAAACCGCCCATCTGGAGGTCGCCGGCGAGAAGGCCGACTCTTGCTCCACGGTTTCGGTTCAGGACGAGTTTGGGGACATCCCCGGCGGCGAACTCGGCGTTCCGGTATGAAATTTTCACCTACAACGTCTATTTTTTTTGGTTGTTCTGTACAAACTACAGAACGAAGCCGTTGAATTCAATTCAATCATGGAGTTTTTTTTTTATATAAAAAAAGTCCTTTTTTTGTTTACTTCTCCAATTCAGTCATGGAGTTTTCGTCTATATTTTTCCGTGCTTTTTTTTTTTCTCTCCAAATTTCAAACCGATTCTTCTCGTTTTCCCCGGTTTTTTTCTTTCTCGTTACAAATAAATGATTTGAGGCTCCTCTTTTAATACTCTCTCATTCTCAACATTTTTACGTGTTTTTCTTCACTTCAAAAGCTTCTGTTCTTCATTGACGATCGAATTTCTGGAACAAATTTTCGCAGACCGACGACGTCGCGCACCTCGAATGGTTATCCCACTTCGTCGACGACTCCTTCTTAGAATTCCCTTCCTCGAGCCACTCCCTCCCGCCACAGAAGGCCACCGTAAACCCCGACGAGGACAGAAACAGCGAGACGCAGACCCAGAAACGCCCCCGGGGCTTCCCGCCGGAGACCCAAATCCCGGCGAAGGCCCGGAGCAAGCGCCCCCGTCCCTGTCCCCGCATCCGCCCCTTCACCGTCGTCGAACCGGCGTTCTCCGCCACCTCCTCCGCCTCCTCGACGTCGCCGTCCCCCTCCTCGTCGCAGTCCTCGAGTTGTCTTCTTATCCCGGAGCCTGATCTTTACAAGAAACCGGATCCCAAGAAACCCGGCAGGGGAAAAGAGACCGGACCGGGCGGGGCGACCCAGACCACCCCTCGTCGGTGCAGCCACTGCCTGGTCCAGAAGACCCCGCAGTGGCGGACCGGACCCCTCGGGTCCAAGACCCTCTGCAACGCCTGCGGCGTCCGGTACAAGTCGGGCCGGCTCCTTCCGGAGTACCGTCCCGCCGGCAGCCCCACCTTCTTGAGCGAGGTTCACTCCAACAGCCACCGGAAAGTGCTCGAGATGCGGCGCAAGAAGGAGATCTCCATGTGTGAACCGGGCCCGGACCCGGTTCAGACGTTTTGAAGCTTTTTAGGAAAAGAGAGAAAAACAAAAACCCGGCCAGCAGCTGATAGTAAAAAGAGAAGAAGAAAAGAGAAAGTAGCAGCAGGAAGCAGGCAGCAGGAAAAGAAAACGAACCGGTTCGATCCGCGTGTACATTTGGGTTGGTTACTCTGTAACGGATTTAGCTAGGAATTCATGAGAGAGACGAGACGTTAATCCTCTTTCCTTACCCCCTTTTTTTCTCTTTATTTTCTTAATTATTTTAGACTAATTTTAGGATTTTAGAATTTCTCTCTCTCTATATATATATATATATTGGGTCGTCTCTCTCTCCCTGTTTTTTTTTTTTTTTTTTTTTTTTTTTTAGGAAAAAATATGGAAAGTTGGAAACAGCTTTTTACCGAAAGAAGGCGATGACTTATTTTTCCACTCATTAGTGCCCACCGCAGCGAAACCGTTTTCTTTACCTTCCAGCTTTAGTCTGACTGACATCGGTGGTGGGGCCGGACGAGGCCCTCACGTGACTCTCACGCCTCGCGCGTGTCGGACGACGAGGAGGCTTTAATAATTGGGTCATTGCGCCGGCGACGTGGGGGGCATTCATGTATGCGGCGTGGGTCCCGCTCGCCAACTAAACCTGACCCAAACCGTTGAAAAACCACCGGATTATTAGGGGGTTTGTTAATGGGATGAACTTAAATTCTTAAACCCTGCTTAATTTTTTTATTTCCGGAAACGAGGAAGTCTTGGACTCTTGAGCACGCCGCTTTTGGTGCCACGTGGGCGGTGGGTGGGCCGTTTGGAAGAAGGACCCGCCGAGTTTGACGCGATCTTGACCGCAGGAGAAGAGCTCCCTTGGACGGCGGAGGGAACTGCGGGGCCCACTCTCTTCGGGTCTCCGGTCAATCGTCGCCGTTCGTTTACGACGGTTGACTCGAAGTTGAACGGATCCGCTGGGTGTCTTCCGCCGCCACGTGTCTTCCTTTCATTGCCGAGGTGGCAGAATATGCGAGAGTTCCCTCCACGTGGTCGAGGTCGAATCACCCGCAGACAGTTAAACAAATGATTATTTTACCGGGCCCACCGGCGGCTGTCGGCCGCTCCCATGACGTCCAGATTCCGAGTTCCCAAAGTTTCCAATTCCAACAGTCGGGTCTATATTCCGAGTTGGATTCGAAACGGTTCGCGCGCGGGAGGTAAGCCCGACTCGGTCGGGTTGACTCTCTTTTATCTACTACTTAATTATTTTACTGTTATTATCATTACCATTATCTTCTTCATTAGAGTTGTGATCAGGAAGGCAGAGAGAGGGGGTCCTTGTAATTCGCCCCATCACCCCATTTTATTATTTTATTTCTAAAATTATATTTTACTTATTTTAAGATATCATTTCAGTATTTTATTTTATTTTATTTTATTTTTTATTTTTTTGTGACCGTTGAAGGCGTTACACCAAACACAATAATCAAACTTTGATAATATATATGGGGTATATATTAAGCTATTAAATAATGTACCGACGTAAACGCATAAAAAAATGTTGTTGGGTACTTCTTCCATGTTAAGAATACTACGGTCTGTGGACTAGAGGTGGTCAAAGTGATGAGCATTGGGGATTATCATTTATCAACAAGGCCATAGTGAAGAGATGGTTGCTTGTTATAGAAAATTAACTAATCAAGGTCAATAAAATACAATTAAGAACCATCCCAATAGAGGCTTATATTATTATATTGAGACGTACAACTTAATCTTTCTTTGAGGACTCGGTAATCAAAAGACCGAATGGAAGATTTACTAAGCCTTGCTTAATTAATTTAATGAAATCAGCATTATTTGATCGTAATAGACAGAATAACTCTCTGCCGCAAATGAGATAGCAGTTTTGTTTATTTTGACATGTTTCGCACGTGTAAAATACGATAAACTGTGATGATAAGTCTCTTGTCGCACTACTCGCATCTATTATCTATGAGATAAGCTAAAATGTGAACGAGGAGAAAACCAAAGAACACTACATCATCCATCATCGCCGTCTGTGGGGATCGAACCCACGACCACATGGTTAAAAGCCATGCGCTCTACCTCTGAGCTAAGACGGCCATACAATTTAATTTAATTGATTTATTTTTTTTTGAATATTTATTATATCGGTGCGCACAGCGAACAGAAGCACAGCTGGATACACGATGCAAGCGTGCGAAGAGTTTTTTGAAAAATATATAGGTGTCTGGTCATGAGAAGAAGTTAATTAATTTAAGGGTTTTCTAACTGGGTTGGCAACGAGGGCGGCAGAACTTGACGCAGTCGTAGTAGCAAGGGGCGTTGCAGTGGAGAGGGCAGATGAGTTTCATGCCCTTGCATGGGCCTTTCCCCATGCAACGCACGTACTCTCCCATCCTGTATGAGCCATAGTTGTGACGACTGTCATGTTTCTTGTTATGGTGAGGGACTGTCCTTTGTGCCGGGATTGTGGTCTGCCCACGGCAGCTCCACCCTCCACCTCCGCCGTCGCCGCCGCCGCCACCACCGCCACCGCCACCACCGCCTCCGCCTCCACCTCCCCATCCCCAAGCGACGCCACCTCCTCCACCACCCCACCCCCAAGTAAACCCTCCTCCACCCCCTCCACCACCACCACCACCGCCACTTCCGCCTCCGCCGCCTGAACGACGTCCACCGTGAGAGCTTCGTAGCTCGTTGGATCCAGGCTTTGAGCTTTGATCTCTACCGAGTTTCGACGGATCAGCCACCCCATGTTTGCAGAACAAGAAGGCAACGGCGACAAAAAGGAGAAGTACTTGTGCTGATCTCATGGGGAAGTGGGTTAATCTCAAGGGACAATAATCAGCCGCCGGTGCCCGGCAACGTAAACGTACGTCCAGCTTTATACGAATCTCTGCAATAGTCAATCTGGATATATATATGCATGTATGTATAATGTATGTTACAAGTGGATCATGTGCACCAATCAAGATGCCTTGTCTCGCACTTCGTCCCCACGGGGTGGGCCCTCCCGACCCACGCCGGAAAATCATGGCACCGCCGACCGGAGGTGGCCCACCCTCTCCGGCATGCGCCGTTGCAGGTACTCTACTCTACGAGGTCTGCAACAATATGTATATATATATATATATATATGATCAGAGGGACCACTGCACGCCGGAATATTCCCTGCCACGGGCAGACTTAGCTTGCGACTTACTGCACCGGGGAGATGAGGGAAATGATTGATGAAGGCCTTCGTGATGGAGGAGAATGGCCTAATGGGGTTGGTCGCGCGGTTTCTGAAAATTGCAGGAACGAGAAACCCACTCGTGGAAATTCGCAACCTAGGTAGATTTAATCACAAAGACGTCGAGGAAGTTTAATCATGGCTGTGCGTGTAACTATATATAATGTACATTTCCGTGATGGGCGCCATGATTGTCCGGATTCCAAGCTGCGTCTAACTTGGAGAATTTCCCCGGGGGCAGAAAGTAGCACTGGTTATATATTTCCATTAATATTCTGGGTTTTTATATATAGGTAGATTTACAAATTCAATTAAGCACGGGGTACGTAATTGGAAATGCAGGACACCTTTTTATTTGGATGAGTAAACACTATTGAGACACACAACAGTCGTAGAAGAACTCGATCCTTCCACTTTAGCAATAAAAGTTTAGAATTTAAAAGCTGGACTCTCGCATGGTGATGAGTAGCATGCAGGTTAGAGAACGTCCAATGTCTTTATCAGGGATGATGTGGCCAATCTCCATTTCTACCTCCACCGTTGCCTCCATAATTTCCATATCCTCCACCACCGCCATTGCTGTCACCGTCACCGCCACCACCACCACCGCCGCCGCCGCCGCCCCAACCCCATCCATATCCACCTCCACCCCCACCACCACCTCCACCTCCACCTCCTCCACTCCACCACCTCCCCCACGCCCCCCGTTTTACCTCACCTCCTCCACCCCCCCCCACCTCCTTGCCTTCTTGACCCACCTCCTCCTTCCTTTCCACCCGCCGCCACCACCATCATCGACATTGGCATTTTTTTTCACCGCATCATCATCCACCGCCGCCATCATCATCGTGCGTATTTCGAGATCCCCCCATCGATCCGCATTTTCGTAAAAGCAGCATGCTTTCTTTGATTTCATCATCGGCGAGCGGCGTTTAGCCGCCGCCTTCTTCCCGATCATTTTCCGGGTTTATTTTAGCGGCGAAATGTTTTCAGGTTTGTATCACGCCGAGATGATATCATCGTTTTGACGTTATTTTATACATCATCGACATGATGAGCCGGGATCATCATCGTATTTCGCTCCGCTTTGGTCATCATCGTGCGGAAATCAGGATTCATCATCGTGCATTTAGCATCATCACAAAAATCATCATCGATTCTTGTTTGTTCTTTTCCATCATCTTCTTGCAACATGAGATCATCATCATCATTTTGATTCTTATTTTTTTTATATCATCATCTTTATTCATTCATCATTTTCCGATTCAGCATCGCATCATCATCATCATCATTTTGATGACGATGCCGATCATCATCATCATCATTTTTGCCGCCGCCACTCGATTTTCATCATCATTTTAATGATTTATCATCACTTTTCAGCATCATAGCATCATCATCATCATTTTTCGGACGAAAGATTTTTTCATCATCATTTTCGACGATTTTCATCATCGCATCATCGATTTTCTTCGATGATTTTCGACGACGATTTTCATCACGCATCATTTCATCTTTCGCGATTTTTCCGCCGCATCCACCAGCATCCTTTTCATCTTCATCGCATCCCGCCCTTTTCCTCATCTGCATCATCTGCTCATCCTCATCATCTGCCTCCTCCTCCTCTACCTCCACCACCTCCACCTCCTCCTCCTCTACCTCCACCACCTCCACCTCCTCCACCATCGCTTCTTCCTCCAGTCCCATGACCATTGCCTTCTCCTCCCTTTACATTGTCCATAAAATGCTCTAGTTCTAAAGAGTCCTCTGCCTCATGCCCTGGAGGCATCAAGCTGCTACTCTTTGATTGCTCTTCCCTCCGAGCACTCTCATTCCTCATTGATGCAATCTGCAATATCTCATCAAAGCCACTTGATCTTGAAGTAGCAGTTCCATGTCTCCAGAGCAAGCATGCAATGACAAGAGACAACAAAACCTCCCTCATGACACTTGAAATTTTTTCTCAACACCGGTCACACAAGAACTCTCCACTCACACCTCCATTTAAATCAGCACAAAGTCGATGGTGCAATTTGCTGGAGAGACCCGGAATGGAATTGCCAAAGTAAAAATCCAGTGACCTGCCTTGGGGGGCACTTAATTAATTTGTCCCCCCCCACTTCGTCACCCCCTTACCATATCCTCTTCTAGCTCCATTATCCCTGCATCCTCCTAACTGTTTCTACTCCCCTTAGCTGAGGGACCAACTCCCCATCTCTCTTTACGACAAAGCTAGCCTTGTGATCTACTGCATCCGCCATTGTTTCTGAGAGGAATTGTGGGCTACAGCTCAAATGCTTGGTGGGGGGCAATCCAAAAGCCAAAGCTAGCTTAGCTCCCAAGCTAGGCCAACTCCGGTGCTATTTGAGTTGGCAAGCTTCAGCCTTCGCCTGTCTTCATATCTCAAACATGTACAACCTCATCTGGATTTTCATTCTTTAGAAACCATTTTGAAGCTAAGAATAACACGTTAGCCTCTTCAAAATCCCTGAAAATCTAGTTCGACAGATTTATAATGTGGGTTTCAGATCCGTTTCAACTTCCACCAACGGGCTGCAATGATATGATTCAGCATTGGATCTTTTCTTACAATGATCATAACAATATTTATGGGGTAGGGTATGTTCGGCTAATAGGGTTTCTAACTTGTTGGTTTATTCATTTTGCTGGCCAATTATAATAAAAATGGACCAAAATTCATTACCTATGAAAGAATTTAATTAATTACCTTTTTAATCTATATACCAATATTTTTAAAATGAAACAAGTACGAGTACTATTATTTAATGTTTTATTTTTGTATTCACTTGTCTGTTTAATTAAGTCAAATCAGTGTTTTAAAAACCGAACCGATCTGGCTGGTTCGACCCGGTTGAACCAGAATTGGAGGCCAGTCCGGTTCTTATTGACTCAGCCCAGTTCACTGTAACCAACATTATTTTTTCGTCTTTTCTTATAGAAATATTTAGAAATATTAAATATATATAACATATGGTGGATAATATTCAACGGTCCAACCCGGTTTAACTGGGTTCAACCAAAACCGGACATAGTGCTGGTCAGATGGCCGGTTCGGTTTTTTAAAATATTAAGTTAAATATATATTGCTCGATTATATTCGTTGCAAAAAAGAAATTATTTTCATATAATTAATCTTTATAAGGTATGTTATTTTTGTTATTGCTCGGATTAGCTTGAGCTATTACTTCGCGGTTGACAAAACTTGCGCTCAATTAGTTAGTATATATGAATTAGCTCTTTCTTGCCTCAAACTAAATTCATTTCTTTTGCATTTTGTGACTACATATATATATATATATATATATATATATATATATATATATATATATATATAACTACCACAGTGAATGGGTTTGGATCGCTTAGAGCCGGCATGAGCTCACTTGGCGTGGTCAAACAATAAGAATCCAACACGAATGAGTGCGTGACTCTCAAGTGCTTACTAACTGCCTTAATATTTAAAAATTGATTTAATATTAAAATTTTTCTTTTATTACTCTAATTCATTATTATTTCTTCTCAACCATTTTCGATCTTCCACCAATGCGGGGAGACCCAATTTGCGGGATTAACTGATAAAGGTCCAACAAAAGCGGGCCAATACTACGGAAAAAATATGACAATGGTTCAGCCCAATATTCTGGAAAAAAAATGGATCATTAATTAAACGAAGGTCCGTGTTGACTTAGGCCCACGTAAGAGCCCAATATCAGGGAAAAAGATCGATGAAAACATGATAATGGTTCTATAAAAAGAAGACCCGACCCCAATTGCCATAGGCCCATAAATTTGGCCCATAATTTTGGGGAAGAAGGATAAATGAAAACGTGATCAATGGTAGTCTAATTAAAGCAGGCCCGTAAAGACTTGGGCCCATGTAAGGCCTAAAGCTGGTGGTCCATGTGTACATTGAACCAGCCCATATTGGCCCATTTGTATTTTGGGCCATTGGGCTTTTCGTGTATCTCTTGTGTTTCTGGAGAGAGCTCCCGACGGTGAAGCGTGAATCTCTTGTGTTTCCGGCCAGGAGCATCTTAGCGGGCGTCGACTTCCCCTTCCGAACTCCCCCAGGCAATACAAAATACAATATACCATTACAAGAGAGAGAGAGAGAGAGAGAGAGAGGCCGAGACTGCGAGAGAGAAGCCCCATGGAGAAAGAAGAAGAGATAGGCGAACGCCCAACTGCGGAATTCGAATCGCCCAGGGCTAAATCCTGCAAAGGATGCCTCTATTACTCTTCTATGTTAAGATCCGATGGCCGGAGTCCCCGCTGCGTCGGCCTCCCCAGAAACCTCAATACAGGTTTTCATTTGTTACAGTTTCCCTATTTGTATATTGGGTTGCTGTTTCCTCTGGGCATTTCTGATGGTTAGCTAAACCTGTGGTGCGACTTTTTTAATCGGTTCTTCGTCAAATCTTGGCTTCGAGTTCTTTTCTTTTGTTATGAGAAACGAGCTAAAAGAATGTATTGCTATACCGAAAAAAAGATAACTGCTAACGATTCACCGTTCGTGAGAGACTTATTTGGATGTGGAACCGTCGTGGAGTGCATAAAATGTAACTTAATTTCCACCGTGTTTTGTTTCCGGTTTAGGAAGATGATAGATACCACCGTGCTGGTATCAAAAGTGGAGCTGCTTTGTAGGCTTGATGAAAAACGACGCTTTCTTAGCTTAAGTTGCTATCTGGAAGAGAATTTCGGATGCTAAATTCAACTTTTTTAGTTGCTAATTCTTTTGTAATGATGGAAGATAATATTTTTGTATGTGAAGCAAAGATGTAAGTGCACCTTCGCTCTTGGAGTTTTCTTGAGGTCGGGTTCTGGGGGACTGTCTGCGGATTGCTTAGCTGAAGAATGTGTAAACAAAGTGAATTGAGGAAACTAAATGTTTGTGAATGGGATACTAGTCGTGTGGTGGAAAGTCTGGACCCAAGGTGCTAGATGCTTCTGGAGAACTATTTTGGAACGGTTAAGAACCATCTTCTCAACAGAAGAGAATGGATAAGTATCGGTTGTAGGGAATCAAAGCACATCCTTTGCAACCGCACGAATGTTGTAATAATTTCCCATGCCTACTTTCTCATTAATCGATGTTTGTTCATTAGGCAGGCTACATGTGTTTGTGTACAAGGAAATAAATGTGCAATCTTGGTGCTCTGGCCTCAAATGATCATTGGAAGCCATCACTTGTAGGCTGTACTGGTTAAGGCAGTGTCTTGAATCTCTTAGAACGGTATTTTGTGACTTTGCAGATTGACTGCCTTCTGTTCTAATTAGTAGTTTGTTTGAGGCCCTTTTTTCTCTTTATCTTTTTTTCCTTTTAGAAAAATAGAGATCATTAACTTTTGATCGGTGAGTTTTAAAATTATATAAGCAATAGATTCCTTTCTTCTTAGTGTTTGTATTACACGGTGTGTGGTGTTCTCAACAAGCCAATTACTGTGTGCATGAGAGATTAAATATGTGGTCAATTCATTTCCACATGACTAACTAGCCTCTGGATGTATATATAAATGTTTCACTTGGGATTTTTTCTCGAAAAGTTTGTTAGAAGAATCAGCTGATTGATTAATTTTATTTTGAATGAGAGTGGTAAACATTTTCTATATTCTCACTATTTCTGCTTTAGCCTTCTTTTCTTTCCTTTCAACAAATTAAATTAGGTTGCTCACGAGGAAAATGATTTTTTTTTTTCCGGAATTTGCATTTAACCTCTATATTTCCTGTAGTTAGAACCCAATAAGAAAAATGTAAGAAAATCTTTCTTGTGTTGCTTTTTATTATTAATTTTTATGTTTTAATGAGCATGAAAGTAGAGAATTTTCTTAAATAGACTATAACTTTATATGGTTTCTAAGCTAGTGCCAGAATGTGGGCCTCCGCCTATCTTGTCTACGTGTAAGAGCCCAAGAGAAGCCATGTGTGAGGGGGAGTGTTAGACATCGTCCCATACACAAAAGCAACTAAAAATGTTCCTGACATAAAGTTGGAAAGGGGCTTGCTAGCCTAGGCTAGTCATTTTACAAAGTGAACAAGAAGTTTAATTCTTTCTTTTCCTTTCTTCTAACTTTAGCTGATTGTGCATGTTTTGTTACTAATGACTCCATATTTGTACTGCCATAAGTTATTGTAACCTCACGAGGCAACATTTTTGGTGTGTTTTGTGAACAGTACCTGGACCTAATGTAGTGGGAGAATCTGAGATGGAGGCCTCGAAAGAAGGCCGTAACTTGTCTGATTTTAAGTATCTATGCATTGGTTATTCAGTATTCTTTGAAAACAAAGGTAGTCCAGGCGAGCAGCAGAAGACAAAAGCAGAACTCCCCTTCTGTGTAGGCGTGGAGGTTATCTCATTCTCTCTGTCTTAATTTCTGTTCTATGCAATAGATGGTGTCAATTTGATGTGTGCCACTGATGGCATGTTTTTGTTGGACTTTTGTATTTCTGAACCAGTCTCCCTTTCCATTGTCTTTATTTCTTCCAAAAAGCAAAGACAAAATCTTTCTATTTGTTTTGAGAAATTTGAAAAGACTGTTTTGTTTCATATTTCCCAAAGAGTGGAAACAGTGTTTTATTATTTTTGGAGATACCTGATTCTTTTTTGTAAAATTATACAAAAAGGGACAGATTATTTTCATTAAGGATGCCAAGAAAGGTTCACATTCATGGGGTGTTCAACCTTGTATAGGAGACACATCCACTGTGCACAATTACCTTTTTTGTATTTTTATTCCTGAGGAATACGAAAGCTATAGTGAGGAATAATTAGTTACATTTTCACATGTACGATCAATTGCTGATGATAATATGAGAACTGAACCTTGTACCAAAGTCTTGTTAGAGTCCTAACAGTGGTATTAAGAAACTATAATGTCATTTGAGGCTTATTTGGGCACAGTGCTGTTAGGCTAATCTGGTGTTTTCTTCAAATAGTTAGCTTTTGTTAGATCGAACTTCAAGTGCTATTTGTTTTTACTTTTTAAATCATGTCCTAAGTTCACTGCCATGGAATTTTTATGTAAGATTCGGTTGTCACAGGTTTTGGCAGATAGAAGAGTTTCAAATGCTGATGGTGTTCATACTCATGCTAATAACAATAAAGAAGGTAATGTGAGACTAGGGAGTCCTTTATAAATTTGTTAGATGAAGTTTTTTAGTACTTTAGCTTCTTCCAGACAACCAATGCTCGACGTCCTTTCCTTTGGTTGCATTTTGTTCTCACCCTTCCCCTACCCATGGGGAAAGTCATCACCTATTTCATTCTCTAACCAAGAAAGAAAAAGCTTATTCGGATGAGGGTCCAATTGAAACTCTCTCCTGGCTCCAGCAACATGGAACCTCTCTTAGCGTGAGGCAGATCTTGTGATGTTGTCGGTGAGCAGCTACCAAACCACACCTTGTGCCCTTTTTTTTCTCCCTTCCGATGATACCTAGTGCCACTTTAAATTGGAAAGTTCTGGGAACAATACCGTCAGTTGAGCCTTTACTTTTGGCCCTATGGCTGTTGGGGGAGGGAGGGGAGTTAGAATATACCACGGTAATACAGTACAAACATCATATAATCTATCTGTGTTTAAGAACATATTATTTCAGATACAAATTTTTATGGCTCATTCCTGTTGGTTGTTTTGCAGATGGGCACACATTCTCTAAACCTAAGGCTCACCCCATGGGTGAGGAATTCTTGACCAGGTATGGCAGCCAATGTTATTCTTCATTGCACTTGATATCTACATATTTTGGTTCTCTTCCGTCCATCCAAAAGGAAGGATTCATGAAAGTTGATTCACTTGCCAGGTTTAGAAGAAATGCTAGTCTGATTGCGTGGGGTGTAGCAAGGAATGTGCAGCGAGTGGGAAACCATGTCAAGGACTACGTTGATGATATGCTATACCCATACCGTCGTCCACCCAAGTAGCTATAAAAAGTGGAGAAATCTGCATCTGTTGGTTACTGTATAATAATGTGACGACAATGAGCTATGGGCAAGGCTAAGGAAGCTTCTGATCTTTTCGCTCTTCTCAAATTGGTTCATTTTTACAAGGCTTTAGTAAAGAATTTGTATCTTTGAGCTGGTGGTGCGTGCCGGACGTTGTGCCATTTGTTGTAATGGTGATTGTTCAAACCAGCAGGGAAAGCATTATTTTGCCTTTGCCCAACCCTTGTATTATGCCTGGTTTCTTTGCAAGGTTCTTTGGTTAATCAAAACGTATGATTTAACATGTAGGACGCCTATAAGATTATAAAACAATTATATCAACCACAAGTATCTGTTGAAGATGTATTCGAAACATGGGTTAGTACAATTAACTTTTATCTTCTGCTAAGGACAAAATTCGGAAACCATGGTTCAGCTAAGCTCTTTTAATAACTTTTCAAGCGCCTCAGATGCAAAAGGAATATAGAGACACTCTTGTCCATCCTCATTTCTTCGAGTCTTCACCATTTCATGATCTTTAAATTCCGTCAAATGGGAATTTAGAGTCAACTGGCTACTAACCAAAAATCGCTCCCGACATATTGTGTACAACTTATTGACTGGCAATCCTGTGACAAAGAGACGTTGGCTTCAGAACAATTGAAAGAGATTTACAAGCCAAGATGGTTAACTGTACCTTCTTCATCTGGGTGTGCAAGTTGATATTCAGCAAGCACTTTGAAAACACTTTGAGCATTTGGAGTCAAGCTCTGGAGAACAATGGACGCTGTTTTTGCGGTCTGGCTACTCCCACTGTTTGCAAGGATCAACGGGAAGAAGAGGCCTTCCACTTTATAAGGTGCAAAGGTGGGCACGTGATACCAGCACCAGTTGAACTGTGTATGGACCTTCTTCTTGTCCCACACTACAGAACAAAACATGATTCAAGTGTCACAATAAAAGTAAATAGTAAGAAAAGATTGTTACTAATGTAACATACATGGATACCACCAACTCCAATTTGTCCAGGCTAGTAAAACTGAGAACGGTAGTTAGTTGTGGATTTCATGAGTCAATAATTGTGAAAATTGGAACATGTTTCATCATGTCCATACCATTGTATAGGGTGCAAGACAGCATCAAAGTTTCATCTGGACTGTGGAAGCCAGAACCACCAAATAGATGATGAAACAATAAAGCCAAATGCACGTCTATGACGGCAACAATAAGGCCAAATGATGGCAACAATAAAGCCAAATGACGGCAACACATCCGTTGGAAGAACGCTAACAAAAATGATAACAATACAGTGGACGAGCAAAGTTATAGTCCTGTGGAGGACCTAGAGGCTCATCAGTAATGCTAAGATACATCACATCTAACTCTGCAACTTTATCAGAAAATAAAAATAGAAGAAAATGAAATCATCAAAATATTTTATTGGTATTGTATTTGTACAATTTGAAGGTACTAATAATTACTTAAGGCTTGATAAGTTTTATCTTGAGAATGGTAAGTACTCAAGTAAAAGCCAATTCACAGATTAACCTGAGAACAAAAGGAAAAATGATGAATACTTACAGAGGGGTGCATTCACATGATCAATAGAGGCTACAATGCGAACACAGGAACAACTTGCTATCTCAGCCAGATAATTTTGAGATTCACTATCCCGCAACCCAGGTCCATCAATATTGTGGATGACAATACAGATGAGAGAATCACCATTTTTTGAATGAGGTCCATTCAAGAAGGACAGAAGCTCTTCCTTAGATTGTAAAGCAAAAGGCTTCTTCATTTTGGCGGGAGTACGTTGTTTGGTATTCTGGTGTTCCATTAGAAGTTCAGCCATGGCAATTACAGCCTGCAAATAGAATACTTACATCACATCCAAGAAGTCGAGATTATTTTTCATTTTAATAACATGAGTTTCCAAGTGTTAAATCAAAAGAAAATTGAAAACGGTGCTTTTGCAATCAGCTTGCAGACTTGAGTATTGTTTTAGATGCATGTGATGAGTTTAAAATGCAAAATTCCACAAAATATTAGATAAGACTGGACAACTATTTTGGAAATCAACATCTAAGTAGAAAGCAATAAAAAAGATGAGATGGAGGATAAAGCACACAGATGTATACATAGCACAACAAGAAAAGAGCAAATCAGAAAATTAAATAAAGAAAAAGCACTTAAAATTAGGAAGACAAGCAGAAACTGATTGAACACTTGGTGTGTAGTAGAGACTCAAAAGTTCACTCAGAGGAATGGTTTGTTAATGTAGTTTTATCATTTATTTATTTATTAGAGAACAGCTGAAGTTTTTATTGATCAAATAAGAAATGACTTTGGTACAGCAGTAGGTTAAAACATAATTTACAGATTTCTTCTTAGAGCTTTTGGGACCAGAGTTCCTACACTAATATGTATTCCTATGTGTTTCTACCATTAAGCCTTCTTTTGATGTACAGATTTCTTCTAAGAGCTTTTGGAACCAGAAGTTCCTACACTAATCTGTCTTCCTATGTGTTTCTACGTTTAGCCTTCTTTTGATACTCCTTGCTTAGCTAAATAATCTGCCTCTGACTTTGCTGCACAGGGATCTTTTTCCACTCCACTTGCCATCCATTAATGTTGCATAGCACTTCATCGAAGATACTCTAGATTTTCCAAGGTAGAGTGACACCCATGTGCTTATTTTCTGAAGTCTAGCAGATGCAGGTGTCCAATGTATGGATTTATCTCATTAAACTAATATAGAAAATATGATATGTAGAAAATATAAATTTCCTGAAGAACAAAGTATGCTTCTGTGATAGGTAACAAACAAATTGTACAACATAAAGGCCAATGAGAAGACTTGCATACATGCGATAAGGGTCAAAAGATCAAAGACACCAACCTTGGAAAATCTGTTAACCTTGCATTGGATCAACCGGTCTCAACACAATTAATATGTATGACATTTATCAACATAGACTCAGAGATGATGCTGTCGGCACAATAAAATGCAAAAGCTCATCTGATTTATGACATGGAATAGATAGAAAATGATAATTGATAATATAAACGGACAACACAACAGTAAAAGATTTAACAAGTGTTCCTCAAAAAAAAAGATTTAACAAGTGCAAAGCATATTAAACTAATTCATATCTGAGCATCAATCAAAGATTTTTTTTGGTCAAATAACTAGCCATTAGTGCAGACAAGCAGCGAACAGAAATATATGCATGACAAACAGGCATCGGAAGTGTGATCTCTTTCCCTGTGTTTAAGGCTGACTCTGACATGCTCTGTTATGCTTTTAACTAAAAATCTTCATCGTATATGATAATTATTTTTCAAATGAATTATATGATAATAATTTTTCAAATGAATTATATATATGATAATTTTAACATCACTTATAAGCTGAAGCTAGGTCATGCAAAATAAATTCCAAGAAAAGTGGATTCCTCTTTATTGCGGCATACAAGACAATGGCGTAGGACACATACGTGGTTTATATTAACTGACTGAAGGTAACCATTGATAACTACAACACCATACTCTGTCAACGCAGTTGAAGCAAAATCTTCAAGCAAGAGCTTTTTCGATCCGAAGCCATGCATCAGAAGTCCAAAGCCACACCTGCAAGAAGACTGTTAACTATCACAACTGCCCATATTAAGTGCAATATAGAACATAAACGATGACAAAAATGCTCAGTAGCACACAGAACAATTTTTTTTGGGAAACGGCGAATAAAAACGCCCAATTACAAACTTCAATAGACTCTAATACTCCAATGCTGCTGTGGAGACCTGAACCCCATAGACCTCCCCCAGCAATTACTCCCGTGGGAACACTGAGCTACTACCCAAGTTCCCTACACAGAACAAATTTTTACTTGATAAAACGCATTCTTTACAGATGATTGGCATGTTATTTTGAATGTCAACTAAGATATCTCACATTTTATAAAAATTATATTTTCAAACGTAAAACTGAAATTTTCAAATTCAAAAAAGCTTAACTATTTATTGCTCTTGGAATAGTTTATGAATAATCCAGTGACAAATAAAACAGACGAGCAATTTAATTTATCCTCCTTTGGGATCAAGGAAGAACTAGTTGTATTGGCTGTAATTTCAAAATCATTGAAATTAATCCGTAGACTCAAAACTGTTTTCGTTGTCCGATATTCTACAAAAGCATAGGTCTTCCATGTGAAAATGCTTTTCTCAAAAACTGTTGCATCCATGGTTGTGCAGTGACCACCAGACAGGGTGTGAACAGTAGCTTAACAGCACTAGATGGGCCAAAGGAGCAATCTGGTCTCTGACCTAAAGGTTTTATTACCCTTTTGTGATGTGGCATACCAATCTGAACTTTGGCACTTAGAAACCCTGTTTATCTGAATTAGAATAGGCATCATTAGTCCATTAGCAGGTGAGGACGCAACTTAGGGGCTAAAAGGGTGAATTTGATTCCCAGGCCGACCAGCCTGAATCCCAGTAGACTCGCAATATCATGGTAGTGATAATTGTTACAGGAAATACAATCTTCTATTTTGAATTTCATATGTAGCATCAACATTTGGTATTGGAGATAATTTCGATAGTCAAAATCAGGTAAAAAAATCTAGTGATCATTAGTCGCTAACATCTGAACCAAGCTATAGAATGACATGTGAGAAAGAGTATGATTTGGAGAGCGTACTCCATGTCCTATTTAGCTTGTACCCACTAATGTTATCCACGCCATAGGCCTGTTTTCCTTTTGATTTAGACTTGAATGAGAAGGAAAATAGTAAAAATAACCCCACACAAGTTAGAGCCAGGAAAGATCTAGTAGTCATTAGTCAGGAAAAAAGATTTTTTTGGTTAGCCATTTCAGGATGACCTCAACCCAACTTTAACAGCATTCATAAACCAAAATCCATCATCATACACCAAGTAGGCTGGAATAATGACGATTTGAGCGATTTTCACATAATTTAGTTATTGAATAGAAACATTAGAGAACATTTTCTTGCTTTTGTTCTCCAGTGCTATACATGACTTGCAAACTAACACAAACAATTGAAAGGTCATTTTCACTTTCAGTTGAATTCATCTGACACAACCTCAATCCAAGCCTTTTCATTGCTTGTGTGTGTCATTTTTTTATGTACCATAACAATAAAAAGTCTGAAACTTTAATTTAGAGAAGTTGCTTAATATGACCATAATCAATCTTTTATCATCACTTTGAGGAAGAATAAAATAACTAGAACTGTATTGGAAAGTAGATGAACTATTACCCTCTATCAGCAGAGTAATTCACCTATAAAACTCAAGGAAGCAGAAAACAGACCTTAGCTCAAAAAGCCATTTAGAATATAGCTCTCTGTAACTGTTCATCAACAACGATATCTCTTTCTCGTGTTTACCAACTGTTTCAAACATAGCGGCTCTCAACTCCTGTCACAAAAGTCTATACCTCAACAAAATGTAGACAAGAAATTTTCAAAATTAGACAGAAACAGGAGCATATGTTAACCCCATTCACAAGGAAGGTGATCAAGAAAGTTTTAAAAGCAGGATAAACATGATTAACATTTTTAACATAATTCAACTGAAGGAAACTAACTAATTAATGCACAAGTCCCTGTAGCAATAAACTGTGAGATGGCAATTGTAAGTCAACTGCAAACTCCAACTGCCATATTCTGCAAAAGTTGCAGGACTCTCATAGCAATAGCGCCTTACATGCCACCTAACAAGTGATGATAATCCCTGTCAATGGACCAGCTATATATCCTTGAAACAATATAGTTTGAAGAACTTATTTTTGCAATGTGAGTGAACCGTGAAAAATTGATAAGAAAATCTGGACTATGACTAACTCATGAGCCAAAGAAGTTAGGAAATGATTAATCACGGCTAGAATTGAACTAAGACCAGAGTAAAAGCAGATATTGGATTGCTATGCTATAAGTCACGATCTGAATAATCTGGCCAGCAAATTAACTCCTGGACAACGCGAAGAGATGTTGAACATGCAAGATAACTTAACAATTTGACTACCAAATCCTTAGGAAAATACCACTTGAACTAGAAATACACCTTGGCTCCCACCCCTCGTTGGTAAAATCAAGATGAACTTTGACGGCTCCTCATTGGGTAATCCGGGACCTGCTGGATATGGAGGAGTTTTTAGAAATGCAGAAGGTCAGATCCTCCTAACCTATACGGGTCCACTCGGTATTGCTGATTCCACTTCAGCTGAAGTCCATGGAGTTCTCCATGGACTTAGGATATTTCAGAATCATTTGGTGGGGGAGTTGGTAGTGGAGGGAGATTCACAGAATGTAATAGGGTGGTGCAGACAAACTTCGGCTCCACCATGGAGGTTCATGTACTACTTTAGAAAGATTATTTCATTATCCACATCGTATGTTCACGAGTGGATCTGTATTCCTAGATCTGCCAACTCTGTGGCAGACTCTTTAGCTAAAGAGGGTGTGCATCTCACTGGCATGTCGGTGAGATCCACCCCTCCTTTTGTAACTTGATTTCATCAATCAATAAAAAAAAAAAAACAGCACTTTCCTCAAAAAAAATATTAGAGTTCTAGCAGCTTATCATGCATTAGCCAAGTGAACACACCGGCATGCGCAAAATAAATAAAACTAAAAGCCATCCACTTTTTCAAAGAAGTTAGGTCATGACCTACCTGTTCATCCACGAGATCAATATCAGACAATTTCCGCCCTGATTTCTTTCCTGAAGAGCCTAGTTCCTTAGCTAGAAAGTAGTTTCTGGAGAATCCAAACTCATCATCATCCCCTTCTGTCGCATCCATTGTTTAAAGAGCAAAGTCAAGGAATTCTAACACTGAATGCTCTTTGTTCTGTGCAGAGATAAATGAAACACAATTAATCCTGAGTGAGAAAGAGGGTATGACAGAAGCAATACAGTTTTCGATGGTCTAAAAGCAACTCGCTACAATCACCTTTAAATAATTATGAAGTATCACCGTTGAGCATGTTAATTTGCCTATCCAGTTATCTTTTGGTAAGTTCGGTCACAATTACAGTAACAGGCGCCATAAAACATTGATGCAACGCAATTATTTATGGATACGTAATCACTTGTACGCTTTAAAAGACATTTTTTGGAGGTATACTATTTTCTTTACGACAACTTTATGAAAGCAAATGCATGCCACAAAGCACCGCTCTATTTGCACATAAAGAACAAGGAGCGGGCACACATTCCAGATTATACAGCAAGAGGATTTTGGGATAAGCGATTAAAAAGCAGTTTAATTATTTCCATCTGCAAGACTGCAACAACGGACAATCAATAAAAGAGAAGACGGAGCAGTGCTAGAGTAAAAGGCCAGAATGCGGATGTAATACTCTTGAATGAGAACAAGAGTTTCATTACCGAGATTTCTTGAAATTTCTATCTGCTATGATTTGGGACAAAAAGAGAAAATGAAGCGGAATCGGAACTGGATTCGACGAGCTCTCTCTTGCCGACCTTGGCGCCAAAACCCTCCCTCTCCCATCGCTTCCTGAAAAGGGCGGGAAATCGGCAAACGGTACGGCAGCGCCAAGGAACAAAAGTGTTTATCAGGGATCCTATGTGGCAGCCTCGTGTCATGTATGGTGGCCACGTCAACAAAACCTGGTCCTCCTTTTCCGTGGTTTTCCGACCTCCGGGTCCGCAACCACACCTGGGCGACTCGGTTAATTTCTTAGAGACTGATGAATAGATTAAATATGAAAATATCAAAACATGTTAATAAATAATCAATCGTGAATGAAACGGCGAAAATATTCTTTCAATCACTGTGTTAAAAAATCGAACCGGCCTTCGGTTTTGGTCGAACCTGGTTATACCGGGTTCGACCAATGGTTCAACCATTGAATATTATCCTTTATATTTTATAAATATGTTATATTTCTATAGATAAAAACACAACATCTGATTATAGTGAACTGGGCCAAGTCAATAAGAACTGAATTGGGCTTCGATTCTGGTTGAACCGGGCCAAACAAAAAAAATTAAACCTAACCACTAAATAATAGTGTTTCACCGAAAATCCGCCGGTCCGCAAAGAGGCGCGACCGAGAGAATATTTCAATTACTTTAGAATAATTTGTGTTACAGGGTGTGTTTGAATATCAAGGAATGCGAGTTCACTCTCCTACGCTTTCTCTTATTCGATCTCCGTGTGAATTTGGAGAAGTTGAAGCTTATACAAACGAACGGCAAAACGAGTTGTGGAACGAGTGTGCACGAACTGCTTGTGGCTTTTGTCAGTCGGGCGGAAGTATTTGTGTTTCGCGTGTGTCGACTTGTGACGTTGCCGGCGAATGTGTAGAACTGCTCCAATTGAACTGTTGAGTTGCGACGGACTGCGAGTTGCTTGACTTTTGTGGTTGGAGAGAACTTCTGTGCGTCGAGTTTCTTCTCGGTTAAGGGATTTTCAGACCTTCGTTTCGAGAGAGAAAGAACTTCTGTGCGTGAAGTATTTTCTCGACTAGAATGCTCTCGAATTTGATTTTTTCTCCACCTGATTTCTCCCCCTTGTGATTGGGAATTATTTGACTTTTTGTAGCCTGTCCTGTGAAGTTGTTGTGGTTTCTTCCTTGGAAAGGGGATTGCGATCCCCTTTCTGCTGCCTCCTTTGAGAGGGGAGGAAGATTGAAGAATTTCTCCTCCTCGATCCCACAAATGAGGATCGTGCTCCTCTTTCCTTGGTTTTTACCGTTGATGGCCAGACATATCGTTGGTTGCTGAGTTGTGTAGCAACGTGACGAGGCATGCTGACTAACGTTGACGCGACGGCTTCCCATCGACGGGGATGCCGACGCCGCAGCCTTCCTATCGACGGGGCCGACGCCGGGCGCTTCCTTCCCTGACGACGCCGACCGACCGTGTCGATGACGCGACGACACGGTTAGACTTCGTGATTGGCTGCAGCGACGAACTTCGAATATCGACAGGGCCTACCCACGATCGTTGTTTGATGGATCGGTGGGTTGATGGACTCATCGAATTTGGGCTGTGCATATTTTGGTGCATACAAATAGATAAAAAATTTATAATTATTTATAATTATTTATAATTACATGACTATTTTTTTTTGTAACAACTCACAATAATAATAACATAATAACAAAAGAAGAAGAAATAACTACAAAGTAATTAAATACAAATAGTATACTTGGACCCAATGCGGGTCAAGGTCTAAAAAATCAAAAACTATTTTGACCGAAATTCAAAATATAGAAGAGGACTTCACTTGGGTCAACCATTCCCGTCAAAAAAACCAAACTTCCACCTAAAGTCCTGAACCGGCTGCTGTTACATGTCCGACCCCCAAAATACCCTCCCGACTGCGACTTCTTTTCCTTTCCCTTTTCTTGACCTAAACTGTCGGGAGCGTCGAAACTTGACCTCGGATCTTCGCTTCGTCAGTTCGATTTTAAGCTTCCGAGTTTAAAGCTTCGGTTCAAGGAAAGCTTTTCCGATTTTTAGCTTCGATTCAAGCAAACCTTGTCTCTTCTTTCCCTGTTGGTCCTGGTGAGTAGTTTTGTTGTACTCTAATTTTTCTTTGAAAAGGGGTTATTTGTGATTCGTGGAATTGGGGGTGTTTTATCGGGTATCTGTTATGAGCGATTGGTAGATATGTACCGATTTATAAATATTCATGGTTTTTCTGGGAATCAGGTTTGAAATTTTTGTGTTTCTTTCGATTTAAGGCAAGGGTAGTCAGAATTCAGAAACGACGTGGAGCAGATCATCCGACCCAGACGGTAGCTATCTCTGGTTAGTGCTTTTATCTCTAGAAATGTAATTCTGGAAATATAATTCTTTTTTCATTTTTTGGAGTTTAGTGCTGTTGCTGTTCTCGTAACCATGATAAGAGTTGCATCTTAAAATTCCCGGCATTATAAGAGCCCGAGTTTCATGGTTGTCCTACTGTTTATTTCTGGTTTTGTCACTTTTTTGGTTGGTGCGAGGTGATGCTGGAGAATTTTTCATTAATGGCGTCTACTCTTGTCTAGACTTTACTTCTCTGTAATGCTTGGTTTAGTTTAATGTTCTGAAATCCCATGATATGTTAAATTATTTTCCTCTGCTTAGAACTAATCATTGTTACTTGTTATTTTATTGGGTGATAAGGGTGTTGTAATAGTTATGTTAGACTAACTCTTCTTTACTATTGTTCTTGAAAGAAATGGACAGACAATGATTATTATATGACCTATGGTTATAGAATGGAAACAAGAAGTGTTGTAGCTTTGTAGGTATTCCCTCCAGAAGTTTTTTGCGTGGTTCGTTTATAAAATAGTTCTGTTGATTATGTTGATCATATTTTAGTAAACCAACATTCTTGAGATTTTTTTTTCTTTTCTTTTTGAGAATTTGGAGAAGAGAAAGAGAAAAGAGCGAAAAAAGAAAGAGAAAGAGAATGGAGATAATCCCAGACCCTGACTGCAGCAATCTGGTCGTCTTAGAGATCAACACAATCCCCAACCTTTTTATTAATCACTTAAGTAACAATTTATATAATGAAAAAATTACCCCTATACATAATATGACTATTAGGGCAGTAAATAATAAACGAAAAATTATATCAATTAACTCCTAATACCAAACTCTATGCACCCATGTTATCTGAACACTACACATCATAGGCTTTTTTTTTTTTTTTTTTTTTTTGAGGAAATTGTGGTTGTATTGCTTTGAAAAGATGATTACATTGGTAAGTACTTCATAACGATTACATGTTCAATTCCTCACACTTAAGCTCAATTGCGACACTCCTTCTTTAGCTAATGCATCGGCGCTTGAGTTAGCTGACCTCGGGACCCTGCTCCAGCTGAGTACCATTGCACTATTCTCCCAGATTTCCCGGAATTGCGAGATGAGTCTCCACGGGGGGTCTTTCTGTCGTTTGCACCATTGTATGACATTTTGAGAGTCCCCCTCTACCTCCAACATTCCAGAGAGATGGGTGCGGACTAGTCTGATTCCCTCAAGGATTGCTCTGGTTTCAGCTTCTGTGGAGTCGGCTATTCCGATCGGTCCGCAGTATGTCAACAAGGGGTTTTCGTTGTGGTCCCGAAATAAGCAGCCAATCCATGCTGGTCCTGGATTTCCCATAGAGGATCCATCTGTGTTTAGTTTGATCCTTCCTGGTTGTGGGGCCTTCCATTCCTGATTTTGCTTGGGCTTCCATGGCGTGGATAGTAGTGCTGTTTGACTCCAGTTTGACCTCAATTGGCTCCCGCTAATTTTAGAGAATTCCTTTCTGGTTTGCAGCCATTCTATCACCTTTGTGATGATGCTTTGCAATAGGTGTTTCCAATCTGAACTTCTGTTGAGAAAGACTTATTTTGCTCTTCCCAAATGCACCATGTTGCAATGGTTGTTGCTTCAGCCATCATCCACCCTTTGGTGCCCGAGTGCATTGCCCTCCATTGTATAATGAAATCATGCAGACTATATGGTGCGCAGAAATGGAAACCAAACATCTCAGTTAGCGTCATCCATATGTTCCATGAATCAGTGCAGTGAACGATGGTGTGATCAACGGTTTCGGTGAGCAATCCACATGATGGGCATAGCGTCGTCTGGAGGGTCATTCCTCTTCTGGAGAGATTTTCCCTGGTGAGTATTTTCTTGCGCAAGGCGACCCACAATAGAAACTGAGCTTTGGGCGGTCCATTGAAGGTCCACGCTAGGTGGGAGGGATGAGCTTCAGTTGCATTTGGGTTTGCGAGGGCGTCGTATGTTTTCACCATGAAATGTCCTTCTGTTGTCGGGGTCCATATCATCCTATCTTCCTGGTTGTGATCTAATCGCACCGTTGAGATCAGTCTGTCCATCTCCGCTGCCTCTACTGCTTCTTGGTCTCTTAACTCTCTCCTGAAGAGTCGGTTCCAGTTTATTTCATTCGCATCTTGATTTTGGAAGACCGAGGCCACAGTGATTCCTCTTTCCCTTGCCAGGGTAAAAAGCTGGGGGAATTACGCCTTCAGAGTAGTCTTACCAATCCATAAATCATCCCAGAATAGTGTGCAATCTCCTTTGCCAGGTAAGAGCCTGATTTGTTGCTCAAAAGAGAAGAAAACTTTGTATAGGTTCCTCCATATCGGCGTCAACCTTCTAGAGCTGTCTTCCCCGCATCCAGTCCCCCTCAACAGCATTGAAATTCCTTCGGACCAGCTTTGCCATGGGTTTTTACTTTCTTCGTTGACACGCCAACACCATTTTAGTAGTAGTGCTTTGTTGAAAGCTCTTATTCTTCTGACCCCTAATCCGCCAGCCTTCTTTGCTTGACATATCTCTTGCCATCCTACTTGGTGGAACTTGAATTTATCAGTTACGCCTCTCCAAAGAAATTTTTTCATTACTGATTCCTTGTCTCGCACCACGGCTATGGGGTAGTGAAGGAAGGAGAGGAAGAAGGTTGGTATGCCCATTAAAGAAGATTTTAAGAGTACTAACCTTTCGGCTTTTGATAAGTGTTTTCCCTTCCACGCCGTTAGTCTTCCGCGCAGCCTTTCTAGCACTGGGTCTCAGAGTTGCTTGCTAATCCTCCCTTCGAAGAGGGGTAGGCCTAGATGAGTCATTTGGAATTCTCCTATGCTGCATTCGAGGGCTTATGCCGCCTCTTCCATGAGTCTGCCTGTAATGTTGACTCCTATTAGCTTTGATTTGCTCCACTTTACTTTTTGCCCCGACGTGCGTTCCAGTAGACAGAGGGCCGCCTTTAATCTTTGTATTTGCTCAACTTTTCCTTCACAGAAAATCACCGTGTCATCCGCAAATTGGACTAACGGAAGTTCATTCTCTGGCAGAGGGTTTTCCAGCCACCCGATGCCTATTAATTGCTCGAAGAATGCTGCTGAGCCTTCTGCTGCGATGTTGAATAGTAATGGGGATAGGGGGTCTCCCTGTCTAATTCCTCTGCTGCTTGTGAAGTAGCCGAATAGACCTCCATTCACTGCTATAGAGAATCGGGCTGAGGCTAGGCATGACTTGATCCATGTTCTCCACTTGCTCCCAAAATTCATCTTCTTCATGATCAGGTCTAAGTATTGCCAATTGACTCGGTCGAAAGCCTTTTCTAGATCAAGCTTCAGTATGAAGGCCGACTTCCCTTCTTTCTTGAACCAGTGCGTAGCTTCGTGTATGAACATAGCGGCATCAAGGATCTGCCGGCTTTTGATGAAGGCGCTTTGTTGCAGGCTGATGATGGATGTAGAAACTTTCTTAAGGCGAGAGGCCAGTACTCTAGCAATTATTTTGTATAGCCCAGAAATCAGGCTAATCGGTCGGTATTCCCAGACATTTTTTGCTCCCTCCTTTTTGGGCACCAGTGTGATGATTGACGACCCAATGCTTCTATGCTTGACTATGTTGTGATAGAAATCTTCCAGCAAGCTGACTATGTCGCTCTTCATGAAGTCCCAGGATACTCGGTAAAATTCGCCGTTGAAACCGTCGGGTCCCGCTGCTTTGTCCAGTGGCATTCGTGTCACTGCTTCCTCTATTTCTTCCATCTGGAAAGGAGTTTCAAGGTAGCTGTTTTCCTGTGCATTGAGCTGATAAAAGGGTAGCCCTTCGATACAAGGTTTGCAGCAGCCATCATCTTTATATAATTTTGCAAAAAATCTGACTAATTCGTTAGTAATTAGCAATCTATCAGAAATTAGCTCTCCATTGATTGTTAGAGAGCTAATCCTATTAGATCGCTTTCGGGAGGATGCAATAGTGGAAGAATGTTGAGTTCGAGTCCCCCTCTTTTAGCCATCGGAAGTGTGCTCTCTGTTTCCAATAGGTAGTTTCATTGTATACGAGCGAGTGAAGGGAAGTCGATGACATTAGCCGGTCTGATCTTTCGGTTGGCGAGAGAGCCTTGTCTTCTTCCATTTCATCCAGTCCTCTTATATGTATGTTGAGCATCCTTTTTTCGATTGTTGCTTTTGCGCATTCCATTTTGACCCATTCTACTATCTTTGCTTTCAGCTTCTTCAGTTTCACTGCTGCCAAGCTGCCCTTGGGGCCGGGGTATTGGAGTTCCGTCCACCAAGACTCCAACTTTGCTTTGAAGGATTCTTTTGCCAGCCAGTGGTTTTCAAACCTAAAAGGCTTCTTCCCCCATGCTGCCACCTTTGTATCGAGGATTATCGGCCAATGATCCGATATGACTTTGGAGGTTACTTTTTCGGAACAGTCGGGGTAAGTTCTCAGCCATTCCGGAGTGGCTAAAATTCTGTCTAGCTTGGAGAGCACCGGTTGTGCTTGATTATTGCTCCAAGTGAAGCGTTTCCCGACCGTTGGTATCTCATCAAGGGAGAAGGCGTCAATGAAGTCATTGAAGGTTCTCATCTGCCTTGTGATGCGTGTGGCCGACGGTGATTTCTCCCATCTGTATCTGATAACGTTGAAATCGCCGATTAGAATCCAAGGGTCGTTCCATCTGTGTAACAGGACTTCTAACTCCTCCTAGAACTGCGCCCTGCCTTCATGCGAGCTTGGTCCATAGATTCCTCCTAAGCACCAGATGTTGCCTGTGCTTCTATCTTTCAATCTGATTCCTAGGCCGAAGGCCCCGACCTCATCCTCCATCACCTCTACTTCCATCGGGTTCCATGCTATGAGTATTCCACCCGCTGTTCCTGTGGCGTCAACTGCTTTCCATTGTGGGTCTGAAAAGCATGCTACACTTCTTACGTCGGGGTCAAGAATCCGCCTCAGTTTTATTTCTTGCAGAACAAACATTCCTACTCCTTCCTATTTTAGGACTTCCTTGATATTGGCTCTTTTTTGGGGGCCGCCCAAACCCCGTACGTTCTAGGAGATAAGCTTCATCAAGGGGGCGGGGGGTGGTGAACTCCACGTCTGATGATGCATCCTCTTCCCCGAAGTCGCATCGGTATCCTTCTTCTGTCTGCTTGAGCCTCGTGTGCTTCTTCCAGGGCCAGTGCTAATGCGATGATTCTTTCCCTTGTTTCTTCTGGCATTGGTATGGTATAGTCGTCGACGCTTTCTAGCCATGCTTGGGTGTCTTGGTCAATCCGACTGTCGCTTGGACGACGAGATGTTGGGATGGCAACTGTGTTTGGGTGATGGCAGTTGATACGGTTTCTGGCTCAGGTATAGCTTAGTTCTGGGGGGTTTTGGATTGGGGTGGACTAGGGGTTGAAAACATGGGTGGGGCTTTCTGGTGGCGATGAGGAGGATGAGGAGTGTTCTGGGCTTTCTGGTGAAGGTCGTGGGTTTGGGCGTAGGTATCTGCGAGGTGGCATATTGCACTGGGCAGCGTTCGAATCGGGGGTGTTTTGAGGTGTGGTGTTTGAAGATGGGGGGATGTTTGTGGGGGGGGGTGTCGGTGTGGGGTGTCTGTATGTTGTGAGAGGGGGGATTTCCGACAGGTCGCTTCCGTCGTCGGTAGGATTGGTCTGGACGAGATTGAGGTGGGGTGGAGTTTTCTCCTTGCTCTGGTGTGAATAGGAGGTTGTGGTATTGTAAGAGAGGTGAATGTTGCATGGGGTGGCCCGGTGGGCTAATCATCTGCCTCGTTGCGGAGCAGTTATCGAGGTTGGGTTATGGGGAGATTTCTAACAAGTGGAATGGGTTTGGCGTGGTGGGGATATGTTGGGAAGTTGAGGGCGTGTGTTTCGAGGCTTCATTTAAATGAGGTGCAGGGGGTGGCTTTGCATTTTACGGTTGGGGGGGGTGGTCTCTCAGGCTTCCTTCCCCCTGATTTCTGCGGCATTTAATGCTTGCCTCTGTTAGTGCGATTTTTGGAATCTTGCCCTGTTGAGTAGATGGCTCGTCAGACTCGCCATTTGAAAATTTTGAATTTTGAATGTTGTCCTTCCATCTTGCCAGGGATATTTCACTCGAATCGCCTTCGTGACTCACTGAGTTGCTTAGCGCTTTCTCCGATTCTTCCCCCGAGTTGCTTTGTTTTGAGCACAGCTTCGTCTTCTTCGGCTGCAGTGGCCGGTGCATGAGAGTTTCGATGATCGGAAATTCTTGTGCTCCCACCCGGATTATCTTAGTGCCTCCCAATGGTTTTGAGAGCAAAAACTTGACGAGACCCTTCGCTGCACCGCAGTCTTCCCTTGCTAGCGTACTGTCTTCAAGGCGCTGCAGTTCTCCAAAGTGCCCGAATATGTGCTCAATGTTTGCTTTGGCTCCATAGTTCCATTGGTATTCCTCGTATTTCTAGCCAACGTTCCTCCTTTAAGTGTTTGGCTTGATCCTTCCAGTTTTCCAAATGCAGGGGGAGGTCTTTGGTGTTCTCGGACCAGGCCTCATCGAAGAGTCGTTTATCAGCTTCATTTGACATCCAGACTATCCATATTTGGTCCCCAAAAGTGGAGATTGTTGGAGGATAGTTTAATGGGTTTACCTCCCGTAGTTTCTGCTTGAGATCCCAGTCTTCGACTCCTTCCCCCATCGCCCATATCACTGTTAGTCTCTTCGTGTTTTCTTCTCCCTTTCTCTAGACGTCTAAAGGGAAGTGTATGATCTCCCTCTCCGATGTTGGCTTACTCTCCGGTAGTTTTCTACTCAAATTTTGATTTCCGCCGTCCTCCTTTATTTGCTCTCCACCCCACTCTTGGGGTAGCATTTCCTTCAAGGTTTCCATCAGGGTGCACCAGCTAATGTCCTCCTTGGCTTGCGCAGGTATGTGTAGTCGTGCCAGTATTTTCTCTTCTCGCCATCGTGTTATCCAGCACATTTTCCTGCGCCCCGACGCCGTAGAGAAAACATAAGTGTCACCGTTGGCCACAACTGTCTTCCTCCAGAACTTCTCTCCTCCAATCCTTAGACATTCCTCTAAGGCCGTCATGCACTTTTGCTGGTGCTGCTCTGGGAACCTGATAAACGATTTCTTTTCTCCCTTGACGATTGAAATCTTTATGCTTTTTTTCTTGTCTGCTTCTTTGTCTATCCATTCATCTATTTTGAGGATCGAGTCGTCAAACCGTATCACCTTTGATTTCAAGGGGTGTCGTGCCCTTCCTTTTTTCTCTATTTTGATCCATCCGTGCCCTTCATCCTCCGTTTCCCCATCCAGGACTTCCTCTCCGCGCGATCGATGATCCCGACTTCCGTCTTTTGCTTCCCCTTGCTCGCTCTGGCTCGCTCCGCTCCGCTCATCTTTTCGCTTTCTCTACACATCATAGGCTTTTGGGAATTACCAAACTGCCCTGGTGCATTATTTTTAACACTTTTTTTGTTTGCACTTAAACATGAAATGTTTTTCTTGAGACTCAGGACTGCAATTGCTTGTCTGGAGTTGAATGAATTTAAATTTATGTTGTAGAGGTTCCATGTATGTGATCTTTCTATTTGTCTTGAATGATAATATAGGTCGCAAATTTATCCGTCGAAAATTTAGAAATAACCGGAAACAGAATAATTTGGAAATTAATCGGTTGAAGTAGAAAAACATTATATGATATGGTAACCAGAAACTGTACATGGAATAAGCTTATTCCATTTCATTTTTATATTGTTTAAACCTTTAAATCTAATGACTTGAGAAGGAAAACACTTAGACTTTGCCGCATCTGCGTCCGAGAAAAGAAAGGGGACAACATAGCCCGTCAAAAAGGCGGATTCTTGGCACACGGCTAGGTTAAATTCTGGGAGAGTACCTCTGTTCTGATTTCCATTCATCCTGTTATCCTTTGTAGGAGTGTCTACTATTGCGTACTTTCGTGTTGGCACAAATTATCTAGCGCCAGATTGGAGTTGGGTCCTTTCGTGTGTTGTTATCGTGGAGGAGGTAACCTATCATGGTTTGGTACTTTTTTGCATATGCCTTATATGTTGTACGGAAGTGGAAGTGGATATTTTACCGGCAAATGGTTCTTCCAGGGAAGAGTCTCTTTGCCATTGTTTTGTAATCATTACTATCTGTTCGTTTTTTTATTAGTTTGTTTCTTTTGTCCTTTATTTGTCCTTTTTTCTTGTCAAATTTAGGTTTGTCTTTGTAGCTAGCTGAAACGATTGATTTTTTTGGTTTTCCTCCACAATGGAAGACCATTTTTTTTTTTTTTTTTTTTTTTTAAGGCTGACTTTTTTTTGAAGTTGATGTCTTTACAGCTTTTTTTTTTTTTGAGGAAAAATGCTTTGATATTTTTACAGCTTTTGTGATCCTCTTTATTGTTTGCTTGAAATTCAATGACAGGAAAGTGGCATAAATAATTCAAAACCGAAATATCCATACTGTTATTCGAAATTTGTATGCCACATCAGTCCTGAACATATCGTTTTTTCTACGAAGATGACAAAGAACAGTGATTCTTGAAAAAAAAATTTGTTTCCTTTTGTATGTAGAAAGGGACAATGAAAAGCGTACATGGAAATTAGACCAGGCTGGACATATGGATGTGCTTTCTGAAAATGTTCATTGCCACTGTGTTGCAGGTTGCTTGCAAGATAATTTGAGTTCTGGTAAATGGCAGCTACTGCATATAGACGCTTGGCGGTCACACAACTTAGGGGTGTTTTGAGCCCGAATAAATTGATGAACGACAACATCATCCGGTCTTCCATTAGTCCATCACATTTGATTCCCCCGTATGCTAGATATGATTTCAGGACTCTAGCAGATTTAGCTAAAACAAATGCAAAACGAGTTTTTCTTGTTGATACTTTAGCTTTGGTAATTACTAACATTTTCTGGTTGTTGTTTTGTTTTATTTATGTACCTTAGTCCACTTCTCTAAATTCTTACTGAACTTCAGGTTAGAAGGCTGGAAGCTCAGGGCATACCGTCCAAACAAGCTGAAGTTATTACAGAAGCTATAACTGAGGTCTTAAATAATAGCTTGGAAACTGTTGCCCAATCCTATATAAAAAAGGGCGAAATGCAAATGGTATACCTATGTCATTTGAATTTCCTTTTATTTTTTGTTGTGTATTAAATAATGCAAACAAATTTTTTTTTTATGCTCGTTAAATAAGATAACATGAAAACCTTATTTGTTTCATTTATTTTAGTAGTTATGCACTTCTTTTATCAATACTGTTGTCTAAATCTTGCCGTAATAGACATGAAGTGTATGATTTTTCGTTTTTTAAATTGAAATTATTTGCTATTGTAGATTGAAATGGTTCAAGAAACCAACATCTCCAAGTTTAAGTCAGAAGTACAAAGTTCTCAGGTATGCTACTTTTAATGACATCTCCGTACTTTACATCTAGAAGTTCTTTACAAGAATGTTATTGTATCCAAAGCATATTCAATTTAGAGGTAAGGTATGTAGGGTTAGTCACTTACTACCTGAAATCCACATTTTTGGAAAAAAAAATCCTGAAATCTCTCTTGTTTGATCCTGTCTAGGAAGTAAGGAGAGAACTTGAATTTCTTTTGCTTGTAGCATGTATAAAAATTTCTTGTAGGCACTTTAGGTTACTTTAGTACCTGGTGTTTTGCATTTTCATGGGAATTCTATCTATGTATATCATTAATGTCAAAGTCCTGTATTAGATTGACATCTGCTTTTTCAAGTTTTTTAATCTGGAAGGTACTTCAAGGAATTGATTTACCAGCTTCTGGCTGACGATGTTGTATACTGGATTCCAAAAATCAATGGTTTAGCCATAAGTGGGTCATGTTCACTTACTCTCGAAGAATGATATTAGGGAAAGTAAAATGCATTTAGTGCTTTTTTTACCGACATGTCATCAGAAATTTGCAAAGTCATGTTCATTTTGCATGTTGTTTTGCTTGTGCTCGTCTCATTTTCCTCCTATCCAATGTATTTCTCTTTCATGGGTGTTGCTTCTTGAGTCCAAGCTAGAAAACAAGGATGGTCTGTTTTTAAGGGTTTGCTTTTACTGCATTTGGGTTCAATTCAACCATCACTTTGAAGTGTGTGACTATTGAGGCAAAGGCCTAAGTGAAGATGCAAAACTTTAAGTTGTGCTAAATAGATCTCTCCTTCTTTCTTCTTTAGGACATTGAGAAGGAGGTTGTGTTAAGAATCTTCTTGAAGAATATTGAAACAACAAAGTAATACTTTGAAAGGACTAGCAAGAACTCGTGAATTACTGAAACTTAAAAAGACAATATCCATTCATACATTGGGAAAAATTACCTTCATCTTTGTGGGCCTCATTTTCTCTAGCAGTACACTCAATGCCATTTGGTGGTGTGCATCCTAAGGTATTAGTATGACCAAGTTCCTTGAAGTATCTTTAAATTAATGCAATAAGTGCAAGGAGCTTTTTGGAGTTTTCTTTTGCCAAACCAAGCTGTTTATGATCTTAGGACTCCAAAAAAGGACCAAAATCATGCTGCATGTATGCATGAATGACTTGGATGAGGGCCTTTTCTCCACTTCCATGGAGTTGCATGCTGAATGGGTAAATGGATTCCAAATGAATACTTTCTATAGAGTTCCTAATAACTAGGAAGAAATAGAAGCGCCCTTCAAGTGCTGTCAAATTCTGACCTCAACCATTCTTCCAACTGGAGATGAAACGACTAGGGATTAATGAGGAAGTAATTGGAAAGCAGAAGGCCGGTGAACAATTCGTATGTAGAATAGATGATGCCTTCAAATGTTCTTTGTTCGTGTTATCCTAAATTGACCAGGAATCTGCTCCATTTGTAGATATTTCGATGTGGATTTCCAAATCCTACTCCATTGGTTAACATGTGTATTTTGGATACTATCTGAAATCCATATTTGAATCTAAAGCTGAACTACATTTAAATAAAATGGCAAATGCAAGTAAGTGAAGCAACTATCTATGTTCCTAAGACCTCTAGGTTGGAAGCGAAAATAAGAAGATTAACCTGGAGCAAGGGGGAAAAAACATAAAATGGATAGATTAAACAGAAGAAAACCAATTAAATGGTCGTTGAAAAAACTTTTTGTGTTATTAGAAAATATAGAGCCTTAAATCCTGGGATTGAGCTCTGCTAATAGTTAGAAAAATTTCTTCCCAAAACTCTGATATGCCAAACACTCAATGACCAAGAACATCTGTATCTGCTATTGGAATGAGATGAAAGCATCTGAGGAATAAACCAAACCCTGCTGCTTCTTTGTTTTGCTTTCTCGTGTGAGACAAAAGAAAATAACGAAGTGTTACATGGGGATTTGGGAATCAACTCAGCATTTTTTTTCTTGAAGTTACTCAAAAATATTTTAAATGAGATACATAGTGGAAAGAGTTGGAGGGAAACAGTGCACGTGTTAGATGTTTAAATAAGATTCTGGATCTGGATATCCTGATTTGTTTGGAACAATATATCTTTTCTCATGTTGAAGTTCACTGGATCCTATTTGTGGATATTATGTGAGACTTTGGATCCAGGTATAAAACCATTCTGATTCGCCACTGCCTAAGTTTTTCTGTTTCACCACATAGCTAGCTTACTCTGTTTTTCCGTTCTTTTCGTCTAGTTTTTTTCAGGTTAGTTTGTCTTTTAAATTAATGGTCAAATGAAATCCAGGACCATGAGAAAGCTTCAAAGTAAGGCTGATGTTTGATGCAAATCTCAGGGAAAGATAGGTGCTAGAGGCTCAACTAACTGCTTGGAAGGAGAAGGGATCTCCATATGTGGATCTACTTGATTCTCTTATACTTATTTAGATCTTATGAAGATAATCTTGGAGCCTAGCTGTCTATTCATTATGTTTTCACTTCACGCTTTTTTTGAGATTTGCATCCTGCAAAGGAGTCTTAGCTTGGCCTCAAAATCCATCCTGGACAAGTCTTTAGTGTGTAAGAAAGGATTAGTGTAGATTGGGATCGTGTAGAATATTTAACACTATCATCCTTTGACTCGGTATTTGTGGCAGCTATTGAAACAATGGTGTTGTTTGCAAATTGCTTGTCGAGTTTTTTTTTACTTTATTTATTTTATTTTACTTTTTGAATGGATAATGTTTGAATATGTCAAAGCCCAAAAAGAATTCAATAGATTAAGAGGGGTTCCTAGCTTAGAGTTTCTTTCATATTTTGAAGGGGTTTTTTTCCTTTTATTTTGATAATGTTTGAATATGCCAAAGCCTAAAAGGAATTCTATAGATGAAAGGGGTGCCTAGCTTAGAGTTCTTTCCATATTTTTAAGGAGTTTTATTCCTTTTATTTTGATATAATTACTTGTTTAGATCTTCTTTGATTTGTTAATAATAAAACTCGGAGTTTTGGCTCAAGTCTTGATAGGAGTCTTGCCTTTAGTTTGTAAAGAAAAAAATTAAAATAAAAATAAAATAAAAATTAAAAAATTAAAAAAGAGTAAAAGATGAGGAGTTTACTATTCTAAGAAGTTACATATTCCCTTCTCCTGTGATATGTGGGAAATGCTTATAAGTGGGGATTTTGTAGTTATTTTTCATGTTAGTTCTTTGATTTTTTTGAAGATTTTTTTATTTTTTTTTTGAAATTCTTTTTGAAGATTCCTCTTTATTGTGGCTTGTTTGATCAACAATTTATGAGTAACTCTTTACTGGACCCTCATTGTATGAGCAACTTCTTATTGGATCCTCAGTTTATAAGCAACTTGTTCTCTTACTGGGTCAACAATGTATCAGCTAATGTTGGACGATTTAGACTTGATATGTTTATGAGGTGGGAAAGTAATTCCCATCTCTATGAATGAGAAATGACGCATGTGGTTTTATTTCTTATTTTGGTGATGTTATGTTTTATTTAACGCAGCTTAACAACTTTCACTAACAACTAGTGATTATTGTATTGCTAAATTTGGATCATTGCATCTTCAATCACTCGTTAGGTTGGTGGTCTGAAAAGGTTGATTGAATAGTCTAGTTAATGTTACTACCTTTTCTCTTTAAACATCTTTTCCTTTCACCTTTTGGGTTCTTGGTGTTTGTTTTTATTCCTTCTTTGTAGGCAAAACAAGAATCTTGTTCATTTAAGCTATGTGGTCCTTTTGAAATATTAACAGTTTTGAATTAGTGATGTTGTAACACTAACATTTTTTAATGGATTTGTTGTTTTTTTCTTCTTTTTTCTTTTGGTTTAAGGAGCACCATTTTTCACGGTTGAAAAGTGAGACCGAGAAATTACGAAACGATATGAAAAGTGAGACAGAGAAAATGCGAAACAATATGAAAACTGAGACCGATAAATTGCGAAACGATATTGAAAAGATGCGTAGTGAATTAAGGTTTGTTTTTACATCTGTAACAAGTAGCAAAATGACATCAGATTTTTCTGGCACGCATTTCCTTGAAACTTTCTTTTCCTTTGACAAAGGTACGAAGTTGACAAAGTTACTGCTGGTCTGCGATTGGATTTAAATCTCGAGAGGGGGTAAGTAACGAGATTACTTGTTTGATGGCTAATACGGAGGAATAAAATGTTGCAAGTGGAAGTACTTTCTTAAAGAATATAGGGCTTTCATCATGCTTGTGAGTGTGGCTTTCATCATTATGATTTCAGGCGTATACGTGATGAGCTTGCCAATCAAAGTGGAGAGACTACAAGTCTTAGTAGCAAACTTGATAGGGTGAGTTTATAATGTAGTAGATTTTTGTTTTCTATTTGTTAGGGAAGTACTCCATTTATTAACGAACAGTATTTTAAACAAGTTTTCTATTTTTGAACTGTTTCAGGAAATTCATTTATTGAGAGCTCAATTAGAAGCTGCAAAGTATGAGGTGATAAAATACTGTATTGGTACGCTTATCTCAATGGGCGCTTTTGGCTTAGCCTTAGTTCGAATTTGGAAGTAACAAATTCTTTTGCAAATTAAAGTTGGAAAGTTGGAAAGTGAAAATCCATGTTCCCTTTTTTGTGGGTAGTGGATTGTAAGTCATGTTTTTTCTGAAGATCATAGTGAAGTTGTCATCAGTCAAAACTCATAGCAGCTCAATATGTAACTCATTGGTTACTAATTCATTCTTTGCTTATTGATTTATGCATTTAATATTCCTTTTTTTTGGTATTTTCTCCTTTTTGTGAGAGACTTAAACCTTGAAAAATTTAAAAATAAAGAAACTTTACTTTTCCTTCTTATTTATGGCTGGGTGGTCTAAACTTAACATTTGGCACAGACAAACTCTAGTTTGACTATGAGAGGAGTAATTCAATCAGTGTCTTATCGTCTCCAGAAAAGAAAGCATGTTTCTCAGCAAGCACGGCTAGCGGTCATGTGGTATAAGATTTGATCACATGGAAAGCAAAGTTCGTACTTAGGGGTCTCGTTCTGAGCAGTGGGGGAATCTTTGTTTTTTCTCCTCGGAGAAGCAGAGAAGTCCAATTTTCGACACCAGGTGATGGTCTGGGTGCTGCTTGATTATAAGAACAGAAGGGCTCTTCGAATTGGCTTTTCATAGGGGTGGGTACGGGTCAGGTTTGGGTCGACCCAACATATAATACCTGAAACCTGAATCCGTGAAAATTACGAACCGGTTTTTAAAACCTGAACTAGAATCTGACCCGATATCGTAAAAACCCAGACCCGATCTCGTTGAAACCCAGACCCGACCCAATCCTTTATTCTGTAAACTCGAATTTGACCAGACCAAATCAAAACTGGACGGTTATTAAAAAATCCAAAAAATATGAAAAAACCCAAAAAATAACAGAAGAATATTTATGAAAAATATTAATATAGTAATATAACCCATGGGTTTGGGTTCGGGTTTTTTGGATAGACATGAACCTGACCCGAGATTGGGTTTGTATTCCCAAACCCAAACCTTAGCCCTGTGGGTTGAGTTTAGAAATCTAAACCCGGTATTTTCGGGACGGTTCGGGTCAGGTTCCCTGACAAACCTGGCCGAATGTTACATATCAGATTTTGAAGCTAATCAATATCACGTCTATTTCTCTATTGTCTTGATTTATCTGAGATAACCCAAGACATGAACATTTGTATAAAACATTTGTTAGTAGATTGGGTTTTGAGAGGAGATTGTTTGGATGATAGAATAACAATTAGTAATCTAGTAGTGATAAATATACAAGATTATTCATTCTATTATAAAAAAACTTTTACTTATATAAGGTTTTTTTCTTTTACCTTTGCAATAGGAGTAGCAACAGGCAGCAGCAGTGTTGCTGCTCTGCATTCTCTCAGATTGCCATCAATGCTACACGGAATACCTAATTTTTTTTCAAGTCAGTCACTCATTTTTAGGCCTAAAAAAAAATTATTATTGTATGTGCTCGTCGGGTCTGTTACTTGTATTATTTTTAATCCTTATATTTTTATATAGTATATTTATAGACACCAAAATGCGGTTGGCCCAAATACTGTGAGCCCAAAACGCCCACCAGTCCATCAATCAATCGTCATGAATTGACTTCATCGATTTTCAAAGTCGTCACTCACAACCCATCACTGAATCCATTCGTCTCGCCGCGTCATCAACCACGTTGTCATTCCCATCAGAAACAACTTATCGTGTCATTTCCACTCAATAGCCTGTCACATTGCATGCCACTTCAACATTTAACCGACCAAGTTTGGTCGCCAACTGAAGCAGTCTACCGCTGATCCTCGTTCAATGGAGGAAAAGGAGGAATGTCCAAGTGCTCTTCCCATCTCAACAGAAGCAGCAGAAAGGGGATCACGATCCCCATTTCATAGATCGATCCCTAACAATTAGACAAAAACAGTTACAAATAGCCAGAAGTGCTATGTCGAAAGGGATCGAAATTCTTTTGTCGAGAAGTACTCTCACGCACAGAAGCTCTCTCGAGCCAAAGGAGTTCAGGCAACTCGCAGTTCGCCGAATTCACTAGTTCAAACTGGAGCAGCTCTACACGTTCACTGGCAATGCCAACAAGTCGATATACGCGGCACACAAATACTTTCGTCCAACCGACGAAACCATCATCGTTCGTGCACACTCGCTCTGAAACTCGGATTTCGACGTCAACTCGCTAGAAGCCGAAACTTCATCAATTTATACGGAGATCAAATTAGAGGAAGAATAGGAGATTGTACTCACATTCTCTAACTTTCAAACACAACTTGTAACACAAAATTTCTGTGGTAAATCGATTTATTCATTCGATCACGCCTTTTTGCGAACCGGCGGATTTTCAGTGAAACAATATTATATACCAAATTGAAGATTATTTTTTTAAAAGATTATTTTCTACTCATTTTTTAGGGATTTAAAAAAATAATGACTGATTTTCCCCTTTTATGAATCTAAGTTGGGCTGACCCCAGTTGGGAGCGGCTCCGGCGACTTGGACCAACTCAGATTTTTGGGTGCCCAAGTTCCAAGTCCTGACAGGTCACTCAACCTTGCTTAATACGTTTTTTTTTTTATTTCCGTCATCCCCAGTAGGCTACGCTACACGTCCTACACCCACTTTTTAAATAAGGAATGAGGATTTTTGTAAAATTGATTTACAACTTTATTCACTTTTATAAAAATACCCCTCATATTTATGTCAATGACATCACTTTTCTTCTTTAAAAAGTGCTTGTAGAGAAAAGTTTGTTACGCTTACATGCAAGAGATCTAGACTCTCTCTCTATATATATATAGAGAGAGAGAGAAAAAAAAAATCTTCTATACGTACATGTAGAAAACTTTTATCTACACTTACTTTTTAAAGAAGAAAAAGTAAGTATTGTATATATATATATATATATATATGGAAGATCTCCTACACGTAGTAAATTTTTTCTACAAACACTTTTTTATAAAGAAAAGTGATGTCATTGTCATAAATATGAGGGGCATTTTTGTAAAAGTAAATAAAATTATAATTTACTTTTACAAAAATACCCCTCATTCCTTTAAAAAGTGCGTGTAAAATTTTTTTTCCTACATATACACATACGTGTAGGGTAGTCACCCTCACATTTATGATAATATCTTAATTTTTCTTCTTTAAAAAGTAAGTGTAGAGAAATATTTCCTATATGTAGAGATATTTTCTCATATATATATATATATCCACACACCATGAGGAAACACTACTTTCTTTGTCTCCACCCATTTGACTGAAAAACAGCTAACCATCGTTCAAATATTTTTGTGATGTGTGAGAGATGAGCGTGGGGGACCGTATATATATATATAGAGAGAGAGAGAGAGAGAGAGAGTGGTAATGCTTCCCACCTGTACAATGGAGATAACTACCCCAAGCACTAAGCAACTAGTACCAATCACCTTCTAGCTATATATATATACCCTTGCAACAAAGGGCAGCCTTGTTGCTCTCATCATTTCATTTTTGTTCTAACATTGATGTTGGCTTTAATTAGGTCCCCCCCTCCCCACAAAATATTATGATGAGCATCACATATCCTTTGATATATACATCACTGATAAGCATCAATATATATATATATATATATATATATATATATATATATATATATATATATATATATATATATATATATGCATGTGTGTGTCTGTGTGTTATTTTGTATATATACAACTGAAATTTTCATTATACAAGCCATATATACCCACCATTAATTTGTGATGTATGAGTGTTGAAAAAGACTAGAACTATATATATATATATATAGCTCAAGTGCGTTCAATCAGGGCTAAACAGTACCCCAAAGAGACAGGCACATTAATTAATCTCCTTCAAGCAAATTAACATGGTTTGTTTGTCTCCTTTCTTCACCCAATACGAAGAATTCACTATCACCTTCACAGTGTCGTCATCTTTAATTTTAAGTGCATCATCCATGCATCCAGTTAACTAATCACAAAGTTAATTACTAGCTAACCCCATCTTAATTATCTGAAGAGAATTCGCGATCGTCTTCTTCGTCGTCATCTTTTAATTAAGTGCATCCACTTACGTAATCGCGAGATCGATTTTCCTAACCACGATAAACAGTTGGAGGTGATCAAGAATGTTTAGGAAACAAACAAGTAGCCATCACTCATGTGGATAACAATCTTATTAATTAATAACTACGTACCCCTCTAGACTCTTTCATCTTGTGTGAATTGAATCACACACGCCATTAATTATATAATGTAGCTTTCATGGATCATCAAACTGAGGGTGTGTCATTTAAAAAAGTAGTGATCAAATAGTCGTAGGTGTTCAACAGGTGAGACTTCCCCCTCTCATATATATATCAACACAGCTTATATAATTGGATGTTTATTTAATAGAATTAAACCCTAAAGCCACGTTATAGAAAATCTTTTGCCGTTTAAAAAGCTAAATTTTCCGACTCATTAAATCGACCAACGAGTCGACCGATTTCGATATTAAATTAATTTTTGTTTGAGTTAAGTCTCCTAGTTATGAACTCCAAAAACCCTAATAACCGATCTACATGAAAGACTTGCAAATGTTTGAGTTAAGTGTAGCTTTGACACCTAGCTAGACGACATGCATATTGTAGTAAATATTTAGGATGTCCTAATCAAAGATGGTAACATGCATGTACCACGAGATTCAAGTTCAACACCAAACATAAGCTGATTGATTAGGGTTTTGATCAGAGTCCTGGCTTGATTTTTTTTTTTTTTTTTTCTGATTAGGGTCCCCATTGAAGCATTAATTCTCTCCTCCAACCTTATCTAACTTTCCCACTTTCAACAAGTAACAAAAGACATAAGTGGGATTCTTTTTTTTTAAAAAAAAAAAAAAAAAAATAAAATAAAAAATAGAAAAAATATTATATTTTTTTCCCTACTTATATATATATAGATCCTGAAAATCCAAGCACAGTCTTCAAGTTGGTATGATGTAGGTAAATACAAATTAATTTTTATTCACCATCGTCTTATAATTAAGACGTACACTTCATGCATGGTCATGTTTGCAAATATTGTTTCTTAATTTACATAGCTGCATGCATAATACGAATTAGAAGAAACAAATAAACCTCCAATGCTTGCAAATTAAGCAAAAAAAAAAAAAAACAAATATTAATTCAGGGGAGGGGAACGCGGAGGCGGGGTGTGGGGACGGCGACGAGGCGGTGGGCCCTGGGGGCGGTGAGGCCGAACACGTCGCTCATGTCGAGATCGGCGGGCTTCATTCCGTCGGGTAGGACCCAGTCGAAGCAGTGGCAGAGCTGCGCGACGGCGAGTTCGAGCGCGTAGAGGCCGAGCTGCATCCCGGGGCACGACCGCCGGCCGGAGCCGAAGGGGATGAGCTCGAAGAAGTTGCCCTTGAAGTCGGCGGCCCCGTCTTTCGAGAACCGGCCCGGGTCGAAGGCGTCCGGGTCGGGCCAGGCGGAGGGGTCGCGACCGATGGCCCAGGCGTTGACGGAGACGCGGCAGCCGGCGGGGACGTAGTAGCCGCTGACGACCGAGTCCTCGGCGGTCTCGTGGAGGAGGAGAGGGATCGGGGGGTGGAGGCGGAGCGTCTCCTTGGAGGCGCATCTCAGGTACGGTAGCTTCTCCAGGTCGCCCTCGTTCACTTTCCGGTCGAGTCCCACCGTCTCCGTCAGCTCCGCCTGCACCTTCCGCATTTCCTCCGGCCGCTTCATCAGTTCCGCCATCCCCCACTCGATCGCCGACGCCACCGTTTCCGTTCCCCCAAACATCACGTCCTGTTCATACACACACGAAAAATAAAAATAAAAATTGTAGTTAACACTTTTATATTAACATTTTTGTTGTACCAAAAATTAAGCAAAAATAAAAAAAAGACAAGATATAATATATAACTTTTTTTTTTTTTGCATGTATATGGTAAATTTCTATATATGTCATTATTTGTTACCAAAATATACAAATTCTAGTATATATTAGAAAGAGTACTATACGAGACAAAAATAACGATGTTACAAAAAAAAAAAAAAAAAAAAAAATTGCAATATTTGTTACCAAAATTGCAGATTCATATATATATATATATATATTTTTTTTTTTAAAAAAAATTCTTGTGGTGAAACACGCACGCACGCACGAGAGATATGGAACGTACCATGATCATGGCTTTGATGTTATCCCGGGTGAGTCTGAGGGAGACTTGGAGGTCGTCGGGAAAGGAGTTACAGCCGCCGGCGGCCTGGCCGTCGTCGAGGAAGGCGAGCAAATCGTCGACCATGTCGGCAGAATGGTCTTCGACGCGGCCTTCCTTCCGTTTGACCATGTGTTCGTCGATGATTTTATCGATGAACCGGTCGAGGGAGTCGCGTGCCTTTGCGAGGCGTTTGTTGAACCCCTGCGGGTCGATCCACCGGAGCCACGCCGGGATGAAGTCGGCGACATTGAAGGCCCCCATGAGCTTCGAGAACTCCTGCAAGATCGTGACGAACTCCTCCTGCCCCTCGCTGGACCGGGACCCGAACGCGGCCCGGTAGGTGATGTTCCGCGTGAGCCCGAAGACGAGTTCCCCGATGTCGACGGGGCGGCCTGAGCTCGCCGCCACGGCGGCTATCATGGCGTCGACCTCGTCCCGGACGGAGGCCCACGACTCGGCCCGCTTCCGGCTGAAGAGCTTCATGACGCAGAGCTTCCTCATCTGGCGCCAGAAGGGGCCGTAGTGGGCGAACGCCATGTCGGCGCGGTCGTACGTCAGGAACTGGACGGCGACGGTCGCCGGGCGGTTCGAGAACGCGTTGTCGTGGACCTGGAGCACCTGCCGGGCCATCTCCGGCGTCGTCACCGCCACGTTGTCGAGGACCCCGAGGCGCAGGTACACGAGGCCGCCGTACTCCTTTCCGAGCTCCGCCAGGCCACGGTGTGTCAGCTTGTCCATCATCCCCATGTTCCCGATGATGGGCAACGGCCTCGGCCCCGGCGGCAGCGGCGGCCGCCGTCGCCGGAGAAGAAACCCGAAAACCAAAAAAAACGACACCGCGAACACCACCACGTACGAACCCGGCCACGAAGCCTTAACCAAAGACTCCAGAAACGCCACCAAATTAGAACCCATCTCGATTTGGGCAAATCGAAGCAGAGTACTAGCTACTCTGAGTAGGCGGCTCTGTGCTTCAAGGCTCGATTTATACTAGATATCCGCCACTCTAAAAGGTAGGAAATCAATTCAGACGCGGGAATAAAGGGGAGCTAAGCCAGTAAATATCTTGCTGCGGATTTCCTACTGGAGGAGAGCCTTTGATTTTCTTTCTCTCTCTGGTCCAGGGATTACTGCACTCTGTGTTTCAATTCTTCCTCCACGGGCGCCACTCACTCGGCCTTTAAAAGCGTACAGAGTAGTGATTTGCTGGAGAAAGATAGAGCATTAATACGGCCATCCACTTTCCTCTACTACCGATTTTTTTACTGATTTACTCCCAATTAATCGAGTTTAATTAGCAGTCCGGTCCGTTAGTGGTTGTTGATGCCAAAACTGGAGCAGGGATTTTGACTCTAAACCAAGATTAGACCGGTTCGGTTATAATAGTATCCGGTTCGAACACCTCACTCGAAATATTAAATCTATTGGCCTCACTGACTGGATGAAATCTTCGGTGGTATTGGGGAAAACAAGACATGCTAAATTGAAAAAATTAAATATAATATTAGTTTATTTATGTTACATTTATTTTTCTCTTCCTGGGATCCATTTTTAATGACCGGATGCAATGTAATAGGACACTAATACTAATAGGTGGATTAGTGGTAATTTACTAATTTTATTTAAATATTTTTTTAAATATTTTTTTTTTTCTTTTTATGCCGACTGTGAGGATCCGAACATATATAAGACCCCTCCCAAAGCATAAAAATCATACCAAAACCTCAATGGATTGTATTCATTTAAAATAAAACAATAATATTTGAGTACAAATTTTTCTTTTTTTTTTATTTCCAATATGTTAAAAACCGAACCAGGCCAGCAAACTTGCAGTATGTCTTGTTATGATCGAAACCGGTTAAACCGAATTGGATCAATGGTTCAAGTATTGAATATTATACATCATAATTTATATATATTTAATATTTCTATACAAAAATAATGTTGGTTAGAGTGAACAGAGCCGAGTTAATAAGAATTGGATTGGCCTTCGATTCTGGTTTAATCGAATTAAACCGGCCAGTTCGGTTCGGTTTTTAAAACACTTGTAAAATGGGTCCCTTTCTATTGGTAGGGATTGGTGGGAGCGACCAATCCAGAAATAGTGGATGGTCGAAAAAACCTTTTTTTTTTTTCAAGGGAAAAAATGAAAAAAATAATATCCATTTAATATTGATGCGATGGTTAATGGAAAAGCTAAAATAGGTGAAACTAAGTTTAAAAGCTTAGATATAAATGTTAGAATGTATTTGGGATGTTCTAAAGAATATTATTGACAGTTATGTATTGAGGCAAAATGAAACCATAATATATAATAAAAAAGAAAACGTTTTAAACTAATACCTTTTAATATTTTTTCTTACATTTTCGTCGACAGCAGGGTTCGAACCTGCGCGGGCGATGCCCAACAGATTTCAAGTCTGTCTCCTTAACCACTCGGACACATCGACGTGCTCTCGTTAATGTCCTTTATATATTATTCTTCATTTAAAGTTTTTACTTTGGTATATGTCATGCTTAAGTAGTTATTGTATCACATAACTTTGACTTATGTGTCTACACTTTACACTTTTATGTCCATTTTACATAGTTTTTTTTAGAATTTATTACTAAAAGTTTATTTTTATTTTATTTTATATCCATTTTATGTCATTTCTAATTCCTAATATTATGTCTTTTTCTAAAGATGAGATCTGGTACCGCACGCTACAGCTGGGATTAGATGGTTCAGGCCTTCAGGTCTGTTCAATAAAAAGCCACACATTTGGGAAAAATTAAAAAGGGTAATTTTATGAAAAATAGTAGCTTAAATATTTTCAATTAGATTTCTCATGAGGCAATAACTATTTAACACTTTACCCTTTGGCCCCATTATCAGAATAAATATACTTCTATATAAGTTGGTCTTATTGATTATAATCAGTGTTTTAAAAACTGAACCGAACGGGCTAGTTTGACCCGGTTGAAGCAGAATTCGAGGCCAGTCCGATTCTTATTGACTCAGCCTAGTTCTCTGCATTTGATATTATTTTTATCTTTTTTATGATTATAGAAATATTAAATATATATAAAATATGGTGTATAATATTCACCAATCCGACCTGGTCTAACCAGGTTCAACCAAAACTGGACTTGGATTGCTGGTTCGGTTTTTAAAATATTGATTGTAATTGTTATATATGTTGCTCCATTATTATTATTATTATTATTATTATTATTATTATCAGTATTTTAAAAACCGAACCGGCCTTCAAATCGACAATATATGCGGTTTTGGTCAAACTTGGTTGGACCAGGTTGGACCAATGGTTCAACCATTGAATATTATATTCTATACTTTATATTTTCTTAGTAGTTCTATATAAAAAAACAAAAATAATCCTGATTATAATGAACCGGGCCGAGTCAATAAGACCAATTATTGGCATCCAATTTTGGTTTTGGTTTTAAAACACTGATTATTATTATTATTATTATTTATAAATATACAATAATAATAATAATAATAATAATAATAATATTATTATTATTATTCCCATGGGCGGTGCTTCCTTGATAATAGAAAGGTAACATTTCCTTGTCACTACATCTTCTTCCCCATCCCCCACTATTCCTCCCAATGGCCAGACACCACCACTGAGAAGAGTCGCCACCGACGGTCGCCATTTTCCGTCGGCTAGCGAACCTGCCATCTCCAAGAAGCAAGGAATCAAGGCCAAGCGCCTTCTCTCTGCAGCTGGTTTGGTGCGGGGAGGCTCTCTCCGATCTAACACAACACCATTTATGACCATAAAAGCTCTTCCTGGGTAGTTCATTTTTAGGTGGAGCTTGGTTCTCTCTGCTTCGATGTTCTCGTCTCGTCACCGTACCTTAATTGCGATATTTACTCATCTCAGAAACCTCTTCGAAATCGGTTTATAGATCCGCTTCCAAACCTTTAAACATCAAATGGGTTCCACTCAATCTGCTTTGTTTGCCTGTAATCAAAAGACTTTAATGCGGTTTAATGGGTTCTTTCCATTTGTAGGAAATTGTACTGCTCACCCACAAAGGGCGGTTGTGTATGGTTCAATTGTTGCAGTCCTAATGGGACATAACAATGATAAGGGATTACATGGTTCCTGGAGGAAGTGCTTAGATTTTCTGAATTGTGTTGCAGGAGAGGGAGAAGTCTTATAATGTCTAAGCTGTCCACCTGTAACATTAAATTTAGGGTCCCATTAACAGAAAACTCTAGACCCTGATGTCCATGATTTAGTAGTTGAACTACCTACTGTGATATTTGGTTGACTGATCAGAGTGGGAAATGTTAACATCATTTTTACTTCTTAATTTTTTTTTTCAAAAAAAAAAAAGGAGTCAAGCAAGTGAATTTGAATGTAATTGAATTAGTAATGATATCATTAGACATAAGAAGTTTTAATAATTTAGAATAATATTGCAAAATGACAGAAGAACAAATACAGAGGATCTTCTGATTGACCTCTTACCAGTTACCACATCACCTCCCCTTTTCATTTTGTAGTAAGGGCAGATCCCTTGTCTTAATCTTATTTTTTCAATGCATGCATGGTGAGAATTAATAAACACCCTATTTGGCTTGTGAGGTCTTAGTTCTTACCCTAACATAATCCAATACAAATGCAATCAGAAACATATATATATATACCTTGCATGTTAATATGAGTAAAAAGTATTCAAGTTTTTACTTGGGAAAAGTTGTAGCATTAGCTCAATACTAGTAGCAATAAGATTTTCAGTACTGTCAAATTCTTCTATGTGGAGTCATATTCGAAGTCCTTTTATAAAGTGAAGCTGATGGTACTCGGGAGCTTCTTTTTGGGTCATTCAACCACCTTCTTGATTGACAAGACAGGAGGGAATTGGAGTAGCAAAACAAACATCAAAGTCCGTTGAGACATGTTGTGAATAAGAAACGAACGAATACAAACTCATAAATACAATCTTAAATAAACTCCAATGGTGCTGTGGAGACAGGAACTAAGACCCCTCTACGACCATGTTTCCTAGTCTCCTGTACAGGGATGGCAACGGGGCGGGGCGGGGCGGGTTTTTGGAAACCCGTCCCCGCCCCGTGAAAATTTGGGAAAACCCGCCCCGCGGGTTTATTTTGTAAACCCGTCCTTGCCCCGCGGGGTAAAAAACCCACCCCGAACCGGAAAAAACCCGACCCAACCCGATTTGCCCCATTAAATATTAAAAAAAATGTTAAAATATAAAATAAATATAAAAATAAATATTATAAATATGTAAACACATAAATAATTATAAATCATGTAAAATTAACATTTTTTAAACATAATATTTATTAATATATTTTTTTACATATTTACTTTTAATATATTTTTTTAAATAAATATTAAGTGGGTCGGGTCGGGTTTTTGGGCGAAACCCGCCCCGCCCGAACTTCGTGGACGGGTTCGGCTCAAAACCGAACCCGACCCGCGGGGTAAAAATGTAAACCCGAACCCGCTTTAAGCGGGTCGGGTCGGGTCGGGTTCCCCGCTAACCCGTCCCCGCTGCCATCCCTACTCCTGTACACTCTTATAAGTTTTATGTATCTCTGTAATGTTTTAAAAACCGAATTGGCCATCCAATCGGCGTTATGTTGGGTTTTGGTTGAACTCGGTTAGACCTCCGGGTTGGACCATTGAATATTATACACCGTATTTTACATATATTTAATGTTTTTATAACAAAAATAAAAATAAAAATAGTACTGGTTACAATGAACTGGGTCGCGTCAATAAAAACCGGATTAACCTCAGATTCTGGTCAACTGGGTGGAACTGGCCGGTTTAGTTCGGTTTTTAAAACACTATTTTTTCGCTTCAAAATAGTAAAAACAGGGGAAATACACTCTTAAGCTCTACATATACTTATGGATGCCATGTACAACCTTCATGCCTGCCCAAGAGACCACTGAGTTACACTCTTTGATAAAAAGATCATTTGAAATAATTGTTTGAAACGCTTTTATTAAGAGTGACATGCGATCATACTTTGTCTAATTGCCTTCATTCCCATCACTTCAATTGTGAAACCCGATGAAGACATGGAACAGGAATACAAAGCAAAACTCCCCAAGTAAAATTAAGCCTATCTCATCCTTAATTCTTTATGTCCTCGGTTGGTGAGGGGTTTCCAAAACGCTTCCATTGAATAAAAAACCATGGATATGTGGTTGGTTAGTGAGGGGTTTAAAGATTTCATTCATTCGTGGGGAACTCCTGAGAGTTACTTGTGAGGGCGAGATACCGCCAACAAAGCTGATGATCTTCGGGGATTTGGAAACCCCATCACGGAATTCAAAGAACTTTTGAAAATATCAACAGGAACGACCCGGTTCGGAGCACTGAGGTTGGGGAAGGCCGGACGAAGTGGGAAACCGTCTCTTTCCAATTCATTCCTTCTGGCTTAGACAGCATTGCGTGTTCACGACGTGAGATTTAAATCATCGCTCCCTCATTTGTCTTGGTATTAATTAATCTTTACTCGCTGATTCATACATCTGATATCTTGTTTGTTTAATTATTCATATATGTGTAACTGTTGTTGGGTTTGCTATTTTTTAGTTGATTTGTGCTGTTTGAATGAAATTGATCTCGCATTCGTTGGAGTATATGATATAGTATTATACTCTGTCTGAACAGAAAACTAACAGAACTAATGAAGCTTATGTCCATGGCGGCAAAAGCCAGAGTCGACGAATCAAGGAGTAGTGGGTTGGTGGGAGTGAAACGGAGAAAGAACTAGAAAGTAATAAAGAGTGAATAAGCCGAAGCTGTCACAGTGTCGTCCCTTGTCTTCCCCCGGTCGACATCAAAGGCTCTCTCTTTTAATTTGGTGAAAAGTTGACGCCTTGAATAAGGGCAACAATTAGTCGAAACATGCAAGTTCTATGTTCGGTACTGTTCTGTTCCGATCCACCAAGTGCTTGTGTAAATTCTCCAGCCGAATGAATAGACAAATTTTCGGCATTGACTTTCGATCCAAGGTGCAAGCCTGGCCGTGACACATGTGGTGGAGTTCGTGGTCCTCCCCCAACCTCTTGCTATTTTGAGTGGTGGGGAGTTTTTTCGGTGGACATGAAAGCCAGAGGTTGCGTGCAGGCTCTTTCCCGTTATTGACAAAATCTGAGTAGGTTGAGATTTTCTCGGCTGGGAGAATTGGGGAAGGAAGCAATGTTTAAGGGGTCTCCTCTGCATGGGTATACCCATGTTTTCCTGTTGTCTTGAGTCTAGATCCGTGCCATTGATGTTGATACCAGTTTGCTCTGTGGTCTAAAGGGTTGAAAGTTCTTCTGAACAGATTTTCGATCCAGTCATGTGAAGTAAAGTTTGAATGACATTATTGTCAGTTTTTCTTTTTGTTCTCCTGGTTCTGGTTAAATCCCAGAATTGTGGCGATTGAATGGTGAACTCTGAGGGATTGGATACTACAGCTAGACTGATGCAGAAACTGGGAAAACAAATGTGAACAAAGATGTTTTGTTGTTCACTTGGTGACAATGAATAACGCTTCTGGTTGCCGCCATGTAGAGGTCAAAAATTTGGAAAATAAGAAGATACTGAAGAGACATGAGGATGGTACAGGTCGAAATCACTATGAATTTTAACCTACAAGGCTGGAAACGTGAAGGATTCATTAATTTCTGCCTACTACATTTTCCTCTCAAGCAATAAACATGTCATATTTTCTTTTCTGAATTCATTGAATGGAGTGATCCACCGGGGGTTTTGCTGTTCTGTATTGTAAAACTGTAATTAGTTTTACAAGCCCTGCCGTGTCTTTTCTTCCTTTCTCCCATTATTCTGTATCGTAAAACTGTAATTAGTTTTACAAGCCCTGCCGGGTCTTTTCTTCCTTTCTCCCATTAGGAGCAACAGGAACTGCTGTATTCCTGTTGCATGGGTCGGCTTCTGGACCTCAACTCATGGCTATTAGAACATGACTGAGATTGGATTCCACCTTCTTCCTTGGATAATCAGCACTCATATAATTTTGGCATGTCATTTGATATATGTGGGTTGGATTTTAACCCAACTTTAACATGGTATGGAAATATAATGGTTGTTCTAAAACAAACTGATCGACTTCTTTAAACCCTCATAGCTTCCCAATTATTCTTTGATTTTATATAGGGCCCAGACTTTAGAGCTAAAACTGCATTTGATGGAGGCTATCATAACTTATGGGAAAAGACTGCATTTGATGGAGACTATCATAACTTATGGTTGATTCATTCTGATTTCCTGCCACCGCCCTTGATGACAAGCATATTGACAAAAACTTGCCTGCATCTAGCTGAGGCACCTAATGGGGTTTAGCTAAAGGGGGATCAATTTGCTCAATCCACAAAGAAGATAAAGCTTTTTTAGAGGATCGGTTGTGAATGCATCTCGGGGAGCAAGTAGGGTCATTCAATTTTTTGAAGATTTTACCCCTTCCAGTCCAAGCCAATCTAGTGTGAGTAAGAACCTAATCTCTCTCTCTTTTTTTTTTTTTTGAAAATGCTCTCACTCTTCTTTCGTTATACCCATATACGTATATATGCGGCAGCTGCTGCTCGTGCAGCAGAAATCACCTTGTTTTACTGAATTTAGTATCGTATGATTGGGTTTGAAAGAAGATAGATATAATTAATGCAAGCATAGAAGGCTAGCCCAATTAAGGATTTGTAACTATTTTGATGATGATGACTACTGTTTACTGATTATTTTGGGGGTTTGTTGGGTGGTATAAAAGCTCAACCAGGTTCCTTCATTACTTAATTTAACCCATGAAGCAGGTATACAATGCACAAAATAATTGGTGTAATTAACTTGATAACTCAAGTTGAACCTACCCATTGGCTCTCCTAATGCATCAGACTGACAACTGTGGGTCGTCAGTGAGCTTTCTTTGTCCATCTTCAGAATCTAACTTTGTTTTTTTTTTCCCCCTCTCAAGGATCACTTTCCCATCGCCTTCTCTGGTCCATTCTCAGGTGGATCTAAATGCTGTCAAATCGGAATCACTTTGCAAATTAGCAATTTGGTTATATAGGTAGCTAACTCCCCTTGAATAATGACTTTGGCCCTACTCAGACTATGAAATCAATTGATCATTGTACAAGATATTACAAAACTCACAAACAAGAACTCATGCTTCTTTCTTTGAATGAATACCTGAACTAAGCCAAGTACTTTTTCTTTGTAAAGATGAACTAATTTGAGATTATGTGGCGAAAGGATGGAAAACCACAAACCAACCCCATCAACCCTGCCCTTTTGTGCTATTACTCATAAAAAAATGTGCTTCTGCATGTCCTCTATATCATCTGGTGAGGTTTTCACCCAACAAGGCAACATGCATAGACTTTGATCTAAAATAATCTCTTGTTAGTATTAACTAAAGTTTGGAAATGGTATATGGGGATGATTCTTTATATGTATTGCTGCAGGCTCCTTTGTGGTGGGCTGCCAAGCAGAGATCGATGGAGAAATAGTAATTGAAGGTGCATTAAACTGTTAAGGTATTTGTATTGTGCGTCCACTTCATTGAATATCTAGATTAGTGAAGAACCCACTTAGAACAAATGGAGCCTACTGAAAAAAGAGTCTGTGAAGTTTTGATTACTTCTGACTTTTTAGCAATATTGCGGGTCTCTTAAAGATATGAAGAGTGGGAACTTGGATCTCATATATCATATCTCTAATTATTGTTAGTTTTATTATATGGTCTTTAGATGTCATACGTGCTTATGACACCCACCTGACGCCAAGGGATATTTGTTTTCACTTCTCACTGCTCATCTTTTCTACGTAATATTAATTAACATCTCCAACACTTTTTTGTCATAAAATCATATAAAAAATATTGCTAATGTTTTTAAAACCGAATTGGCCATCAAACGGTTGTTGAACACGGTTAGAGTGGGTTGCACTAATGGTATGTTTTTAGGTTTATGTGAAGAATTTTTCATTGTGTGCTGGTTTTCTGTTGTGTAACTCTTATTGCTGCTATGAAGACCTTCCGCAGCGATGACCTGGATGAGACCACTTTAGCTATAGCCTGGGTTTCTACAGTTTTACAAATTCTAAAAAATTATATTACTTACATAGTTAAAAGAGGCCACGATTCCTAGTTTAAATAGTTTTTGACATCCTTAATCATTTGTAAATATTTCTCCACATGTCATAGTGCAACTCTTGAGAAGTGTATCCAACAGTATAAAGAGGAGCCCGGATCCGCTGGCCAAAATGCAGCGTGGCCAAAGCGAATCACAGGGCGCCATGTCAGCCCCGCACAGGTGATTTTTTAACGTGGCGCCCCGTGATTCGCTTTGGCCACGCTGCATATTAGCCAGCGGATCCGGGTTCTATAAAGAGTGTCACCACCTGGTCATTGAATTTTTTCATGAGGAATTTTGATAAAATTTAAGAAAGAAGTAAATAATTTATAGTAAAATGGATTATTAATATTTAATAGTATTACGATAAATTAATGAAATATTATAAAAATTATCTATCATAAAAAATTATTAACGACAGAAAAATTATCCTGTCTTTTATAATAAGTAGAGATTTATAAATCTATTTAGTTCAAGTTTTGGTATTTTAAATGGGTACCCAAGATATAAGGCCCAACTGAGGAAAGCCGAATGCTTCAGCCCAAAGCGAGTTCGGGCTCTCTATATAGTTTAAAAATGCGCGCGCATACCTTCTTCCATTAGCCCGTTTCCCGCCATTTTTCTGAGAGAAAAGGAGAGGGATCTGGACTTTCTGCTTCGCCATTTACAATGGTAGCTCTCGACTCGAATCTGAAGCAATCGTCTCTTCACTCTTTCTTCCCAGCACCTAATGCGGTCCCGGACTATGAGCGAATTCGCGAGGAAAACATCCGCAGGAACCATGAATTCTTCCAGAAACTGGGGATTAAAGTCCCTAGTTCTACGCAGAAGACGTGTTCCGGTTCCAATGGAAAACCCAGTGCCAAATCGAAAGCCGAGAAGAAGAGAATCCCAGAACAAGCCCTTCCCCTCCGACGCAGCGCTCGAAAACGCTCGGCTTCGTCTATGTTGCAACCCGAAGGTGAGATGGAAGACGCCCAAAATGGAGATGGAAGTTTGAACCAGAATGTGGAGTACACGGCTTCTCCCGTATTTCAGTACACTTGTGATAAATCTACTGCGGACGAGAACCCATTTTCCCCTTCTTCGTCTTATTCTATTTCGTCGCTTTCAGCTTTGAAAGTGGTGGGCAAGTCGCTTTATGATCCGTCCCTGACTAAGATTTACACGATGGATGTTTGTTACTTGAAAGGAGCAGAAGCCAACAAAGTCTTGGTGGCAGCAGGGGGTCATGGCGGATATATTTCTGTTTACGGAACAAACGTTGAAGAGGAGAGCATAGAAGCTGAAGATGGATCAGAGACTGAAGCTTGCCATATTCCTCTTATGGGTTGGAAGAGCAGTACTAGCTGGGTTTCTGGGGTTTCGTTTCTGACAGAAAACCCAATGTTCTTGTTATCAACCTCAAATGACGGAAGGCTTGTCATTTGGGACATATCAAAGCAATCCTCTTCGTCTACCTCTCTGCCACCGATGGCTGGAGAACTGATTAGCCTTCACTCGAAAGGGATTTTTTCAATGGACCTGATGGAGGATGTGGTTGCAACTGCTTCAAAGGACTCGTCTGTGAGTATCTGTAGGATTAATGAAGCCGGTCACCTGATTAACGAAGGCAGCATTACCAGTCACCACAGTGGAGCAATCAGAGGCGTTTGTTTTGGGTATCTCCTGATTTCTCTGTTTTGATATCTCTGTCTTTCCTTATAAAATTTTCTAAATTTTCTCTGTTTTCGCCTTTCGGCACTCTGCAGGAGATCGAAGGACTCACTTGCTGACTGTGGAGCGGACGGTCGAATTTGCATCCTTGACAGAAGAACAGCCGAGCCCTGTACCCTGACCATAGAATCCGATCATTCTACGGGCGTCAACACAGTACAGTGGGCTCCTCTAAACGATTTCTTACTTCTTTCTGCTAGTAAAGACCCTGCTTTGCTGCTGTATGACATCAGAAATCCAACCGTGCCAGTTCACAGGCTTCAGGGTCATACCCAGATAAATTCTAGGACTTGCAACCAGATCTACAGACCTGCATTTGTAGATAATGGGACAGCCGTTGCTACACCAGGGCAAGGATCAAAGAAGATTTCTATCTACAGTGTTGAAAAGGGGCAGCTCATTAGCCAAGGTATGGTAGGATATGATGCCAATATGGCTCTGTCCAGTTCGGGATATGATGGAAAGGAGAGGCTCTGGGTTGCTGCAAAGCAAATAAATCAGCTCTGCCCAGTCCGTTTATTGAATACTTGAAACTGCTCGCTCCAGTTTTGGTTGATTTCTAATGTAAGCATGTACATACAGGAGTCTTTTTGGTTGATTTCATATGAGAACACCTTTTGAAATGAAATCAAAGTCTCATTTTGTATCATCTGTTTTGGAGCATAAAGAAGAGTGTGATTTACATATTTTACAACTGATCAAGCTTTTCTAGAATCCGAGGATTTCCCTACTCCCCGTCCTCTCTTCTTTCCTTAAAGCCTTCTTCTCTATCTTACTTCAGTCAAAAAATCGGAATCAGGGGCCCTCCTGCTTGGCTTTCCTTCTTCTCTTAAGCATCGGCTCATCTGGGGTCAAACCAGAATGGACTGTTTGTATCTGAGCATGGTGGTCGTTCTTTTATTTGAGCTTAGCAAAAGTAGGACTTATTGTAAGAACCATTCTCAGTGTCATCAATGGGTATCCAATATCATCAAATGAGTTCAGGCTTCTGCATCTGATTTCATTGAGCTAAAAAGGGAACTGTTTTTTCGCATTGGCTGTGTTGAAAACAAGTCCCGGACAAGTGGGAGACATGGAAACCAACCACTGTTTTCATGGACAAAAGAGAAAAGATCAATCCGAGAGTATAAGATGGCACCATGGCGGGAATTTAAATTATTTAAGAATAATTTTATTTCCTCTTAAATTAAATTCGTTATACAAAGGAAACAAAAGTCTTATTATGAATCACTGAATCCTACAAAATAGGCCACACGGAGCAAAGAATGGGGAGTGGCAATAAACCGAGCAAAAGTCGGCTTAAATTTTAACATAGACCGTCGTCCCTACCGACTCAGTCTTCACTCTTCAATGCGTTGAGACATATTTTGCTCTGCCAAACAGGTAGTTTAATCTAAATGCTAATCTTCTTCTCCCGCTTTTAATTTCTTGTTTTGTCTCTGTTTTTTTACCTGTATCTGATGTTCACCGACGCCGGTGACAATCGACTCGACTAGAATCTGGAAGGAGTGGAAACGGGGAGGAAGGGTTGCCACCTCCATTATCTCCTCTCATTTCAATTTTCTGGGAAACCGCTCTAGTTTGCTGTCGTCTCGTCTGTCGAGTCCAAGCCTAAAAATAGCTATTAGGCATTTACTTTGAATGCACAATGTTCTTGATGGGCAAGTTGGGATCTAATCCAAGTGATCCTGTTACGCATTGAGTTCTGCCATCTAGCGGCGGGAAGGCAGGAATTTCGTTTCCTTTGTTTTTTTGTGGCTTCTCTTCTTTGACCATTGGTAAATCCGTTAAGCATGTTCTTCCCCATTTTGCAATTCGCTTCTCCTCATTCCACTTTTAAGGAATGCGTATCCAGTTATTTGAGAAATAATTTCCTTTTTTACTTTTTTTTGTGTTTGAAATGCAACTTGAAACAAATATTTTCAGGTTATTCCCGACGTGATACTTCCTATCTTCTTCATTTGTAGGCCTTCCAAAGATGGGCAAACCCGTGTCTTTTACTTTAATTTTCTGCAAAAAACAGTTCCTGTTCATTCATCATGCAATTATTAATGGGTTGTAAAAGATTGTTCATGTGCATTCATCCTGAAACTATATGTGGATTTGGATTATTCTTTGCAAAATGGGTAAAAAGATGTAAAGTAGATCAGATTGACTCCAATAATTAAAATTTCCAAGCTGGTGGGTGTATCCTATCTGGTCCATGACGTCCATCAGATAATATCCATATCCAAAAAACTTTAGTAAAAATAAAATGAAAAGGCAGAAATGGTTAACTTCTAGAAACATTCATTTTGTTGAGAAGAACATTCAGTTTGCTGCAGATTAGTTTTTTGATGACTTATAAAAAATTTTAAAATAAAAAAGACAAAATAAAAAGTAAAAATATATTCTTTCTTCTTTTTTAATCCATACTCACATTTTTATGTAACACAATTTTTCCTTAAGGGTATTCATAAACCTTATACAGATTTGGGTTGAGTTGAGTTTTGGAGACAAAACCTGTCCTGAACAAACCATGATGGATTTTTAACAGGTCACCTTCCCAACCCGCAGAGTAAGATGGCAATCCTATCCCCACTTTTTGACGGTCGAATTGTGGTTAAATTTCCTATGTATCCCACCCACAGCCACCCATTGGAGAAGTCAGTAGAAGTTAAAAAAAAAAAGGTAAAAAATTGAGAAAGTGCTGAAGCATTTATTTCTTGGGAAAGGTATTTCCTAACTTAGCTGGTCATTTGGGATAGCCTTTGCCAAGACCTTTGGAGTTCTATAAATATGAATATACAGAAGCTTTTATCTTCATGGAAGGCCAGAAAATCTCTAAGCAGGGTGTCTATCTTCTTTAAAGGGTTGACTCTTAGATCAGTGCATTTCACTCTGATACAGTCCTGCTTGTTGGTGTTCCAACTTATCAATCTTCTTGCCACTATCTAGTAAGCATAGCTAATCAAATTGAGAAAGCAAAGCAGGTTTCCTCTGGAAAAGGGCAATGAAATGGTTCAACATCACTCGGTGAATGAAGAAGAGGGTTTGCAAGTCAAAGCTGTCTGGAGGGGTGGGGATTAAGAAAATCCAGGAAACTAGCATCACTTTTCTCACAAAGTGCAATGGAGAAAAGGAATGCAGCTGGAGCTTCCATGACACTACAAGTCTCTCATAAGTAGGGGTTGTGTGCTTGGATTGGGTCCTTAGAGGGAATAGTTGAAGTCTTTCTGGTGTCTGGCAGCAAGTAATCCCAACCCTGTAGTTTTTTATTTTTTATTTTTATTTGTTTATTTTTTTCTGCGGCATTACACTTCATGTTGGCAATGGAAGTACTGCTCGTTTTGGGACAGATCTCTGACCCAACGAATCAGTGCCAGAAAACCGCTTTCCTGGCTCTTCAACTTGGTGAGGGATCAACAGACCAAAGTGTCTCCTTTCTCAGAGATCTTTTGAACACGTGATTTGGGGAACCCTCTTTTGAAGAAGATTGAATTACCGGGAGACCATTAATATTGGTTGCCTTATCTCAGAGTTGGATCACATTGTTGCATACTGTAGTAGCAATAATCACCTAATATGGGTCTTACAACCTATTGGTGTATTTTTGGTGGCCTCCTACAGTGTGAAGCTCTGGCCATTTGCTAGTAAAAACTTTGCGGGAGTAGCTTGGAATCCTCAAGCCCTCCCAAATTTAAGTTTGGAAATGTGTCCAGGGGAAGGTGCTCACAAGGGGTAATTTGTCAAGACAGAGCTCTACACTCCCTTGTTGTGTCCTTGTGTGGTCTGGAATGAGTGTTGGCATTCTTGGTTCAGTTCAAGCTATCTTGGAGGATTTATGCTAATTTCAGCCTTTTGGGCTTTATTGATGTGCGCTGCAGCCCCTGCGACCTAGGAGGATTGGCTATTCCCATGCTAAGAAAGATTATGATCAAAATCTGCATTGGCCAGCATCTAGTTTTAAGAAATTAGAAGTGTTAGCACTGAATCCAGCTAGTGTTCTGTTGGCATTCAACAACAAATAATTTCTTGGCTGCCAATTCTAGAAGATACAAGGATATCAACAAAAGTCGGTTGCAGTCAATTAGAGTTTGGGAGGCATCCTGTCTATCTGGAAGAATATCAATCCTAGCATTTGGCCCCTGTTCTCAGCGGATATTAAAATAAATGTGGATTAGTCTTCCTCTGAAATGCTGGTCTACCTTTTTAAAAGGGTCTTCCAAAATGCAAAAGGGAGATTCTTGTTCTTTCTTTGGGGTTTGCTAGTCACACAGATTCCAGAACAGCAGAAATCTTGGCTTTGGTAATGGGCTTTTGACCTTCAAGTCTAAATTCTCAAGAGTGCTAGGGTTAAAATGCACTGATGATGGTTGGACTATTAGGGTGTAGCTCAATCGTGCTTTCGACATCCTATTTAGGACTGCCTTTTCTGAAAGGAAGAGTAACAAAACAGTTGTGGCAAAGAATAGTGAATAAATCACAGTGTAGACTGGACACTTGGAAAGGAACTTTCCTCTCCCAAGCAGGTAGAACCACCCTGATCAAGGCCACCTTGGCTGGGATACCTACTTACTTCCTCTCTCTAATTCCATGTCCGTGGGCAATTGCAAAAAAATTAGAGGCCATCCAGAACTCAAGAGAGGTTCAAGTACCCCCTTGTGAGATGGTGTAAAGTTTGCAAGGTGAAGGAAGGAGGCTTGGGTATGAAAAGAATCAAACAGATGAACTCAACCTTGCTTGGGAAGTGGCTCTGGTGATATGCTAATGAGAAAAATTCATTTTGGAGGGAAGTAGTTGATGCTAAATATGGCCCTACTGGTCATGGTTGGTTACCCAAGGATGTAACTTATTCTGCCTCGAATATTTGGAGGCCAATATTAAAAGAGAAAAGTAAGATGGAACCTTACCTCATAGTACATGTCAAAGATGGATCTCAAACTTCCTTTGGAAAGGATTGGTGGATTTGTGAAGGGCCTCTTTGCTCAACCTATCCCAGCCTTCTTCAAGTGGCAAGAAATATAGGGTCCCATTAACATAAAACTCCAGACCCTGATGTCCATGATTTAGTAGTTGAACTACCTATTTATGCTACTGTGATATTTGGTTGACTGATCAGAGTGGGAAATGTTAACATCATTTTTACTTCTTAATTTTTTTTTTGAAAAAAGGAGTCAAGCAAGTGAATTTGAATGTAATTGAATTAGTAATGATATCATTAGACATAAGAAGTTTTAATAGTTTAGAATAATATTGCAAAATGACAGAAGAACAAATACAGAGGATCTTTTGATTGACCTCTTACCAGTTACCACATCTCCCCCCCTTTTTATTTTGTAGTAAGGGCAGATCCCTTATCTTAATCTTATTTTTTCAATGCATGCATGGTGAGAATTGATAAACACCCTATTTGGCTTGTGAGGTCTTAGTTCTTACCCTAACATAATCCAATACAAATGCAATAAGAAACATATATACCTTGCATGTTAATATGAGTAAAAAGTATTCAAGTTTTTACTTGATACTTGAGACAGAAAGAAAATGTAGCAAGCTAGTAGCAATAAGATTTTCAGTACTGTCAAATTCTTCTATGTGGAGTCATATTCAAAGTCCTTAAAGTGAAACTGATGGTACTCAGGAGCTTCTTTTTACCTCATTCAACCACCTTCTTGATTGACAAGGCAGGAGGGAATTGGAGTAGCAAAACAAACATCAAAGTCCTTGAGACATGTTGTGAATAAGAAATGTGTTGAATAAACTCTTTTTTATTTTGAAACAAACGAATACAAACTCCTAAATACAAACTAAAATAAACTCCAATGGTGCTGCGGAGACCTGAACTAAGACCCTGTGGCAATAACTCCCATAGAACCACTGAGCTACGACCATGTTTCCTAGTCTCCAATACACTTTTATAAGTTTTATGTTTCTCACAATGTTTTAAAAACGGAACTAATGTTATATTCGGTTTTGGTTGAACCCAGTTAGACCGGGTTGGTAGGGGTGTAAACGGGTAAGAAACGAAACGGGTAAGGGTTATTCCATTACCCGTTTCGTTTACCCTACCCGGTATTACGTTACCCATTTCGCCCGAATAAAAATTAACTATTCCGTTACCCGAATGTTTTTATCCGATTACCCGCGGGTAACCGGGTAATCGGGTAAATAAATGGATAATAATATTTTATTAATATCTTACCTTTATAAATTTATAAAAAACATTAAAATTAAAATCATATAAATATTACATCCAAATTCTTAAATTATAAATGTACACCACACATATTATATAAAAATATCATCAATTACATTAAGTTTTAAATATTTACCAAATTATCATCCGGGTAATCGGGTAAGGAATACCTATTATCCATATCCGTTTCGATTAAGAGCCGGGTAATCGGGTAATTTTTTAATCGGGTAATCGAAATACAAAAAGTTTATTCCTTATCCATCCGATTACCATTCGGGTAAGCGGGTAAAACTGCCACCCTTACGGGTTGGACCGCTGAATATTATACACCATATTGTACGCATCAAAATGTGCGTGGCCCAAATCCGATAAGCCCAACAACCCATCGACCCTTCAAACAACGACCATGGGTAGGCTTTAATCGTCATCAAAGTCCGTCGCGACAATCCACTACGAAGTCCAGCTGCATCGCCACGTCACCAGCACAGTCGGCACCTCGTCAGCGAAGAACCGTCGAATCAGCATGCATCGTCAGCCCACCACTCTGTCTTCAACCGAAGGAGCGAAAAGAGGGCCACGATCCTGGTCTCTCTCTCCCTCGTATTCCTCAATATTACAGCAGAATGAGGATCACGATCCCCATTCCAAGGCAACTCCTCCAACGACCATACAGACCAGCTACAAATAGCCGGAAATTCCCTATCCACAGGGGTGAAGAAATCGATTCTCAAATTCCGACAAGTGAAGAACTCCCTCTCTAAACCGAAGGACTCCAATCCCTTCCTGGAGAAGAAGCTCATACACACTCTGAGGTTTCTCAAGTCATCGAAGCCTAACAATTCGTCGTTCGTCGTCCCGACAATTCAACCGAGAGCGGCTCTACGATCGCCGACAACGTCATAAAGTCGATACACACGGAGCACAAATACCTCCGTCCGACCGACCAAAGCTACAACAATTCGTGCACACTGGTTCCTGCAACTCAAGTTCGACATTCGTTCGTTTGCAACTTCACCAAATTCACAAGGAGATCGAATCAGATGAAGCATAGGAGATTGAACTCGCAAATCCTGATATTTACACCACAACCTGTAACACAAATTATTCTAAGTAATCGACATATTCTCTCGGTCGCGCCTCTTCGCGGACCGGCGGATTTTCGGTGAAACACATATTTCACATATATTTAATGTTTTTATAAGAAAAAATATAAAAATAATACTGGTTACAGTGAACCGGGACGAGTCTATAAGAACCGTACTAACCTCTGGGTCGCCTCAGTCTATTTTTAAAACACTGATTTTTCGCTTCAAAATAGTAAAAACAGGGGAAATACACACTTATGCTCTACATATACTTCTTAATGCCATGTACAACCTTCGTGACTGCCCAAGAGACCACTGAGTTACTCTTTGATAAAAAGATCATTTGAAATAATTGTTTGAAACGCTTTTATTAAGAGTGACATGCGATCATACTTCGTCTAATTGCCTTCATCCCCATCGCTTCAAGTGTGAAACCTGATGAAGACATGGAACAGGAATACAAAGCAAAACTCCCCAAGTAAAATTAAGCCTATCTCATCCTTAATTCTTTATGTCCTCGGTTGGTGAGGGGGTTCCAAAACGCTTTCATTGAATAAAAAACCATGGATATGTGGTTGGTTAGTGAGGGGTTTAAAGATTTCATTCATTCGTGGGGAACTCCTGAGAGTTACTTGTGAGGGCGAGAAACCGCCAACAAAGCTGATGATCTTCGGGGATTCGGAAACCCCATCACGGAATTCAAAGAACTTTGAAAATATCAACAGGAACGATCCGGTTCGGAGCACTGAGGTTGGGGAAGGCCGGACGTAGTGGGAAACCGTCTCTTTCCAATTCATTCCTTCTGGCTTAGACAGCATTGCGTGTTCACGACGTGAGATTTAGATCATCGCTTCCCTCATTTGTCTAGTAATTAATTAATCTTTACTCGCTGATTCATACATCTGATATCTTGTTTGTTTAATTATTCATATATGTGTAATACATCTGATATCTTGTTTGTTTAATTATTCATATATGTGTTACTGTTGTTGGGTTTGCTATTTTTTAGTCGATTTGTGCTGTTTGAATGAAATTGATCTCGCATTCGTTGGAGTATATGATATAGTATTATACTCTATCTGAACAGAAAATTAACAGAACTACTGAAGCTTATGCCCATGGCGGCAAAAGCCAGAGTCGACGAATCAAGGAGTAGTGGGTAGGTGGGAGTGAAACGGAGAAAGAACTAGAAAGTAGAAAAGAGTGAATAAGCCGAATCTGTCACAGTGTCGTCCCTTGTCCCAGGTCGACATCAAAGGCTGTCTCTTTTAATTTGGTGAAATGTTGACGCCTTGAATAAGGGCGACAATTAGTCGAAACATGCAAGTTCTATGTTCGGTACTGTTCTGTTCCGACCCACCAAGTGCTTGTGTAAATTCTCCAGCCGAATGAATAGACAAATTTTCGGCATTGACTTTCGATCCAAGGTGCAAGCCTGGCCGTGACACATGTGGTGGAGTTCTTGGTCCTCCCCCAACCTCTTGCTGTTTTGAGTGGTGGGGAGTTTTTTCGGTGGACTTGAAAGGCAGAGGTTGCGTGCAGGCTCTTTCCCGTCATTGACAAAATCTGAGTAGGTTGAGATTTTCTCGGCTGGGAGAATTGGGGAAGGAAGCAATGTTTAAGGGGTCTCCTCTGCATGGGTATACCCATGTTTTCCTGTTGTCTTGAGTCTAGATCCGTGCCATTGATGTTGATACCAGTTTGCTCTGTGGTCTAAAGGGTTGAAAGTTCTTCTGAACAGATTCTCGATCCAGTCATGAGAAGTAAATTTTGAATGACATTATTGTCAGTTTTTCTTTTTGTTCTCCTGGTTCTGGTTAAATCCCAGAATTGTGGCGATTGAATGGTGAACTCTTGAGGGATTGGATACTACAGCTAGACTGATGCAGAAACTGGGAAAACAAATGTGAACAAAGATGTTTTGTTGTTCGCTTGGTGACAATGAATAACGCTTCTGGTTGCCGCCATGTAGAGGTCAAAAGTTTGGAAAATAAGAAGATACTGAAGAGACATGAGGATGGTACAGGTCGAAATCACTATGAATTTTAACCTACAAGGCTGGAAACGTGAAGGATTCATTAATTTCTGCCTACTACATTTTCCTCTCAAGCAATAAACATGTCATATTTTCTTTTCTGAATTCATTGAATGGAGTGATCCACCGGGGGTTTTGCTGTTCTGTACTGTAAAACTGTAATTAGTTTTACAAGCCCTGCCGTGTCTTTTCTTCTTCTGGACCTCAACTCATGGCTATTAGAACATGACTGAGATTGGGTCCCACCTTCTTCCTAGGATAATCAGCACTCATATAATTTTGGCATGTCATTTGATATATGTGGGTTGGATTTTAACCCAACTTTAACATGGTATGGAAATATAATGGTTGTTCTAAAACAAACTGATCGACTTCTTTAAACCCTCATAGCTTCCCAATTATTCTTTGATTTTATATAGGGCCCAGACTTTAGAGCTAAAACTGCATTTGATGGAGGCTATCATAACTTATGGGAAAAGACTGCATTTGATGGAGACTATCATAACTTATGGTTGATTCATTCTGATTTCCTGCCACCGCCATTGATGACAAGCATATTGACAAAAACTTGCCTGCATCTATCTGAGGCACCTAATGGGGTTTAGCTAGAGGGGGATCAATTTGCTCAATCCACAAAGAAGATAAAGCTTTTTTAGAGGATCGGTTGTGAATGCATCTCGGGGAGCAAGTAGGGTCATTCAATTTTTTGAAGATTTTACCCCTTCCAGTCCAAGCCAATCTAGTGTGAGTAAGAACCTAATCTCTCTCTCTCTTTATTTATTTTTTTGAAAATGCTCTCACTCTTCTTTCGTTATACCCATATACGTATATATGCGGCAGCTGCTGCTCGTGCAGCAGAAATCACCTTGTTTTACTGAATTTAGTATCGTATGATTGGGTTTGAAAGAAGATAGATATAATTAATGCAAGCATAGAAGGCTAGCCCAATTAAGGATTTGTAACTATTTTGATGATGATGACTACTATTTACTGATTATTTTGGGGGTTTGTTGGGTGGTATAAAAGCTCAGCCAGGTTCCTTCATTACTTAATTTAACCCATGCAGCAGGTATACAATGCACAAGACAATTGGTGTAATTAACTTGATAACTCAAGTTGAACCTACCCATTGGCTCTCCTAATGCATCAGACTGACAACTGTGGGTCGTCAGTGAGCTTTCTTTGTCCATCTTTTGAATCTAACTTTGTTTTTTTTTTTCCTCTCAAGGATCACTATCCCATCGCCTTCTCTTGTCCATTCTCAGGTGGATCTAAATGCTGTCAAATCGGAATCACTTTGCAAATTAGCAAATTTGTTATATTAGGTAGCTAACTCCCCTTGAATAATGACTTTGGCCCTACTCAGACTATGAAATCAATTGATCATTGTACAAGATATTACAAAACTCACAAACAAGAACTCATGCTTCTTTCTTTGAACGAATACCTGAACTAAGCCAAGTATTTTTTCTTTGCAAAGATGAACTAATTTGAGATTATGTGGCAAAAGGATGGAAAACCACAAACCAACCCCATCAACCCTGCCCATTTGTGCTATTACTCATAAAAAAATGTGCTTCTGCATGTCCTCTATAACATCTGGTGAGGTTTTCACCCAACATGGTAACATGCATGCACTTTGATCTAAAATAATCTCTTGCTAGTATTAACTAAAGTTTGGAAATGGTATATGGGGATGATTCTTTATATGTATTGCTGCAGGCTCCTTTGTGGTGGGCTGCCAAGCAGAGATCGATGGAGAAATAGTAATTGAAGGTGCATTAAACTGTTAAGGTATTTGTATTGTGCGTCCACTTCATTGAATATCTAGATTAGTGAAGAACCCACTTAGAACAAATGGAGCCTACTGAAAGCAGAGTCTGTGAAGTTTTGATTACTTCTGACTTTTTAGCAATATTGCGGGTCTCTTAAAGATATGAAGAGTGGGAACTTGGATCTCATATATATATTTTGCATAACTCTAATTATTGTTAGGTTTATTAAACCAAACCGACAAATCATCTGAGACGTAGAACGCATGTTCTAATATTGTTTTTTTGAAAATGGCAAAATCTTTAATTAAGAGAAAAAAAGCTTTGGTAAAACACAGAGTACAACAACAGAATACAAGCTTTTGAGAACTGAAGAGACCGCTAAACAAGATGAGCGGCAGTCTGAGCCCTAAAACTAGGCTAGCTTTAGAGAATTTATCTCTAGGAAGGGTGTCTGCCTCTGAGTTGGCAGGCCCTGGGATCTTTCACTAAATATGCCAGAGTTGCTAGGTCAGATGCTTCATCAAAGACATACTTGAAAGCCTCTAAGCAGGTGAGGAGTAGCCACCTCAGCTGATAGTGAAGGCAAAATCTCCTTCAACCTGAAGGTGGCCAATGCCGCAAGAAGAGCTAGATTCTAGCAAGTAGTGCATTTTCTTCTACTATATAGCAAATGCAACATCCCCTTGGGCCTGATAAAGCCACTAGAGTTGTCTCTAAAGAAACCCACCCTAACGGACTAGAGTACCCAATGAGGATCCATCAAAGTTGAGCAGGGTCCAGTTGACAGGAGGAGGCTTACAGACTTCCATCACTAAGGGCTTTTGAAGCTGAACTTATTGACTTTGTCCAATTCTTTTTGGTGACTGAGCTAGGAAATGGAAACAATTTTTGTGTGCTATGGGGCCGTACAAGAATACTACAGATACACCTTTCAATGAAGCCTCCCAAAGAGTTGCTCATGTTTTCACTTGAGCACATGGACTAAATTAAACACTATTTTACGCTATCATTCTCGGCCATATCAAGTCTAAATATATCATTGAGAGCAAACATGCAAACCCCATAAAACAAAACATTTTTTTTTTTTTTAATGGCGAATAGGAGCTGAGAGAATCCGAACCCAAGAACTCCCACAGTATAACTCTTTATGGGACCACTGAGCTACTGCCCAAGTTCCCATCAAAACAAAATATGGTTTGAGTTAGCTTTAATAACATGTTAAAGCTAGGATGGTTCATATCAAATGACAAGCAAAAGTTAAGAGGCTTCTCACAACTAATAATAGGATCCTCTTTTTGAGAAATGGCTTTGGAACAGGCAATTTTCAAAACACCGTTGACTGGTGCCGACGTCGCAAAGACCCACCCTGGTGGTTCTTATTGTAATTGAAGGAAATCTGGTCGATGGCTAGTATAGTCATGGCCAGTATAGTAGTCAGCTGGAAAAGAATTCCTAGGTCAGCAAATTATAGTGCTGACGTGCTTGCTAAAGAGGGAGTTACACTATCTGGTCTTATTGTGAGGAGTCAGTAATTAAAATCACCAAGAATTATATGTATCTATGTAATCACTCAATTTCATTGAAGTAATACAACATCAATTTCCTCAAAAAAAAATAGGATCCTCTTGGCCTCAACTATGTGGGACTAGTCTCACACAATGCTTGTTGTTAGTCTAAGACATGAAGCATAACCCTAATTGATGACTTTTAACAGCCTTCAAGGAATACTTCTTAAACATGAAGATAGATGGGAAAAGCGAAGACTTTATTGAATGTAAACGTTAGGAGACAACATAAGGGACAAATTAGCTACAAATTTATCACAAAATAGAAATTAAAATCAAGTTCTTTTATAGTAGGGTCATTGACTATCCCTTATTTTAAGAGGAAAAAAAAAAACCTTTTATTAAAAAGCCAAAAGACCAAAACAACTTAAGAGAAGGGCTAACTTAATATAAGGGATTGATGAGAGATACCCTCTTTGGAAAAACTGTAGCCAAGCCATTGGGTGATCTACTAACATGAGATAATGACAAACTAAAGCCAAAAATAAAGCTTTGAATTTCAAAAGTAAGATGCCTGCAATGCCAAAGGAAGATGCCTGCAATGCCAAAGGAAGGGCTTCTTGACCAGAGTACCAACGAATTAGGAGATAGTGAAACATCGTCAACATGTAGGGACCTTGAGAATTTAGACTTTTTTTTTTTTTAGAAAGTGAAGACTTTAATTAACTTTGAAGCCGAAATGTTACATAGGGTATACTAATGATTCAAAGTACAAAGCTGCTAAAACTAGACATGCAGTGAAATCATGTCTATTTACAATGAATTTTTAGATATGTCATCCTTTGCTAACTTATCAGCAACGTGATTTGCTGATCTTGGGATTTTCACCCAGGCAATATGCCATTCTTTTACAAGGTCAGATATCTCGTCAAATACATGTTTAAGATGCCAAGGAGGGGGGCTTATTTGACTAACCCAGCTGATAACCAATGTAGAGTCTCCCTGCACCTGCACTGGTTCGTTGAAGTATTGAGAGTATACCTTAACCCCTCTTAACACTGCATTGGGCTCCACTTCATTTGAGGTACACCACCCAGCATAACCGGTGTTTTCTGCTTGAAATATGTTATGATTGTATCCCAGAACTTTATGACTATAGAGTTAGGCAATGGGGGTAGCTTGTGACTGTTGCTTGCCCAAAACAGTGCATTGAATATATTTTTCAATAATATTTCCTGGTTGGGATCTCTTGTTCTCAAATGTCCTAGAATTATTGTCCATCCAGATATGCTAAGGAACTGCTGCAAGACTTGCTCTCCATAATAGGCTCCCACTCAATGGCAATGGGCAAGCCCAGTACTGCTGTACAAACTGAGGAAAGCTGCTGGGCATGCAAAGGCAGATGCTGAATTTTCGAAATATTGCACCCCATATAGTGCTGCTGAATTGACAGTGCAATAACAAATGGTTGCAAATTTCTTCTTCATCACCACAGAGCTTACACAAGTTATTGACAATCAACTGATCCCTTTTTGCTAATTGGTCACAGGTCAGAATTTTCTGATGAGAGGCACTCCACATAAAATGCTGGACTTTTCTGAGGGCTGGGAGTTTCCAGCAAAAACTAGATGGGTGGATTGCAATCTGATGCCTTGAACTTATCAAGTGCTTATAATAAGAAGCCACCAAATACATCCCTGATGTATTCAATGTCCAAATCAACTCATCTTGTCCCCTTTCTGATAGGTATCTTGTTTCGAGCAACAACATGAGGGAGGATGCTTCCAGAATTTTCCCTTCTTTTAGCCTTCTTCTTAGGTTTAGATCCCATGATCTCCCATCACCACACGTAGCTTCAGAGACAAGGATGGATTTATTTCTTGCCACTTGAAGAAGGCTGGGATAGGTTGAGCAAAGAGGCCCTTCACAAATTCACCAATCCTTTCCAAAGGAAGTTTGAGATCCATCTCTAACATGTACTCTGAGGTAAGGTTCCATCTTACTTTTCTCTTTTAATATTGCCCTCCAAATATTCGAGGCAGAATAAGTTACATCCTTGGGTAACCAACCATGACCAGTAGAGCCATATTTAGCATCAACTACTTCCCTCCACAATGAATTTTTCTCATTAGCATATCACCAGAGCCACTTCCCAAGCAAGGCTGAGTTCATCTGCTTGATTCTTTTCATACCCAAGCCTCCTTCATTCACCTTGCAAACTTTACTCCATCTCACAATGGGGTACTTGAACCTCTCTTGAGTTGTGGACGTCCTCTAATTTTTTTGCAATTTCCCACAGACATGGAATTAGATAGAGGAAGTAAGTAGGTATCCCAGCCAAGGTGGCCTTGATCAGGGTGGTTCTACCTGCTTGGGAGAGGAAAGTTCCTTTCCAAGTGTCCAGTCTACACTGATTTGTTCACTATTCTTTGCCACTATTGTTTTGTTACTCTTCCTTTCAGAAAAGGCAGTCCTAAATAGGATGTCGAAAGCACGATTGAGCTACACCCTAATAGTCCAACCATCGTCAGTGCATTTTAACCCCAGCACTCCTGAGAATTTAGACTTGAAGGTCAAAAGCCCATTACCAAAGCCAAGATTTCTGCTGTTCTGGAATCTGTGTGACTAGCAAACCCCAGAGAAAAAACTAGAATCTCCCCTTTTGCATTTTGGAAGACCCTTTTAAAGCAGTTAGACCAGCATTTCAGAGGAAGACTAATCCACATTTATTTTAATATCCGACTGTGAACAGGGGCCAAATGCTAGGATTGATATTCTTCTGGATAGACAGGATGCCTCCCAAACTCTAATTGACTGCAACCGACTTTTGTTGATATCCTTGTATCTTCTAGATTTGGGAGCCAAGAAATTATTTGTTGTTGAATGCCAACAGAACACTAGCTGGATACAGTGCTAACACTTCTAATTTCTTAAAACTAGATGCTGGCCAATGCAGATTTCGATCATAATCTTTCTTAGCATGGGAATAGCCAATCCTTCTAGGTCGCAGGGGCTGCAGCGCACATCAATAAAGCCCAAAAGGCTGAAATTAGCTTAAATCCTCCAAGATAGCTTGAACTGAACCAAGAATCCCAACACTCGTACCAGACCACACAAGCACACAACAAATAAGGGAGTGTAGAGCTCTGTCTTGACAAATTACCCCTTGTGAGCACCTTCCCCTGGACATATTTCCAAACTTAGATTTGGGAGGGCTGGAGGATTCCAAGCAACTCCAGCAAAGTTTTTACTAGCAGATGGCCAGAGCTTCACACTGTAGGAGGCCACCAAAAATACACCAATAGGTTGTAAGACCCATATTAGGTGATTATTGCTACTACAGTATGCAACAATGTGATCCAACTCTGAGATAAGGCAACCAATATTAATGGTCTCCCGGTAATTCAATCTTCTTCAGAAGAGGGTTCCTCAAATCACGTGTTCAAAAGATCTCTGAGAAAGGAGACACTTTGGTCTGTTGATCCCTCACCAGGTTGAAGAGCCAGGAAAGTGGTTTTCTGGCACTGATTCGTTGGTTCAGAGATCTGTCCCAAAACTAGCGGCACTTCCATTGCCAACATGAAGCGTAATGCCGCAGAAAAAAATAAACAAATAAAAATAAAAAATATAAAACTACAAGGTTGGGATTACTTGCTGCCCGACACCAGAAAGACTTCAACTATTCCCTCTAAGGACCCAATCCAAGCACACAACCCCTACTTATGAGAGACTTGTAGTGTCATGGAAGCTCCAGCTGCATTCCTTTTCTCCATTGCACTTTGTGAGAAAAGTGATGCTAGTTTCCTGGATTTTCTTAATCCCCTCCCCTTCAGACAGCTTTGACTTGCAAACCCTCTTCTTCATTCACCAAGTGATGTTGAACCATTTCATTGCCCTTTTCCAGAGGAAACCTGCTTTACTTTCTCAATTTGATTAGCTATGCTTACTGGATAGTGGCAAGAAGATTGATAAGTTGTAACACCATCAAGCAGGACTGTATCAGAGTGAAATGCACTGATCTAAGAGTCAACCCTTTAAAGAAGATTGACACCCTGCTTAGAGATTTTCTGGCCTTCCATGAAGATAAAAGCTTCTCTATATTCATATTTATAGAACTCCAAAGGTCTTGGCAAAGGCTATCCCAAATGACCAGCTAAGTTAGGAAATACCTTTCCCAAGAAATAAATGCTTCAGCACTTTCTCAATTTTTTACCTTTTTTTTTTTAACTTCTACTGACTTCTCCAATGGGTGGCTGTGGGTGGGATAAATAGGAAATTTAACCACAATTCGACCGTCAAAAAGTGGGGATAGGATTGCCATCTTACTCTGCGGGTTGGGAAGGTGACCTGTTAAAAATCCATCATGGTTTGTTCAGGACAGGTTTTGTCTCCAAAACTCAACTCAACCCAAATCTGTATAAGGTTTATGAATACCCTTAAGGAAAAATTGTGTTACATAAAAATGTGAGTATGGATTAAAAAAGAAGAAAGAATATATTTTTACTTTTTATTGTCTTTTTTATTTTATAATTTTTTATAAGTCATCAAAAAGCTAATCTGCTGCAAACTGAATGTTCTTCTCAACAAAATGAATGTTTCTAGCAGTTAACCATTTTTGCCTTTTCATTTTATTTTTACTAAAGTTTTTTGGATATGGATATTATCTGATGGACGTCATGGACCAGATAGGATACACCCACCAGCTTGGAAATTTTAATTATTGGAGTCAATCTGATCCATTTTACAACCTTTTTACCCAATTTACAAAGAATAATCCGAATCCACATATTTTTTTTGAGGAATTTGCTGTTTATTGAATATATGAGAAATTAGTTTATAAAGGGTGGGGTCACTCTTACAATAGGAGCCGAGAGTTGAGTTCCTTCTTTAGCTAATGAATCCGCCAAGAATTGGCGGATCTAGGGATACAATGCCACTCATGAACAAATGAGGAAGTCAGAAATGAGATTTCTCTAAATACATATAGGAACCTCCACGGGGGAGCCGAGGTTTGCTTGCACCAGCTAATGACATTGCTAGAGTCACCTTCAATCAGTAAGGTACCGGAGAAGCGATTCTGGAAATGTCTTAGCGCGTGGAGAACGCCATGTACCTCAGCCGAGGTGGAGTCTTCAATCCCAATAGAACCAGCATAGGACATGAGGATATCACCTCCAGAGTTCCGGCACACCCCCCCATAACCAGCTGGGCCGGGGTTACCTAGTGAAGAACCATCAAAATTGACTTTGATAGTTCCTGCCGGTGGAGGAATCCAGGTGGCTGGTGTGCTGGGGGGATGGAAAGTACATGCAGAAGCGATCACTCCCCAAGCGGGCCTTGCAACTTCGCTGTCCTTCAACTTTTCTTGTACGACCAGCCATTGAATGACGAACGTTTGGACCGAATGAGCCACTTCCTCCCACTGCTTGGACTTCGTTTGAAAATTCCTTTTGTTTCTTTCTCCCCAAATGGCCCACGGGAGGAAGGCGGTTAAACATCTCCACATCAACAATCCCATAGTGGACAAGTGTGAGGGGGGGGACACAGTGAGAAGAGAAGCAAGGGAGCTTGGTACTACCCATGAGCAGTTGAACTGCTCCACAATCCAAGTCCATATCTTCCATGTATACTCGCAGTGTAATAACAAGTGGTCTGCCGTCTCCATCCAAGTATCACATAAGGGACAATAAGGAATTGAGCTGCTGACCTCTCCTTGGCAGCACATCCCGAGTAAGTATCTTACTGTGAAGTGCACTCCAAATGAAGAACTAGACTTTGGGTGGGGCTGGAAGCTGCCAAGCCCGGCGGCTTACATGGGCATCACTTGAGGGCAATAAGGCCCTATAAGCGGAAGCCACTGTAAAACTACCATCTGTGGATGGAGACCAAATGAGTGAATTTGGTCTATCGTCGTCCTTGTAAAAACTCCCAATTAAGCTTTCCAAGGAGCGCAGTGTGATTACTTCATCTTCCCTTAGCACTCTTCTAAATACACTTGCCCAATCCATGCTATGGGGATGATTGCTTCCCAAAGTTTCCAAGACCGTAGCATCAGGGAGAGCTGCCACCCGATAAAGAGAAGGATGACTAATTCTTAATGGGGCTGATCCCAACCATAGGTCTCTCCAGAACAGGGTATGCTGCCCATTGCCTACTGCCCACCTAGTGTGATTTCTGAATTCATAAAAAAGCTTGAATATATACCTCCATATGACTGAGAGCTTTCTTGGGGAGTGCCACCCCATAAACCATGTGTCGCCTTCCACCCGGAAGTTGAGTATTACTAACTTGGACCAACTAGCCGATCTGTCCATGTTAATCCTCCAACACCACTTGAGCATAAAGGCTTGATTTACCAAAGCGATTCTATGTATGCCCAACCCGCCTTTACTCTTTGGTAAACAAACCTTCCTCCAATTCACTAGATGATACTTGAAGTCCTCTGTAGCCCCCTTCCACATATAGTTTCAGGATGAATGCACAGGAACAATCTTTTACAACCCATAGGTAATTGCAAGATGAATGAACAGGAACTGTTTTTTACAGAACATTAAAGTAAAAGACACTGGTTTGCCCATCTTTGGAAGGCCTACAAATGAAGAAGATAGGAAGTATCACGTCGGGAAGAACCTGAAAATATTTGTTTCAATTTGCATTTCAAGCACAAAAAAAAAATAAAAAAGGAAATTATTTCTCAAAGAACTGGATACGCATTCCTTAAAAGTGGAATGAGGAGAAGCGAATTGCAAAATGGGGAAGAACATGCATAACGGATTTACCAATGGTCAAAGAAGAGAAGCCACAAAAAAACAAAGGAAACAAAATTCCTGCCTTCCCGCCGCTAGATAGCAGAACTCAATGCGTAACAGGATCACTTGGATTAGATCCCAACTTGCCCATCAAGAACATTGTGCATTCAAAGTAAATGCCTAATAGCTGTTTTTAGGCTTGGACTCGACAGCCGAGACGACAGCAGACTAGAGCGGTTTCCCAAAAAATTGAAATGAGAGGAGATAATGGAGGTGGCAACCCTTCCTCCCCGTTTCCACTCCTTCCAGATTCTAGTCGAGTCGATTGTCACCGGCGTTGGTGAACATCAGATACAGGTAAAAAATAGAGAAAAAAAAAATTAAAAGCGGGAGAAGAAGATTAGCATTTAGATTAAACTACCTGTTTGGCTGTTACATCAGCGGCCACGAAACGGTGGGAGGCAGAGCAAAATAAGCCTCAACGCATTGAAGAGTGAAGACTGAGTCGGTAGGGACGATGGTCTATGTTAAAATTTAAGCCGACTTTTGCTCGGTTTGTTGCCACTCCCCATTCTTTGCTCCATGTGGCCTATTTTGTAGGATTCCGTGATTCATAATAAGACTTTTGTTTCCTTTATATAACGAATTTAATTTAAGAGGAAATAAAATTATTCTTAAATAATTTAAATTCCCGCCATGGTGCCATCTTATATTGTCGGATTGATCTTTTCTCTTTCGTCCATGAAAACAGTGGTTGGTTTCCATGTCTCCCACTTGGCTTACCGAGTTCAAGCCCTTTCTCGTCCCTAGACACCATTAAATGGGGTAAAATCAGGCCGGTTCCATTCGCTGACAATTGAGATGGAAGAAGGCACATCACGAGGATGAAAGTTTCGTATTCTGGGGATAACCAGTATCGATTTGTCCCAAAATTCAGGAAAGAAACATAAATTGTGAGGAACAAAGGAAGCAGAAATGGTACGTAGATGTCCGGGACTTGTTTTCAACACAATCAATGAGGAAAAACAGTTCCGCTTTTTGTCTCAATGAAATTTGATGCAGAAGCCTGAACCCAATTGATGATATTGGATACCCATTGATGATACTGAAAATGGTTCTTCAATAAGTCCTACGATTGCTAAGCTCAAATAAAAGAATGACCACCATGCTCAGATATCCAGACCAGTTTCATTACAAACAGTCCATTCTGCAGATTAGTTTTTTTATGACTTATAAAAAAATTTAATATAAAAAAGACAAAATAAAAAGTAAAAATATATTCTTTCTTCTTTTTTAATCCATACTCACATTTTTATGTAACACAATTTTTCCTTAAGGGTATTCATAAACCTTATACAGATTTGGGTTGAGTTGAGTTTTGAAGACTAAACCTGTCCTGAACAAACCATGATGGATTTTTAACAGGTCACCTTCCCAACCCGTAGAGTAAGATGGCAATCCTGTCCCCACCTTTTGACGGTAAGATTTCCTGTTTATCCCACCCACAACCATCCACTGGAGAAGTCAGTAGAAGCTAAAAAAAAAAGGTAAAAAATTGAGAAAGTGCTGAAGCATTTATTTCTTGGGAATGGTATATCCTAACTTAGCTGGTCATTTGGGATAGCCTTTGCCTAGACCTTTGGAGTCTCATGCTGTTGATAAGTTCAAGGCATCAGATTGCAATTCACCCATCTAGTTTTTGCTGGGAACTCCCAGCCCTCAGAAAAGTCCAGCATTTTATGTGGAGTGCCTCTCACCAGAAAATTCTGACCTGTGACCAATTAGTAAAAAGGGATCAGTTGATTGTCAATAACTTGTGTAAGCTCTGTGGTGATGAAGAAGAAACTTGCTACCATTTGTTATTGCACTGTCATTTCAGCAGCACTATATGGGGTGCAATATTTCCATAGTTCAGCATCTGCCTTTGCATGCCCAGCAGCTTTCCTCAGTTTATACAGCAGTACTGGGCTTGCCCATTGCCATTGTGTGGGAGCCTATTATGGAGAGCAAGTCTTGCAGCAGTTCCTTGGCATATTTGGATGGACCATAATTCTAGGACATTTGAGAACAAGAGATCCCAGCCAGGAAATATTATTGAAAAATGTTTTCAATGCACTCTGTTTTGGGCAAGCAACAGTCACAAGCTGCCCTCATTGCCTAACTCTATAGTCATAAAGTTCTGGGATACAATCATAACATATTTCAAGCATAAAACACCGGTTATGCTGGGTGGTGCACCTCAAATGAAGTGGAGCCCAATGCATTGTTAAGAGGGGTTAAGTTATACTCTCAATACTTCAACGAACCAATGCAAGTGCAGGGAGACTCTGCACTGGTTATCAGCTGGGGTAGTCAAATATGCCCCCCTCCTTGGCATCTTAAACATGTATTTGACGAGATATCTGACCTTGTAAAAGAATGGAATATTGCCTGGGTGAAAATCCCAAGATCAGCAAATCACGTTGCTGATAAGTTAGCAAAGGATGACATATCTAAAGATTCATTGTTAATAGACATGATCTCACTGCATGTCTAGTTTTAGCAGCTTTGTACTTTGAATCATTAGTATACCCTATGTAACATTTCGGCTTCAAAGTTAATTAAAGTCTTCACTTTCTCAAAAAAAAAAAAGTCTAAATTCTCAAGGTCCCTACGTGTTGAAGATGTTTCACTATCTCCTAATTCGTTGGTACTCTGGTCAAGAAGCCCTTCCTTTGGCATTGCAGGCATCTTACTTTTGAAATTCAAAGCCTTATTTTTGGCTTTAGTTTGTCATTATCTCATGTTAGTGGATCACCCAATGGCTTGGCTACAGTGTTTCCAAAGAGGGTATCTCTCATCAATCCCTTATATTAAGTTAGCCCTTCTCTTAAGTTGTTTTGGCCTTTTGGCTCTTTAATAAAAGGTTTTTTTTTTCCTCTTAAAATTAGGGATAGTCAATGACCCTACTATAAAAGAACTTGATTTTAAGATAAATTTGTAGCTAATTTGTCCCTTATGTTGTCTCTTAACTTTTATATTCAATAAAGTCTTCGCTTTTCTCATCTATCTTTATGTTTGAGAAGTATTCCTTGAAGGCTGTTAAAAGTCATCAATTAGGATTATGCTTCATGTCTTAGACTAACAACAAGCATTGTGTGAGACTAGTCCCACATAGTTGAGGCCAAGAGGATCCTATTTTTTTTTTGAGGAAATTGATGTTGTATTACTTCAATGAATTTGAGTGATTACATAGATACATATAATTCTTGGTGATTTACATTACTAACTCCTCACAATAAGACCAGATAGTGTGACTCCCTCTTTAGCAAGCACGTTAGCACTATAATTTGCTGACCTAGGAATTCTTTTCCAGCTGACTACTATATTGGCCATAACTATACTGGCCATCGACCAGATTTCCCCCAATTGCAATAAGAACCTCCAGGGTGGGTCTTTGCGACGTCAGCACCAGTCAACGACGTTTTGAGAATCGCCTGTTCCAAAGCCATTTCTCAAAAAGAGGATCCTATTATTATTTGTGAGAAGCCTCTTAACTTTTGCTTGTCATTTGATATGAACCATCCTAGCTTTAACATGTTATTAGAGCTAACTCGAGACCATATTTTGTTTTGATGGGAACTTGGGCAGTAGCTCAGTGGTTCCATAAAGAGTTATACTGTGGGAGTTCTTGGGTTCGGATTCTCTCAGCTCCTATTCGTCATTAAAAAAAAAAAAGAATGTTTTATTTTATGGGGCTTGCATGTTTGCTCTCAATGATATATTTAGCTTGATATGGCCGAGAATGATAGCGTAAAGCAGTGTTTAAATTAGTCCATGTGCTCAAGTGAAAACATGAGCAGCTCTTTGGGAGGCTTTATTGAAAGGTGTATCTGTAGTATTCTTGTACGGCCCCATAGCACACAAAAATTGTTTCCATTTCCTAGCTCAGTCACCAAAAAGAATTGGACAAAGTCAATAAGTTCAGCTTCAAAAGCCCTTAGTGATGGAAGTTTGTAAGCCTCCTCCCGTCAACTGGACCCTGCTAAATTTTGATGGATCCTCATTGGGTACTCTAGTCCGTCAGGGTGGGTTTCTTTAGAGACAACTCTGGTGGCTTTCTCAAGCCCAAGGGGATGTTGCATTTGCTATATAGTAGAAGAAAAGGCGCTGCTTGCTAGAATCTAGCTCTTCTTGCGGCACTGGCCACCTTCTGGTTGAAGGAGATTTTGCCTTCATTATCAGCTGAGGTTGCTACTCTTCACCTGCTTAGAGGCTTTCAAGTATGTCTTTGATGAAGCATCTGACCTAGCAACTCTGGCATATTTAGTGAAAGATCCCTGGGCCTGCCAACTCAGAGGCTGACACCCTTCCTAGAGATGAATTCTCTAAAGCTAGCCTAGTTTTAGGGCTCAGACTGCTGCTCATCTTGTTTAGCGGTCTCTTCAGTTCTCAAAAGCTTGTATTCTGTTGCTGTACTCTATGTTTTACCAAAGCTTTTTTTCTCTTAATTAAAGATTTTGCCATTTTCATAAAAACAATATTAGAACATGTGCTCTACGTCTCAGATGACTTGTCAAAGAGTGAGAGTTGTTTTATAGGGGAGAATAGTCCTGCTACGTGTTTTGGTTTGACAAGATCATGATGCTTATTTTCTAGGAAGAGGCATCATAACTCCAGTCGGCAATATATCAGTCTTAGCCTCATGAACCAGATGCTTATTTTCTCGCATTTGATCCCTCTTAGCTCGTGCTATAAATTGATTGTTATTCTTTGGTTCTTCTTCATATTTGTCAATATATAACTTGTGCTTGTACAAAAAGAATGTATTGAGGTTGTCCACTTATTTTAAATTATACATTTGAAAGCATTCTGACTTTTCTGTTATTAGTTTGGATAGCAGGAAAACAGGAAAATCTTACCAAAAAGCAGATGGAAGAAGAGAAATGGTGTGTTGTGACAGGAGGAAGGGGTTTTGCTGCACGTCACTTGGTTGAGATGCTCATCAGGTCACAGAAATGGTTTGTTAGAATAGCTGATCTGGGCTCTGCAATCAAGCTTGATCCTCACGAGGAGGATGGCCTCCTCGGAGATGCTCTTGAATCTGGCCAAGCTCAATATGCGTCTACAGATCTTAGATACTACAATCAAGTGGTAAAAGGTATCAAGGTCAAGTACTGTCTTTCATTGGCTCTTTTGCTCTCTAAAAAATTGTAGATATAGAGATCTTCACTGGGTTCTTTCCATATTCAAAGCAATGTTGGGGCTCTTAATGGGCTATTGAAGGGTAGAGGTGTATCTGTTGTTTAAGAGTAGAATTTTATTTCTAAGTTCATTTTATCCAGCAAAACATGTGGTAGATATTCTTGTGTATATGGTACTTCTTTGTTTGTTTTGACATGCTTTAGATAGCTTCCAAAGGAAAAAGACAAAAGGGAGTTCCATATCCATCGTCAATTATATTCTCACTTTTTTTCAGTGGCATATCCAAGTTTATCCAAAGATGACTTTATAAGGTGGTGGATATGGGGATTTGACTATAAGTTCTTGTTTTCATTTGTTAGACATTTCAACATGACATTCCTATTCATGATATGGTATTAGATTATGTTACTTTTTGTTAAACAATGGAGATTGTTTCAGTTGATGTTAGCTCTTGTATCAGAGCCACTAAGAGAAGTGGATTTAGTAGTTTGTTGTGCAAGTTGGATGATTTTTAATTGAGCTTTAAAAGGCTTAAGTCAGCTTGGTTGAACCAGTGCCTGAGTGATGTGCTCCTTATGCACCTTGGTCTTAGGGGTGGGCACGGGTTGAGTTTTTGAAAACCCGAATGCGACCTGACTTATAAAACCTGAAACTCATACCCACGAAAAACCCAAACGGATGTTTAAACCTAAACCCGGATCTGACTCAAATCCTTCTTTTACAAACCCGAACCCGACCTGACCCAACAAAGCCAGATTTTTTTCTTAATAACTTTAAAAAATTAAATTTAAAAAAAAATATAATAAAAGATCACGGGTCGGGTTCGGATCAGGTTTGGGTAAACCCAAACCTGACCTGACCCGTGATCTGGTTTGGATTCCCAAACCCGAACCCAACCCCTGGAATGGATTTGGAAATCCAAACCCAGGATTTTCGGATCAGGTCGGGTCGGGTCGGGTTCCCGACAAACCTGACCCAATGCCCACCCCTACTTGCTTTCATGGTTCACATTTATTTTAATATCCTTTTCTTCTGCAGCATTTCAAGGTGCAGAGGCAGTCTTCCACATGGCATCTCCTGATTCTTCTATCAACAATTTCCATTTGCATTATTCGGTAAATGTTGTAGGTGAGCATCAAAGCTACAAAGAAACCATTTCATATCAATGGTTAAGAAGGCAAAAGGTGACATGTTTAGGATGAGTTCATTCATATTCTTGTGTCTAATACTTTCAGGTACAAGAAATGTTATTGATGCATGCATCGAGTGCAAAGTAAAAAGACTTATCTACACCAGTACTCCTAGTGTGGTTTTTGATGGGGTTCATGGAATACATAACGGAAATGAATCCATGCCATACCCAAGGAGGGTAATTTATTTCTTATGTGGTCTGTAATGCATGTTATCTATTAAGATTGTTGAGTATGACGATGAAAAGTTATTGAAAAAAAAATGATTTTTTTTTTTAGCTTCGCTTTGGCAGTTTCTTGACCCTTAATTATTTTTTGGTGAAAGCATAATGATTGCTATTCAGCAACTAAAGCTGAAGCAGAGGCATTGGTCATCAAGGCTAATGGTAGAGGTGGGCTTTTAACTTGTTGTATACGTCCGAGTAGCATCTTCGGTCCTGGTGATAGGTTGCTGGTCCCATCCTTAGTAGCAGCTGCAAGGGCTGGAAAGTCTAAGGTGAGTTCATATTTTGGATTACTTCATCTACCTTTCATAGTGCCTTGTGCTAGTTTGGTAGTTATATGATTTTTTAAAATTTTTACTCTCTTTTTTAGTGACACTTGAAATCTACAGCACAAGGGAGTATACATAACAAAAAGTCAGAAGCTTACTCACCCTTGTTGACCTGGTTGAGTCCTCGAGTCTATGCCGACCTGCATTAGTTAGGCTCCCTTACATGCAATTAAGCTTGTGTGAACCTTGGCTCTATTCAGAACCTCTAAGTAAAAGAAGTAGAACCCTCTGACTTTCTAAGACAATGGGCTGAACGTGGGGAGGAAACCAAATCCCCTGGATATAGTTACATAGTGGCCTTTTCCATCACCCACATGCCCCTGAATGGGCATCTGCCTATTTGGCACATGTTCCCTCAAGTATAACCACCCCAGCTGACCTCCAGTGGTTTATGTGGCTAGAAACTATTGAAACTGGCTCTTCTGATTTCCCAACCATTCCAGCTAGTTTGCACAGTTGTCTGCAACAAGCCTGCTTGGTCACCTTAGCATGGTTCATGGGTTGCTGCTGCTTGTATGCCCCATTCCTGAGCTTGTGAAGCACCTGATTATGTGTCAATGTGTGGACATATGGGTGCCTCTTTTGAACAGGCTAATTTCCCTGTTCTGCCTAGACATCCCTGCCTACTGCTGGCATGGATGATGCCACTCCTGCTTTGCCATTTTATCTAATCTCATGGTCCAGGCGTCCTGTATGTGCCTTATGCACATGCACCCGGCGCTATATGGCATTTGAACCAAGATTGTTTTGAGTCTTTGTGCCTATTTGTATAGACTTGAATGAACATCTGGGCTTCTTGCCACCTATGTGACATTTTAGCCAATTGTCTTTTACCTGCCTTATTGGCCATTATGAATAGGATAATTCAGATTAGTTAATATTGAATCATTCAGCGAGTTGTTAAGGACGATGCCGAGAGAAGCTTTGCATTGAAGGAGTAGCCTTGCGTCAACCTCCCATTTTTCTGCTCAGAACCTAATAACAATGATCACCTGTGATGACCCTTGGAAGGTTCCATTGATATATAATGGCTGACAGATCCTTCCATTTGCCCTTTCGTTGCAAGTTGGTGGTTGGACCATAGACTGATAGCTAGTGGGTTTTCTTGATCTTTTTGAAGTTTCTACCTATTCAAAAGCATTCTATTTCCATTTCTACCGTTTCCACTTCCTGTCAATCGCAAAAAACCACATCCTCCAGTCAAACCTTTTAATTTCATTTCCACCTAACTAAGCTGCTTTGCATAGCATTTGTCTCTGGTTGTCCCTATCCAAATCCTCACCAGTTGTTTGTTTTTTTTGTTTTTTTGTTTTATTAGTATTATTAATTATTAATTTTAAATTTTAATTTTATCTTATTTTCTTTTTTCTTTTTTTACTATGAAACTACTTTTCACTTGTGTGAGCCTCCAAGAATGCTTTGTCTATGGACTTTGAATTCTCAATAAAAAAATTTACAATGAATTACTTGAGCCTTCAAAAGAAGCGATAATTGTGAAAATTTCTCCTTTCAAAGTGCACCATAAAAGTACAAATCTTTAGAGCAGCATGATTAACTTTAATAGTCAAAATAAATTAACATATTTTCGCTAGCTTTTCATTTTCATTTATGGCTAATAATTCATAGTTTGTCATGCATTTATCAATTATTTCTATAATGACTAATCTAGAAGAAAAATCAACTGTCTTGCTCTGGGCTAAGTTCTTTAATCTTTGATTCAATTATTACTTTTTTCACTATATCTTATGTTTTCTTCTTCCAGTATATTATTGGAAATGGCAAAAACATGTACGATTTCACATATGTTGAAAATGTGGCTTATGGTCACATATGCGCTGAGAGGGCCCTTGCCTCTGAAAGTGCAGAGGAAGCAGCAGGGCAGGTAAAAGTTTTTTTTTTTCAGTATTTAAGGTGGAGCTTAATAAATGCATTTCAATTTCAGTTTGTTAAGTGCTCACTGCAGGGTGTGCTTATGTTAAATTCTTGGAAGTTTTAATTCTAACGGCAGTAAAATAGACTAATTTTTGAAGAAGAAATATTTCCAACTAAAACAAGGCATACACTTTCATCATTTAACATCACTTTTCTTTTCTTTCTTTATTTTTTTGAAAATGCTTTCACTTTTTGTTTTTGGGTTACTATAAAGGTTCCTGTATTTTCTTCTTTGTTATTGTACTTGCTATAGTTTACATTGTAGTACCTTAGAAATGCGGCACAAACTTGTTGCTTCTAGTGGCTGTACGGGAAACATGAGACAGTTTGTGAAGTTGTCTGATGGATGAATTGCACTTATATGGACAGGTTGGGTTGTGGGTAGGCTGTTTGTGCAGTTGATAGGATTAGAAGGTCTGGATCAGCCAGTCTGAGGATCTGGCTGCAATCCAGTATTAAGGCAGATGTTCTTCCTGAAATTTGCACCTTAACTTGAGCTGCAACCTTACTGATTCAGGTTTTTTTTTTTTTTTTGAGTTTTTTGTTCTCTTTGTGAATTTGTGATTTTTGTGCAGGCATATCTAATAACCAACATGGAACCTATAAAATTTTGGGATTTCATGTCATTAATTCTCGAAGGTCTTGGCTATGACAGGTAATTGGAGATGTTTTTAGTTCTATTGTGAGTATTTGTATGGTACTGGAAAAAATTGTTGACATGAAGCCAAATGTCATTTGAATCGTTTACATGGTTGGTTGAGCTTAATGAAATGTTCAGTGTTTTTTTTGCCTTTACTATTCACCTAGTGCTTATGTGACGTGTTATTAGAAAAGTGTTAAAGAAGAAGAATGAGTGAGGAGTTAATGTGCATAGTTCTTGCAAAGGCATAATACAGTATAGGCCAAAAACGATTTGGGTTTCAATGTACTCGATCCTCCTCTTCCTTCCCCTAAAATAAGCTCTTATAAAATAAGCAGATTTCCAACTATGAATCCTTCCAAACTAAGCCTTCTCCAGTAGTGCAATTACCGAAAAGTGGAATTCCAACATATGCGAGCAGAGTGTCCACATCAAAAGAGGATATTCCTCAGTCAAGAAAAGATGCCTTCTGTGGAGAGAGCATGAGCCTATTTTTGTAGTTAAACGTTTAAACCAAGTTTAGTATTTATGAAGGTTCTTGTACTTACGTTGAAGGTTCTCACCCTGGTTCTTCTTGATGAGTTTATGTCTCTTCTCCTAAATTTTTCATATCTACTTGGAATCAAAGCAGTAGATATAACACCAAATTCTGTTCTTCATTCTGCCTTTTGTTTTTCCCTTATTGTTCTTTAACTGGCATATAATTGAGAGAAATTGGTGGGAGATTCATATCTCTGGCATCTCCAGGTTATTCCTGTAAATGCAATTATTTTAGGGCAAGAAGTGTTTCTTTCCTGTTTCTGAGAGTTAATCACTGCTTGTCTGCATCATGTATGAAGCAAATTGGGCGTAAACTGCCTGCGTATTTCCTAGTATTATGTTGAGGTGCCTGCATATTATTTGAGCACACTTCTATGAGAACCTGTAGCACTGTTTCCGTTGCCCTCGGTGTTTCTTAGTTGTTCTTGCGCCTGAACAAATAAAGCCTTTGTATATCTCTGGGAAAAGTTTATTTCTTTGTTTGTTGGGTGGTACTAAGTCATCTTAGTAAAATGCATGTGTTGTGAAGGGTTTTGCTTCAACATTTTTGTTTTTCATTGTACAGGCCAAGAAAAAAGATACCTGCATATATTATGATGCCAATTGCATATCTAGTTGAGTGGACTTACAAACTGCTTGCACCCTTTGGGATGAAGGTTCCTCAGCTGACACCTTCAAGGGTTAGACTTCTTTCTTGCACTAGAACTTTTAGCTGTTCAATGGCCAAAAAGAAGCTTGGATACTCGCCTAATGTATCTCTCAAGGTATGTTTCTACTATTACCCCCTGCATGTTGGGTGCTTCTAATTTAATTAAACCTGTATGTAGGAATCACATTGATAAATATTAATTGCCTTCTGAGGTTGAGCAATTGACTTCCGAGGTGGCTAGTCATTTGGAATGGAACTATGCTCATTTTTTGCAAAATGTAACTCAATAAAGAAAGTCATAGACAAGGTATTGTAAGAAATTGTTTTATAACAAAAATCACCCCCTCCTTGGTTTCACAGAGTTGGCTGCTAGAATACAAGACCATTCATGGTCTTTAGGGGGCAGAACTTCTCTGAAAGTATAGATGAACTGGCGTAGGAAAGCGGATGCTTGCGTCTCCTTCAACAACCAACCTCATGAAAGTGCTCAAGAAAATAGGAAAGACTATACCATACAACCTGGACCTAAACAGAGGTAGAGTCATCCTAACTGAGGCGAACAATGAAGGAGAAGAAAACTATGGCAGAAAAAGCCCTTCACACCACCCACTCCTCCTCCTCTTGGGATCAGGGACCCAAATAGACTTGATCATCAGCAGTAGAACCTGTTAGAGAAGGGGCAGAGGCCCCACCAATTGGGGGAGGTCCATTGGATTGACTACCCATAGTCTACATTTAGTCTAGGAGGGAGAAAGGCATCCCTACACGTAGGGGTACTACATAACAACCTACGGACAATGAGAGACCCAATAGGGGTTTGCCATGTAGTAGCTAGGGGGAAGGTGGTACTATATGGTTACTGAGAGGAGATGGAGGGGGATTCCGGGGAAGAATACAAAAAAAGGAAAGTTAAAGATAAGAGGAGCAACGATGTTCTTGTAGGAGGGGAAGTTCCATTGCTGTAAGTTTTTTCTCTATGTAATCTTTACATCAGATCTCTATTAATTGGTCTGACCTACCGGATACATAGAGGAGGGCAGTGATGGCGAAAATGAATGCATTAGAAGCAAAAGTACAGGGGTTAGAGAAAAACCTAGTTGCTCTAGTAGAAACCATGAAAGCCGAGGGAGAGTAGACCCAAAGTTGTATAGATTCACCCATCTCTTTGATGGAAGCTTACAACGAAGCTTCAGTTCAGTGGATGCCCTACGTGAGTCAGTAGACCAATTGTAGAGAACTTAGGGGGCAATGCAAGGAGGGCCAGAGAGAGGAAACTTACATCGACCAACATCGGCAAACCATCTATCTCCCAATACCAGTCGAACAGTGACGCAAGAAGGTCGAGATACACAGATACCGTCGATAGAACTGGACCAAGGGTCTTATGATGAATTTCGTGGCCAGTTACCAAATTTCAATGATGTGGATCTAGAAGGGTGGTTGTCCAGAGCAGAGAAATGCTTTGAGGTGCAAAAGACCAGTCTAGGGGTTTGTAGCTTGATTTTGTTTGCATGGAGGGGAATGCCATTCACTGGTTCAGTTTTGTGCGTAAGAAAAATCCAAATCAGTTGGGAGCAACTTTCAATGGAATTATTACGGAGATATAGTAGATGAAGGGGCGCCAACCCCTATGAACGATTGGCAGCTCTTCAACAGGTGGCTACTGTGGAATGGATGAGTTTGAGAGGCTGATGGTACAGGTCCCAGACTTGCTTAAGGAGCAATCTTTGGGGTATTTCTTGAACAACTTATGGGAGAGTATTAGAAAAAGATCCACATGCACCGGTTGGAAGATATCGCTATTGCAATCGATCTGGCTCGCACGATTGAGGAAGAGATGTTGTCGGAAGGGGAGGAGACGATGTCGCAGAGAAAACAAGGGTCATGATCGGGCATTAGGTCTTCGAATTTTGGGAATCCTCGATTGGTAATATGTCGACCTGAGCCACGAATGGTGGACCAGGGGTATTTTTTGGACCCGCGTCGGGAGGAAAAGCAACCCGAAGCGTTGCAAAACCAAATACATATTCAAATATGACATCTTCCTCACCAGGGAGGTCAACGCCTTCGATTCCGATGGGAACGAAATCTGATGCCGAGAGGGAGAAGAGGGACTAGACATACCATATCACGAATTTCAGGCTAAATGAGAGCGGGGGCTGTGTGTACGCTGCGATCAACCATCCTTCCCTTGCTGCAGTGCTCTCAAAAATCTTTACGGGTGACAATTCTAGCCGAGGATGAAGCAGAGACTATTAATGAAGGAGTCGACAACCTTGCAAAGCCCAAAGAAGTCGAGCCACAAGAGAATACAACAAAACCGACTAGAAATGAGGTCGATCTTTCATTGGAATCAATGGGGACACTTACACAACCTTGATGATGAAGATTTGCGAAACTCCCATCATTCTCTTGATTGACAGTGGCGCCAACCCCAATTTTATCTCCATGGAGTTGGTTAATGCTCTCGGGATAACCACTGTTGACACTTTGGAATTTGGAGTTTGATTGGGAGATGGTTTTCGAGCGTCGTCCAAAGCATTATGCAAAGGAGTAGCATATTGCTCTGGTCTATATGGGAGGAGAGGAACAAGAAGGTATTTCTAAATAAGTCCAGGCCATGGAGAGATGTAGCTACCATGACACAAAATAGGGTAATTCAGTGGTTGATCATACATGGGCAGCTTGGGGGGCGTGATGGAGATACAATCAGATCCTCCTGGAGAGATATTGCAACATTATACCATGCTGGTGCACCCCGACCGAGAGCTCAATGGATTCCCCCATCAATGGGGAAAATTAAAATGAATTTTGATGGTGTATCATTTGGCAATCTTGGGCCATCAGGTTATAGAGTTATTAGAGATGGAGGGAATATTATTCTGACATATGCAGGACCGCTTGGAGAGGATGACTCTACTTCAGCAGAAGCGAATGCAGAGTACTACATGGTCTTAGGTGTTTTCGTGAGCATCTAGGTGGTGATTTGCTAGTGGAAGGAGATTCTAGTAATGTTATTGGCCGGTGTAGGCAAACATCAGCTCCACCTTGGAGGCTGTTATACATCTTCTGTGAGATCCATTCTCTAGCATTAGCATGCGTTAATGACTGGGTATGTATTCCAAGAGATGCCAATTCAGTGGCAGACTCTTCAGCTAAAGAGGGAGTGAATCTTCCCTCACATACTGTGAGGAGATCACCTCCATTTGTAACCTGATGTACTAGATTATAAACAATCAATGAAACAAAACATTTTTCTCAAAAAAAAAAAGGGTGGAGGTACGTCTAAGTACACTAATCATCAAGCTAGATGCTTACCCTTTCAGGTTGAGAGGTGTGGATTTGATTTTAGGTATGATCTGGCTGGAAGAGTTAGATGAAGTGAGTTGAATGGAAGAAGTTGTGCACGAAGTTTGTATTGAATGCCAAAACATTACATTACAAGGGGATCCATCACTTACCCACACTCTGATTTCATATAGATCTATTTTCAAAACCAGATATGTGGACGCACAAAAGCTGGTCTGGCTAAAAACTGCTATTGCATCATGTTCAAAATACAGGAAAAGAGCTCTCAACGCTGCAACAACAACAATTAGAGAATATTTTGGTTGAATACATCAAGGTGTTCAATGACATGACTGACTTGCCACTGGTTCGTTCGACTGATCATGCGATAGTCACCAAGGAGGGAGACGGGCCTCCTACTGTATGTTACATCAAGTTACATTGGGGATGGCCCCCTCGCTGTATGTGAGGGAAGGTGCACCCCCTCCTTAGCTAAGGAGTCTGTCATAGAATTGGCAGCTCTGGGAATACATGACCAATCATGCACACATGATGAAGCTAGCGAATAATATCTAGTTCCAGTATGATCCTTGGTCTCCCGGATTTAACAAATCTATTTGCTACCTCATGCACCAACATTGCTGCATCAAGTATTTATCTACCTTGTATGAAGCCAGTCTGTTTCTTGTTAATAAGCCCTAGTAGGACTGTTTGAAGCCGAGCTGATAAGATTGGGCAATTATCTTGTAGGGACCAGAAATTAGACTGATTGGATGAAAGTCCCTCACATGCTTCACCCCCTCTTTCTTTGGAATCGGCGCTATGAATGAAGCTTCCAAGCTTTTGTATGTTATATCTCTTCCACAGAAATCATTCATGATTGTCGTAACATCATTCCTCATGAAGTCCCATGCTTGTCTGAAGAATTGACCATTGTATCCGTCTGGGCCCGGTGTTTTATCTAGAATAAAAGTTGTCACTGCATGCTCTATCTCCTCTAGTATGAAGGGTGCTTCAAGCCGTGCTGTCGTGGCTCTTGATAGATGCGTCATTGGCATCTCACACATGGAATGTCTCATACCAAGTTCTGCTGAGTAAAGATCTGCATAAAAGATCACCGAAGTGTTAGTAATAGACGTACTATCAGAATAAGTTCTCCATTAACCATGAGAAAATTTACTCTGTTAGTATATGCACATACACAGAGATGAAATAGAACATCTGGTGTTAGAAATGTTGATAACAGGGATTATACAACCAAGCAACAGGCATGGGTCTAGTCTTGTCATTTTGGTGCAAAAAAAAGGATGACAATTGGCATTTTTGCATTGATTATCCTGCTCTAAGCAAGATCATAATGCCAGATAAATAAGCTATACCACTAATAGATGAACTATTAGATGAATTGAATGGGGCCAAATACTTTTCAAACATTGATTTGAGGTCTGTCCCCATGGGGTACCCAAGTTGATTGTGAGTGACCGTGATCTGACCTTTATTAGCAACTTCTGGTAGGAATATTTTAAGCTGCAAGGTACTGAGTTAGAAATGAGTTCTTCCTACCATCCTGAAACTGACGGCCAGACTGAAGTGTTAAACAGGTGCCTTGAAACCTATTTGTAGTTCTTGGCATCCGAGCAGCCACGTACATGGGCAGAGTGGATTTGCTGGGCAGAATATTGGTACAATACCACATATCATCTATCTGCCAACACTACTCCTTTACAGCTTGTATATGGCCGACCCTCATCCACCTTGCGTCAGTTTGTGTGTGGGGAGATTATTGTAGATGTTGTGGCTCAAGATTCACATGATTGAGATGAAGCAATCCATCAGCTGAAATTCTCAAACACATATGTCTAAGTTTGCAAATTCTCATGGGAAATTTGTCTCCTTCAAGGCAGGTATTGGGTGTATTTGAAGTTATGTCCACACCAGCAACACTCTGTATCTCGCCACATCAATCCCAAAATTGTAGCTTGTTTTTATGGCCCATTCTTGATTGAACACCATGTTGGCAGCGTAGCTTATAAATTACAATTTCCACACAGGTCTTGTATCCACCCCATCGTTCATGCTTCCCAACACTAATGGGCCATTGGTAACCAGCAAGTTGACCCACCTCCCAGATTCATTGGCTGCAGAATTCCAGTGGTTTGAACCAATGCAAGTGCAGGCAACAAGGAAACTGCTGAGGCCAGAATGTTATGCCACTCAAACACTCATACAGTGGAAGCACAAGTCAGCAGAAGAGGCTACTAGGGTAGATGTTGAGACTGTCCGACAGAAATTCCCTAAATTTTGCCTTGAGGACAAGGCTCAAGCTCTGGTTGGTGGTAATGTTAGAGAAGGGGCAGGGGCCCCACCAATGGGGGGAGGTCCATTGGATAGACCACCCATAATCTGCCTTTACTCCAGGAGGGGTCTGCCACGTAGTGGCTGGGGGGAAGGTGGTACTATATGGTTACCGAGAGGAGATGGAGGGGGATTCGGGGGAAGAATACAGAAAAAGGAAAGTTAAAGATGGTAGGAGCAAGATCCCCGGCAATGGCGCTAATTTTTTCCTGCATCTCCAAAAAATTAGGTTTCCATTTCAAGAAAAAGATAGGAGGAGCAGCAGTGCTCTGGTAGGAGGGGAATTTCCATTGCTGTAAGTTCATTCTCTGTGTAATCGTTACACCGGATCTTTACAAACCCAAAAATTTTGCACAGCACGGAATTATGTTATTTTCGTTGTTTTCTTTGCTAGTGACTCTTCTTGGCATTATATTCTATCTATGATTGTTATATAAGTAGAATATACATTGTCAGAAAGTATATGTTAATACTTAGATTAGATTGGATGGGTGCTTATATTGTGAATGCTAGTGGGGCAGATTCATTAACATATAAATTCTCTGCAGCACCTTGCTATGGCAGAATCATTTCCCTTGAGGCATCTTTCTCCATTGTTGTTTTCTAACAGCCACCTTAAATTTTATTTCTGACTAAACTTCATGTTTAGTTTTCCATTAGGACTCTGTGTGGTTGCTCGAGGACAATTCATAATTTTTGTTTTTGTATTCTCTAAGTTTGTCTATAACCCTTAGAATCCTTATGCATAAAACCTTATGTTTTCCTGTTGACTTTTGTAGGATGGTTTGAAGAAGACTCTCGAATCCTTTTCCCATCTAAAGGCTGAGAAGCTAACAAGAATTATTGGGCCATCTAAAGCTTCAGTATATCTAGGTGGTGGAAAAGGTAATGATTCAATTATCTATCTCAAGATTGATAACAGATCTCCACAATTCCAACTGTCATCTAGAGTCACTGCTCTGTCAATCCCATTGTCATCATTGGAGCATGAGTTTCTGTTTTGCAGTGGCAGATACACTTCTTTGGAGGGATAAGAAGCGGACTCTCAGTACAATCTTAATGTTGGTTTCATTCTATTACTTCTTTTTTGCATCTGGCTATACTATGATCACTGCCATCTCCAGATTACTCCTGGTGGCTACTCTGTTCTTGTTCATCCACAACATTTTACCTGCAAAAGTGTATGACCCGCTACTCTTTATTATTGTTAATAGTATGCTTTGTGGTGTGTGAGAGTGTGTAGATGTTTTTCCAACTTGAACTTGATGTGGAAAACTTTTTATTAACCTTCAGGACATGCCTAAGGCCCAATAGAATACAATGCCAAATCTGTCTCTATTTTTGGTAGGGGTCATTAAGTGAATAAAGAAATTTCTTTGGGGGCACCTGTGCCTCAATGACTGTCAATGTTAGAGAATGCAATTTCGTGTAGTCTATGACAAAGTTGGCCCCTTATTCATTCATTATGTATAGTGATTAAGACAAGTTACGTGGTCTTGTTGAGGATATGAGTCTGATTATTTACAGCATTTAATACCCTTTTTTTGTACTATAATAACATTTTCTTCAAAGGGTTAGTATGCAGTTAATGGGTCATATGTACGTGCTTAGACTGTCAGACCTAGCGGTCAGGTTCATATCCTAATCAGATTAAAGGTTTGCCTATACATTGTGGCATGGTCGGTCCTTGATATTCATTTGTCTGGGCGTTCATTGATCATCCTGGCTTTATTTATTTGCTGTGAACTTTTATTTGCTGAGAAAGATATCTTTGTGCAGATTAGGACACAAAATTGAGAAAATTTCTGCCTCGAGCTTTTACTTCTCTGAAGAGAAAGCACGGCAGGTAGCATTGACCATTGGATCAATATGGAACTCTGGAGTCAACATTCTAAACTCTTTATGCAGGGGAAAAGACTGGACTTTGTTTTCTAAGGTCTGATATGCTTCCATTTTGTTTTCTGATCCCTTATCAATGTAGCCTGTGTGTAATTTCTCAGTGCAAGAGTGATGTCATAGTACATTGCCTATTTCTATCTAGTTTTTTAATCCATAAAGCACGTCTGGTACAGGTAGGATGCAGTTTTCCCTGGTCTCTAATTCTCTTCTTCTGCTTTTTGAGTTTTACAGGTTGTGATCCCTTTGTTGATTTTCAATATTCTTGGAAGCGTGGCCTTACATACTGCGTTTGTGATAGGTTTGTTCCCTTCTCTTCCCCTTCCACACAATCAGCCACTCTCCCATCACTTTCCCCAGCCCCACCCATTGGATAAGAGAAGCTGCACTCACTCATACTCACATTCTTAAGCACAGATAGGATGTGAAATTCTCTTTGGATTAGAGAAACTCTTTCCTGTAAACTAGCATTGTTTGGAAAGCACTTTTAACCATTTTTAGAATTCACGCATCTCTTAATCCGCGCAATTGCTTTCTTTCTAGGAGTCCCTTTCTCTTTTATAGCTTTCTACATATACGAAAAGAGGGAGGCAGAGTTCGATGTGTTCTTCTGCAGTGCTCATTCTCTCCTCATGGAGCTCAGGGCTGATTTTCCTAGGAAGCTTCTCACAGTCAACCAAGAAGCTCCATAGATTCAGCATGTCTGAAGCATGGTGAGAAGCTTGTTTTGAGGTGGCGAAGGCCCTTTCTTTCCTGTGAATCAATGAACTCTCACTTGTGAATGCAAAAGAGTTGTCATTGCATAGGAGGCTCACCCAAGCTAAAATCTTGGGCTTTTATCTTCACGTCATGGTCAGAACTATTTCCCTTTTACTCTTGACCTAAACAAGGTCAGTCTTTTTTACTGCAATGTGGCATGTCTTTATTCTTTAATTCTTTTTACCATTCTTTTCATTCTTCATTGTATGACAATAGGCCAAAAGCATCTTGAGAGGTATTAAGAACAAGGAACAAGAGGTATCTCCACATTCCTTTATAGTGTTTACATTGTTTCAATCAACAAACTAACCTAGTCCACTTCAGTTTCATTCTACAATTAACCCCTCAAAAAGTCTCTTCGATTAAGCAGCCATAACAGCGAAAATAGGCTAAAAGAACCCAGACTAGCTAAACTTAGGACTGTGCTCTCTCCCCCCAAATGAAGCCACAACCGCTACCTTCATGCATAATGTTCTTAAAAGACGTAGTGTCTGGTGTTAGGCATGACAACTCAAGGCAGCTATAAATACCAAAAAAAATTTAAGTTGTTTTTCTTGTATTCATTTACGAAAAAAAAATTTTATCTGGGGTTTTGCTTGCCGGTCCACCTCTACCAGAAGCACTAAGTCTCTGGAAGGAGAAAGGCTGAGCGTAAGGAGTACGGGTGGGCATCGGGTCAGATTTTTTGGGTAACCCGACCTGACCCGACTTGACCCGACCTGACCCGACCCGAAAAACTTGGGTTTGGATTTCCAAATCCAACCTGCGGGTCAAGTTTGGGTTTGGGTTTACCTAAATCTGACTCACGGGTTTTTATTTTTAATTTTTTATATATTTTTTCTTGATTTATATAAAAAAAATATATAAAAAATTCTGGTTTTTCTGGTCCGGTTTGGGTTTTGCTAAAACCCATCGGGTTTTGGTTGGGTCAGGTCGGGTTCGGGTTTGTAAAATCGTAATTCGGGTTGGGTCCGGGTTTTAAAACCCGTGTGGGTTTTTAAGGGGTTCAAGTTTTTAGAAACCCGACCCAAACCCGACCCGTGCCCACCACTAGTAAGGAGCGGTAGTGTGGTGCGAAAATCCATTATATCTTCATCAAAGAACATTGGGTGAAAATACCAAAATAAGTGGCAAAGTACTACAAAACACTACAAAACCTAAATCAACGCTACAACATAAGGTGGTGAATGCCACGATTGCATCTGAGTGCACCAACAGGTGATTTGAACCCAGATCTTTGAAACCAGTTGGAGATTGGTTTCATTGTGAAAACCTGTTACGGAAGGGTTCATGAACAGGATTAATCCCTAAAAAAACTGATCTAACATGAGGGGCTGAGATCTGCTGGGGATGAGAGTTCACACGAACAGACATGCACAGCCGATAGCGATGCTAATAAGCATCACTAAATTCCATAAGTGTCGCTAAAAAAGTCACTAACTAACCGGGTTTACGTGTTGGGAGCTATCATCCCTAAACTCTCCACTATCATCCCTGGTCTGCGACAAAGCGAGAAATATATACGCCCAGCATGAGAATCACCCAAATCTCATCTTATTTCACGTCGCTAGTAGAGCCACTGCTCATGTCTAGCCACGTTACTTGGACTCAGAAACCATATACTTTTTTAACTCCAAAAACCACCTCTGTGGCTTTGTCTCCTTTCATTTCACCGTCGATGGAGGCAGCCCCATCATGTGATTCACAGCCACAGCCACAGCCACAAGATACCCATGCCCGTGAGTCCTGCGATCCAAGCCCGTGACAAGCTGGGACGAAGAAGCAGATGGGGAAAAGCCAAAACTGGCTTTAGTACTCCTAGCTGTCGTCCTCCTCCCTGCTTGAGTTGAAGCCCCTGTAAATTTTAGTTTCAGACGTAGAGATCATTGTATGTCTGGGTTAAAAAAAACCCACAAAGCAATGTTTGTTTCTGCATCCTTTCTTTCTTTCAAGTGTGATAAGTGAAGAGGAGCAACATATATACATTTAGTCCTTTACAAACTTATGGAGGGGGGGACTTCAATTTTTCGTTTTTTTACTGTACATTTACATAATTGGATTGTCTATAAATGAATACAAAATAAATTTTTTATACTTGTATAAGAATAAATATCTTCATTTAATTTACTGAAATATAAGTATAATTCATTGAACTTCAGCTAAACTTGTTATAGATTTTTATGACTTAGTATTTATTTTTAATATACTTCTTGTTTTCATTTTTACTCAGTTCTTATGTATTACTATATATAAATAATTGATGGACATCTTCAATCTTCAGGAGATAGTGAAACGTAGATTGGTTTCTTAATTAACTACAAAACAGTGGATAATATATATTGCCATGAATATATTAATATAATCAATTTGAAATACTAAATATATATTAATGGATAGAAACACAAGATTGATTACTAAAAGAAAATTTTATTGGTAAAATATATTTTTTTCTGTAGAAGAATTATATATATATATATATATATCATAAATAAATTTTTTTTTTCTAAAAGTCAGCTCTGCAGGGATGAGTGTGAAGAAAAGAAGAAAAAAAGATTAAAAAAAACAAAAAGAAAAGGAAAAAGAAAAAGAAAAAAGGGAGATCATGTAAAGATAGTGTGAAAGAATTTATTTCGTTTATTAGTAGAGATTTACAAATCAGAATATAGACGTAATATAATGTGAATTTCAGGGGTTTTTTTTTTCAGTGTAATGGAAAGAATTGAGGATGGAAAGGAATTACTGGATTTGGACCCAAATTCCCTCGCTGGGGATCCCTGCATGAACGAGGAAGAGAAGGTAGTAGCCAGAGGGAGCCAAGGAAGACGAAGAAGGGGACGATGAGTCGACGGAGTAAGTGGACTGTGACACTGTTCTCGGTTTTCCGATACCCAGAACCAGCAATCTCTGATTCATGGAGAAGGAATGGGTGACAAAGGAAGGAGCCACCATTGTTATCGACAGCCCTGTACTTGAGCTCAATTCCCCCGGAATTCTGAACCCAATTGTGAAGTTCTGACCGTAACCCAGTTTCGAAACAGGGGTCGTAATGGCGGGTCGGAGATTGGAAGAGGCGGGGTCGAGGTACGGCGGCGAGAACGCCTCCAAGCTCAGCTCCGTCGGGAACTCCTCGCCGGAGAATTGGTAAAGCCGGTGCGGATTGCTCCCGCCGACGAGGACTCTTCCGTCTCGAAGCAGAGCGGCCGTGGAGTGATACAGCCGGGGAATCCGAGACGGGTTCTGGACCTCGAATCGAGACCCGGGCGGGTTTTCCGGCCGGTAGATGACCGGAGAGGTCGCCGGATTCCGACCCAGTTCCCACCCTGCCGTCCCCTGTTTCGCGCCGTTGACGACGAGGACGCTCCCGTCGGGGAGGAGGACCATGTCGCCCATCACCCGCGGGATCGGCATTGTCTCCACGGACCACATCGGCGACGCGTCCGTGATTCTGATCCGGCCGCAGGTCGCCAAGGCGGCGACGAATTCCCCGGCCAACGCTCTCTCGTACGACCCCGCCGGAGCTCCGCCGCAGATCAAGACCTCCGCTTCGCGGGCGTTCCGCAGCGGAAGGAGAACGGAGGAACCGGAGCTCGGGTAGTTCCGCGGGTCGCCGCCGGGAATGGCCGGGAACGTTTTCACGACGACGTTTTTGCGGTAATCGAGCAGCACGCTTCGATTATTGGCGAAGACGAACAAATTCCCGTCGACGTTGAGGTGGAGAAACGGGTACAGATTGTTCTCGCTCCCGTCCCTCGTCTGGCTCAGAAGCGGAAAATTGAATACTACCCCGGCGGCAGTACTCTTGGGGTAGAACTCGTAGTTGAACTGGCGGCGGCCGCCGACGACGATGGCGTTCCCGTCCGGCAACATCTGATTGCTCGCGTACCACCTCCGGACCGTCAACGCGAACTGGGTCTCCTCCCAATCGCACGTACCACACGGTCGGAACACCCTGGCGGCGCGGTCGCCGTCGTTGAAGCCGCCGGTCTGCACCAGCGTCCCGTCGGGAGCCACGGCGCCGGAGGAGCACCACGTGTCGGTCAAAACGGTGAGGGGGCGGAAGGTGTTGGACCCCACGTCGTACTCTGCGGAGTGGGCGGAGCAGTCGTGCTTCAGGGCGGTGTCGTTGGCGTCGTCGCGGCATTTTCCGGCGGGGAGGGAGAGGTTGGACCGGCCGAAGTCGGTCCGGTCGAAGACGACGACGCGGTCGTTCTTCAGGAGCTGCATGTGCATCGCCGAGACCCCGATGCTCTTCTGAAGGAGGGCCCACTCGCCCCCGGCCCCGTCGACGACGACCCCACACGAACATACGGCCACGATGACGAGGATAGAGAGTAGTGGCCCACCCCAAGCTCCTCCTCCTCCTCCCTGTACTCTCTCCATAGCCCTTTTGTATGGATGGATGAATGGTGAGTATAATGCTCAAGAGGAATTACGTGAATTTATAGACAGCTCTCTTTCTATGCTCTCTTTCCATGCGGTTCCTGTCTTATTCTTAGTCTCTTCTTATTAATAGTACCTAACTAAACTACAAAATGTACATACTATGTAGTACAAAAATAAGGTAGTGTCACTGTGTCAGTCACATGAACACTCTACACCCTCTAAGCCATGGTTTTGGGACTCTAGGGATCCGTCATGGCCGGTTCAGGGTTTATTAATTAGACTCATCTTTCATATATATATGTATATATATATTTTTTTATACATTGTATTACTATATATTATTTGTATTTTTTTTTTTTTGTCATCCGAATGAAAATTAATGTATGGATGCTATGTACGTATAAGGTAAAGGAAACCCATTATAAGAAACATACGAAACGTTTAATTTTTTGTAAAAAAAAATATTATAGGTAATTCATACGAGGCTAAAGAGTATACATATGTATATATCAGGGACCCCAAGATACGATATGTATCAGTCATATCGGTCGTGTATATATTGGAAATATTGGCAGGTTAAAAATCCGATATGTATCGGCCGATACAGTCTATATACAGTATTACTGATAACAACAACAAGTCTAGTGATAATACGGTAATATATTCATGGGTGTACATTCATATTCCACATGTACAATACGGCACAACGTGTACTACAAGGCGTATTAATTAAGTAGCTTCCTGGGTTTGTTTAAAGGGTCAATTCGAACGAACTGGATACAATTGTACGTTCTTAGTTATTCGGTGCTTCTGGACGGATTCAATAAATTGGGATTGGATGGATCGATATTGAGAATCAGCTGGCAAGAAATTGAGTTACATATTCTACAAACTGCATTCAGATTTGCTCCGGAAAATTTCGGCAAAAAAACAAAGACTGAAACAACGAGTCCGTTGTTTTCAGGCGTATATAGAAGGGAGAGCCAAGGCTGGAGTCCAAAACGAAAAGACGTACATCTGGCGACATTTTAATAAATGGTTGAAGGAGAAGCATGCTTTAGATTTTTTTGGGTTCAGGGAAAGGCAATGGACGTCCTGATCACTTTCAAGTTTGAACGCGATGTCGTACAGTCTTGATATGTAAATTTTTGTGGGAATTTAAGAAGTGAGGGGGAAGAATATATGGATGAAGACAAGAAGTAGTAGCGGAGGCTTAAGTGGGAAGTTTCTTTGGCATGGTTGCTTGGGGGATATGATTCACCCTAGACAAACATAACAAGAATGCCTCACAAGTAATGACGTACAACTTTGAATTTTCCGCGTGCATGTAGTACTCTGCTGGGTTCTTGGATGTTTCCCTATTTTTGTTTTAAAAAAAAGGTCTAAGATGTATTATCTTTTTATTATGTCATAATACATAAGTGTTTTGGAGTCTCTAAACTCAAATGTTTCATCCGGGTCCTTGTTGCGCCCCGCTCTCACAAAGGAACGGGGTGGGGCCCACACGCGCCCCTGTAGACCCTACCCAATTTAAACCCCTTGTTGTGGGAGGTCTAAGTTTAAATTTCCATGGTAGCGATAAGAGTTACTCAACAGGGAGCCAATATAAGACTCTCCATGAAAACCCAACCCGCTCTGAAATTGTATATATATTAAAATATTTAAAAATAAAAAAAAATAATTAAAAATGTATAATAAACCTATGAATAAAAATTTAAAACACACTGTTCCATTCCATTTTCTCTTGCTATTTTTCTCTACCTTCTCTAATCTATTCCGTGTAATCTGTTATAAAAAAATTCTCTATTGAATTTCTTTGAGTAACTCATTGATTGAGGCAGAGATAACCTTGAAGATTCGGAATCGAAAATCCCCGTTGTCTTGTTTTGGCGATTGAAATGTTGTAAACGGGAGAGATTAGGAGAGATAGGAGGTGCAGAATGAGAGGGGAGCAGAGATTATAAAAGGCAGAAGATGAATACACAGTCGCAAGTCGACCAGAAGAGAGGGATTTGCTGGTGCATATTAGGGTTAGACTTTATTTCCTATTATACCCTTAAAATTCTTTTCATATTACATAATTACTTAGTGGGTCGGGTCGGGTCGGGTTTCAGAAAAAAAACCATACCCGCCCCACAGGTTAAAAATCCGAACCTGAACCTACACTAATTAGGTCGGGGAGGGCAGGTTCCCCATATACTGAAACCCATTGCCACCCCTATTCAACACTAGGGGATAGTTATTGACAGCAGTGTTTATGATACTCGTTAGGGCAACCTGGGGCACTTACAACAGTGTGTCCTTATCATCCACTAACACCATCAAGTTACAAGAGGTTGTGGCACACAAATAAGTAAAAGTAAATTTTCCAATCAAAATTGGTAAGTGCATATCTAATAAGGGAATGAAAATGTACAAAATAGAAGGATTTTACCAAAAGGAGCTACTCCAGCTATGTTATCATGTAAAAATGCAAACAAGAAAAAAAATCAATGAGAAAATGAAAGAGGGGCCTCCTGAGTACCCACAAGCTTTTCTCAGTATTAAAATAGTGCAACAGTTACACAACTCTGGATACAATTGTAATCATATTATCTAATGGACTAATATAAGTGGACATGAGAAGCTTGCCTCTAATAAACCAAGCTAGATCAGGCTTCTTTCCACGGTAAAAACATCTGGCATAGATACTAAAGATGAAAGTGCAATGTCAACATATACTACCATGTATAATAACAAATGGATTACAACCATCCCAAGCTCACAAGATGATGGTGGCAGCGAGCTATTTGGGACATTGTGCATGTAAACAATAAGCAAACCACAGGTGCACAAAAGAAACAAAGCAAGATTAAGTACTTTTAATTGCTTAAAATGTCATCGTTTCTAAAATTTTCAAACAGGTACCATTAGTCCAGAAGCAACTCGAACAATTGAAATTGCTAGGACTGGAAAATGAACAGAACATAATCTACATGGGCTGCATGTTTGATCCAAACATCATAATATATGTACAACCAAAACTTCAAGTGTATCCTGTGGCTGCAACTATGAGGTAGACAGGCCAACAAAAACCCAACCTAAAAGACAGTGAGGGACACTCTTTGGTGGAGTACCTTTTTAAACAATCAGAAACTTGAGTGCAAAGTTTACCATTTTGTCCGTGCAGTCTCTGCTTTACTTGTCAAACCTGCACCATCAAGAGAATTTTCAAGAACGAGATATTCGAGATGCCAAAATCTAAAAATAAAGGAAAGTTCATCATAGATTCTATTTCATGTTTAAAATAATCAGTACAGAACTTTAGAATTCAATGTTTTGCCTCCATAAGCTCAAATGAGATCTTATATTAGGATGTTTCACATTTTCCAAAATACTTGGAAGTATATCACTCAATTGAGTTCTTATATAGGGAGTATAACACTTTTTCCAAAGAACTTAGAAGCACATCTAGTGTAAGAATGGAGTCTCTTTGATCCTTCCTGGCACTATGGCATCTGGAAACTGCATAAATTCCTTCTAGTTTGACCCTACATTGCCTGCGGAAGCAGATAATTACTTTTATAATTACTTTTCTTTTTGAACTGGCAAATACAAACTCCCAAACACAAACTGCAATAAACTCCTATGTCATTGTGGCTTGAACCCAAGACCTCCCACAGCCATAACTCTCATGTGACCACTGAGCTACTGCCAAGTTCAGGGAAGCAGATAATAATTAGATGAAGCAGGACAAGTAGAGGAAGTACTGTACTACATGCCCCCACGAGGAACAAAAGTCAAGTGAGGCTAGTCTAAGTAAAAATTGGTCATAGGATAAACATCAGTTCTCTTTCATTGACATGCAAAGACCTGCACATCACTGCATAAGAGATTAGAAACAAAGCATGCAGCAATTATCCCATTCCAACATAGTTGATAAAATAGTTCATGAGAAAGATGATTCCATAACACAAAAGCCAAAGCCAGCAAAAATTAGATGACGCATGATAAACTAGAATCTAAAACCAAGAAAATAAGGTTCTTGTGGTACTAATAATTAGAAAATAGAGTTAACTCTTTTCAGCCTTAGACGATCATACATGTACCGATACGCAAGGAATTGTATTGTTAAGATTTACAAGGGTTTCACTCCATTTGTAAACATTCTAGGATATTGGTTACGCAGGGATCAAACACCCAAAGGGTTGTGAGAATTGATTCCAATAAAACATAATAATTATCCTTCTAATTCAGTAAGCCATATTATGCATATGTAACCAGTAGCTTACAAGCTTAATGGATGTTCCGAAAAAAAAAATCCTTTATTTAAAAAAATAGCAAAAAGTTTTTCAAATTTTATGATCGTAATGAAAGAATAATAGATGGTACATTTTGCTTTTTAGCTTGGCTTTTAGAATCTGGAACAGACATAAATACATGGAGTTAAGAAAGCGGGAGGGTTGCTCTCAAGATTAGTTGGTCTTCGTAAACTCCATCTTTAGCAAGTTGATCAGCTGAGTTAGCTGATCATGGCACTTTGACCCTATAATTTGCCTTCTCAAAGATAAGCTAGTAATCTCTTTGGTAGTTGTTTTGACTTTCCACCCAAATAATTTCTGAATGACTGTACCAGATTCTAAAAGCTAAGATGAACGACAAAATGACAAAAAGTAGCCATCACATTAACCCCAGACTTCAGAATGACATATGTCCTAACATCACTTATTATGTATCTCAACAATGAGTATCACTTTCTTTGTCCAAGCCATGTACAGTGTAGCATCGAATCATAGTTGGTCTGGATTGTCATCAAACCTATGAGAGATTTACACTAGGGGGCTACTACTCAAAGTCAGTCTAAAATTAGGTGCAATTTTATCCTTTTATGCAAAGTTTTATCAAGTGAAAGAATGTGAAAGACAGGACCAACTTCCAGACCTGACAGTCTCTGTACCCTTTTGACACAAGAGATGAAGTGCCTAACCTTCTTTGTTTGACTCAATTTCTCAATCTCATCTTCAATTTTACAATCGTCACAAATGACATCATCAAAAAAATCTTTCACACAATGACATCATCAAAAGAATCTTTCACACAATGACATCATCAAAAGAATCTTTCAAAACCTAAAAAGAGTAGTATATGAGTCCTCCAATCTGCTCTAACATCATTAGCAGTTTCCTCACTATGTTTACCACTCATGATCGTAATGCAAAACATAAACACAAAACATGAATGAAGAATCTGACATTACCTTTGCATGTTTCCTTCGCTTAATCTTCAACTTCACATCAATTCCGCCATCAACAATGGATTGAAGCACAATCTTCAGTTTGCCTTCAATATCTTCTCCTTTTCTTGGAGTGTATATCACATTATAAATGTCATCTTCAATAGCCCGCTGGGCTAGAACTCCACCCACCATAACACAAGCAGAAGAATCTTTTGTTGAAATCAAATCAAATTTCATGTCCTTGGAAATTGAATGCGCCACAGCCACAACCTTACTGGTAACTCTATGCACTATGCAAGCGCGGATAGAACTTTTTGATATGTAGATGTCCAAACAAAATGGTTCATGGTAAGGACCAGTAAGCTGGTTATAAGTTGGAACCCTCAACTTCTTCTTTGTCTCAGTCAGAACATTGTCATTCATACGAACTGAAGCAGCACAATTTTTACAATTTTCCCTGTTTGTTTGAGGCTTTTCTGTTTTAGGTTCTTCTTTCTTAGCTTTCATCTGTGATGATTTCTCTTTATTTCTTGAAGATGTTTTCCGTCGAAAGCTGAAGTTGTACTCCTCAAATTCTTTAGAGTTCTTCTCAAGTTTATAGAAAAGATTTCCTTTAAGCCTCATATCCTCAATGTCATCAATATCTGGATCTTCCTCCATAATATGATCATCTTCTTTCTCCTTTCCACAAGCTCCTAGATCCAATGTTTTTAGTGGTCTTTCTTTTTCCTTCCATGCTTCGGTTAAGACTGATGAGACCCGCCAAAGATCAGGGTCCACAAGATCAATTTTGAAATCTTGAGGACAGTCTGTATTAAAAGGAAGTACAGAAGATATGCACGTTCTACTTGCATGATGGTTAGATGTTGATATAGTCTTCAGCTTATCCTCATCAGTTTCCACAAAAAATGACGAGTATAAGCTACTGACTTTCCAAATAAATCGACTACTTGCAAAAATATGGCAGGGGCTTCTTCTTACTATTAGCAATCCACCCATTATAAGTTTATTTACACAAAGCTAACAATTTCTAACCAAGGGCAACATTCTTTTGAACACCATCAGCAAGTTAAAAGCACTCTGTAACAAGAAAAAAGGATATTCATAAGAAGTACAAGCAGATAAGTTTGTTCCTAGAACATTAGGAATACTCCAGCTTTTACAAATGCTAAAAGGAGACTGCAGCGAGCCATCTCATCAGAACTTTGAAAAATTAAAAAACAGAAAAAACAAAGTTAAAAAAAATCAAGGTGCACAAAAATCACACCTAGTCAGTTCTACAAACAGATAAACCCGAAAGGGCAAAACACAAAATAATTGATTGAAAGCATCTGCGACTGCAAGGAAAACAGGCTGGATAACTCGTTGTGGCACAGTATGTAAGCTGGGAAACCTGCCAAAGTATGAAAAATCACTTTTTACAACAGGGGGTTTTTAATCTTCTTATGTCCTTTTCAAAGAAGAAACTTTCTTGTGATATGACTTCCATGCTCTCCTCTAGTACAGAGAAGCGAAGCCGAAATGGCAAAAAGGGAAATTGGTGGCTCATTTAATAATGTCAATACACCATCCAATCCTCAAAATCCCGACCCCAAAGTCCAACATCAGAATTCGGATAGATCAGGATACGAAATGGCAAGAAAAAGGAAAGAAAGAGAACAAAAATTTGTTCGTCCTCCTTTCTCTCTTCAATAAAAGCCAAAAAACAGCGGACACAGTTGATTTGGGCAGAAAGGAGAATAACCATGAAATGTTGGCAATAAAGATGCAACCAGTCCAGGTAATAAAACAATCAGAATGCGAAAGAATATATGTAAACATGGTTGAGGAATTGGAATTTAAGCAGATGTACCCCAATTGTTTAGAAACTTAAAATCTTACCCTGTATCATTTGAACTCGACCTTGCGAAAAATTGTACCTGCTCGACCTCAAAACTTGCCGCCGCAGCAAGCGCAGCCTTGCTGCCTCAATCAAACGCACATGAATAACTAAAGCCCAGCTGAAGGATTAAAACCCAACTGACTGTTCAAACTTCAAACTTTAGAGTGTATGATCAACAACCAAAATCGACAAGAAATCTGATCGAACTCATAAACCTTTGACGACCAAAACATGAAACTATTATCAAAAGTCAAAGTCTTTCATTACTTTTTTTTATGTCAGACCACCACATGACGAAGCCAATCATGCAAAATTGCGTCAGAATCATATTAGAGGAGCATTTTAACTATATATGTCAAAGTTACTTAACTTTTTTTTTTTGAGGAAAGCGATGATTATATTAATTCAGAAAATGTGGAGTACAATACAAGAGGCTTAATGCTTAATGCAGTTACAGAATTAACATAATCGTCCTTGCTATGGAGGGTATAGGATCTCCATGACTTGTAATAAGACTCCAGCCCGAGCTAGGGCATCTGCAGCTGCGTTAGCCGATCTGGGCGTGTGACTCCAACCAACTACAGTTTCTGAGAGGTCCCATATTTCTCTTAATTTTGGGGCTAGTCTCCAGGGTACCGAGGCTGCCTTCATGCACCATTTGATAGTGTTGCTAGAGTCCCCTTCCACCTATAGTGTACCCGGGAAGCGTGATTTAGCTATTCGCAATCCTTGGAGCACCCCTTCAACTTCAGCTAATGCGGAGTCAGCATGGCCTAGGGGACCTTTATAAGACAACAAGGTGTTGCCCTCAGAGTCCCTAAATAAGCCCCCATAACCAGAGGGACCCGGGTTGCCCCATGAAGCTCCATCTGTGTTGAGCTTAACTATGAAAAGTTACTTAACTTTCATGTGAGGATTTTTATGGAGTTGGGAGGTTCCTAATTATGATTTTGCATGGCTCAAAAAGTAAAATGATTTTTCAAGAGAGAGGTTAGGCATCATGAATCATACGTTTTTTTTTCCTTTCTTCCTCCCTCTTCCACCTCCTCTTTGAAGTTTTTGTCCCTCTATAATAATTTTATATTAAAATTCTTATTCTCTTTTAAATTGCTCAACTTTTCAAAGTTATATCAAATTGGTAGCCAAATAGGTCTGTCTTGGACATATATGATTATTACCATAGAAGAAATAGCAACAGTTGTCATTAAACAAATAGGGTTAGTTGCCATTGAAGTCAAGCAATGGAGATGTTAGACTTACTTGCCGATGGGGAAAAATATGTTTTTGGTCCAAGATATGCTAAAAAAGATAAATTTAAGACCTCTCTAATCACCATAGGTGGAACCTTCTAATTGAGTTTTTTTTTTTTTTTTTTTTTTTAAATGGCGAATAGGAACAGTGAGGATCCAAACCCAAGACCTCCCACAGTATAATTCCTTATGGGACCACAGAGCTACTGCCGAAGTTCCCCTAATTGTGTCATTTTGGGTTTATATATTCACCAAACTTGTCATGGCCATATTCAATGTGTTCCTTGCACCATCTAATACTCCTAAACTCAGCCTGTCATCACCACATAAGCAACTATTTCCCTGTCTAGAACAATCTTCCCACAAGCACCACCACACACGCACACACACCACAAGTAAAAAGCCACCCAAGACATGGTCATCCCACCACAAAGCATACATTTTTGAGAAGTGATGCTTTTATTGATAATCAGTATAAATTAAATACAACAGTAATGTTACAAGTGAGTGATTTAAATGCTAGGGATTAATGCTCCCATTACAAGTGTTGTTCTTGTCACTCCTTCCTTGGCTAGCTTATCAGCCAAGGAGTTGGCTGTTTTGGGAATCTTACTCCACTGAATTTGTCAACCCGTCGTTAGTTCTGTTATCTCATCAAAGATGCTCCTCAGTTTCCATGGTGGTGAACCCTTTGTGCTCCAGCCAATAACTAGTGTTGAGTCCCCTTCAATTCTCAGAGGTCCACTGAAGTTATGATAATAGATTTTAATACCAGCTAGGAGTGCTCTAGCCTCTGCCATGTTTGAGGTGCTCTGGCCTATAGGCCCTGAATAGGCCAGTAGTGTATATCCCATGTGATCTCTAAAAGTCCCTCCAATACCGGCTTGGCCTGGGTTTTTCATAGATGATCCATCAAAGTTGAGGCAAATCCAGCCTTCAGGAGGGGGTTTCCACTCTTCCATCTTTTTGATCTTGTGGGTGCGAAATTGTATGATCGAGTCCCAATGCTTGCGGATTAATATGTTTGGAAAGGGAGGAAGCTTTTGTGCTGCTCGGGTCCATAGCAGTATACTCCGTATGGATTTGACTATGACACTTTCTTTGGTAGAACTTCTGTTCTCAAAAATTCTTTTATTCCTCTCTAACCACAGATTCCACAGGACGGCCGCCAGTGTGGCGGTCCAGAGTGCTTTGCCACAGAATGGCAGGGGCAGTTTACCCATTGTTGGATGAATTGACTGAAGTTGTTTGGAAAACAAAGATGTATGCTGAATTTTCGGATTAGTGCTTCCCATATACTTCTACTGAATTTGCAATGCAGCAAGATATGATTGCTTGTCTCATCTTGGTCGCCACATAGCTTGCACAAGTTATCTATAATCACTTGCCCTCTCTTCATTAATTCATCACAGGTCAATATTCTTCAATGCATTGCTGTCCATATGAAATGTAGTACCTTCTTTGGAGCTACCAGTTCCCATGCACAGTTGGCTGAGTTTGTCAATCCTTGGTGCTGCTGTCCTGAGCAAAGTATTTTGTAATATGATGTTGTTGATAAGTATCCTGAAGGACAAGGCTTCCATACTATATCATCATTCCCATTATCAGCAATGTAAGTAGTGTCTAGCAAGTGAGTCAGGGCTGCTGCTTCAAGACCCTCAGTGTTAGTCAAATTTCTTCTGAAGTTAAGGTTCCAGGTGTGTCTCTGAGGCATTTTAGCACTTCTAACAGTAATCTTTTGGTCTCTGGCAAGTCGAAATAGGCTTGGGAATGATTGGCTAAGAGGTGTCTCCTAGCCAACAGTCAAACCAGAATTTAATTTGTGCCCCATCTCTTGCATGGTAACGAATATGGGCTTCAACAACTGCTCTTTCTTTAAGGATTGCTTTCCGTATGGGAGTGGTTGCGTATATGTTAGCTTTTGGTAGCCATTGGTGATCACCATGACCATATTTGGCCACAATTGTCTTCCTCCATAGATTTTCCTTTTCTAATGAATATCTCCATAACCATTTTGCTAACAGGGCTTTATTCATCATCTTGATTTGTTTGATTCCCAATCCCCCATCCTTTTGGGGTTTGCATACTTGTTCCCATTTCACCAAAGGGTATTTGAAATGATTTTGAGATCCACACCATAAGAACTTCCTTTGGATTGCCTCTAGATTTATAGCAATACCCTTTGGGCATGGGATTAGGGAAAGTAGGTAGTTGGGAATTCCTGCAAGTACAGACTTAATTAGTATAAGTCTTCCAGCCTGAGATAAGAATTGTCCTTTCCAAGTTTCCAGCCTTTTCTGACATTTCTCTATAACTGACTGCCAGAGGATTTTTTTTACTCTCCCTTGGAACATAGGAAGGCCCAAATAATTCGAAGGGAGTTGAATGGGGCTGCACCCTAATATTCGTGCAATGTAATCTTGTACTCTTTGGTTGCAGTTTATGCCAAGAACCCCTGATTTGCTCCAGACAGTTTGCCCTGACATGGTCTCAAATAGTCGGAGGAGGGCTTTGATGTTTATAATTCTCTCATCTATTCCTTCTACCATGATTACAGTATCATCTGCGAATTGTAAGATGGGGACTCTTAGCTGCCCTCTTATATTGAAGCCCGAGATCCAACCCTTTTCTTGGCTGGTGTATAGTAGGGAGCATAGGGCTTCGCTGATGATGTTGAAGAGTAGGGGGGAGAGCGGGTCCCCTTGCCTCAGCCCCCTTGAACTTTTGAAAAAACTCTTCACAGTTCCGTTTAAGAGTAGTGAGAAACTTGCTGATTTCAGGCAACTTTGAATCCAGAATCTCCACTTGGGCGGAAATCCCATGTGTCATCAGTGCATCAAGGAATCTCCAATTTACCTTATCGAAAGCCTTTTCTAAATCGATCTTGAGCATAGTACCCTGCAGCCCATTCATTTTATAATAGTGCATCATTTCGTGAAGAACCAATGCGGAGTCCAAGATCTGCCTACCTTTTAGAAATGCTAACTGATTGTCGCTGATCACTTGTGGAAGGATAGCTCTTAGCCTCATGGATAGAACCTTCGAGATGAGTTTATAGTGACTAGATATGACACTTATAGGTCTGAAATCAGTAGTCTTTGAGGCTCCCTCTTTTTTCGGGATGAGAGTTATGAAAGTTGCACCCATACTTGTGGCTGTGATTCCATTATTATAGAAGTCTTCAAACATTTTCTTTATATCCTCTTTCAGAAAGGTCCATCCTTCTTTATAAAAAACTGATGTGAATCCATCTGGTCCAGGCGCTTTGTCAAGGGGCAAGCTTTAGATTGCTGCTTCAATCTCCTCTTCTGTAAAAGGTATCACCAGAGATTCGGCAGCTTGTGTGGATAGGCTTTTTAGAGGGAGAGCTCTTGGATAGGGCCTGCAAGGAGTATTATCATTGTATAAGTCTTGGTAAAAATCAGTAAAAGTTTGAATGATATCTTCTTTTCCAGTGATTATTTCATTGCCCATTGTTATCGATGAGATTCTGTTTCTCCTTCGATGTGCTGAGGCAATCCCATGGAAAAATTTTGTATTACCGTCTCCCTCTGAGATCCATTTGTATCTTGCCCTTTGCTTCCAATGTATTCTCTCCTGCCTTACTTTTGTTTCATATTTCTCCTTTAGCAAGTCTCTTCTCAGTCCCTCAGAAGAAGAGAGGCCTCCTTGCTGCTCTTCCTCTATGTCTAATTCCTTGATTTTCTCTAGTAAGCTGTTCTTTTCTTCTTCTCTGCTTTCTCGGTTTTCTAACGCCCAAGATTTTATCTTACTCTTTACATACTTTAGCTTCTTGCTAAAAATGAAGCAAGATGTGCCACTTGCTTGCCCTTCTTGCCACCATGTCTCTAGTTTGTCTTTGAATCCTTCCTCTAACAACCATTCCTCTTCAAATCTAAAGGGTTTGGGACCCCAATTTTCTGGCTCAGTTTCAAGCAGAATTGGTGAGTGGTCTGATGTTGTTCTTGGAAGGATCCTTCTTGATGTATTACCCTAGGTGTCAAACCACTCATGATTAACAAAGAATCTGTCTAGCTTTGCCATAATTGGCTGATTTCTGCCATTTGTCCAGGTGAACTCCACCCCTGTGAGTGCTGGTTCAATAAAGGATAACTCTTGGATAAGGTTGTTAAAATCATTCATGGAGGGTGTGATGGTTTGCCTCTCCCCTTTCTTTTCCGTTGGGAATCTGATGACATTGAAGTCTCCCCCTAACATCCAGGGTAGGTTCCATAAACTTATAAGTGCTGCAATTTCATCCCAAAATTCTTGTCGTTGTGTTGTGGTTGTGGGGTCCATATACTATCAAAACAGCCCATAATATACCTTTGGTCAATTCTTTGAATTTTAATGCCATAGTGTAATTGCCTGCCTCTGATCGTATTAGCTCAAGCTCTCTACAATCCCAGAAAGCTGCTATTCCCTCAGAAGATCCAATTGCTCCTACTTCAGCCCAAGTCGGTCTCCTTTGATACCAGATATCCCTTGCTAGCGAACTGGATATCTAAGATAACTTGGTTTCCTGGAGTAGAGCTAATTTGATTTTATTCTTTCTTTGAGTCTCTCGTACCAAGGCTCTTTTTGAAGCTGAGCCGAGCCCTCTAATATTCCAAGAGAGAATATTCATTTATGTGCTGATTGCTTGCAATCTGTAATTGAGCCACTCTTCTTCTCTCCTCTTCATTGTCTTCTTCGGCCATCTGCATTGCTAGCTTAAACTCTCTAAAAGCTTTTTCTGCAAGGATGTCAATGTCTTCTTTCTCTTTTTCCCAGGTTCTTTGTATCCTTGAGCTTTGATTTTGAATCTCTTCTATTGCTTCTGTTGCAGCCGGGGGAGGGCTTCCTGGTTGCATTTCCTGCTCTTTGGGAGCCGGCGAGGGACTTCCTTCCTGCCTATCGCTGGTTTGCGGCGACAGGTTTTCACTCGTCATAGGGCGCAGCGGGAAATCAGCTTCTTCTAGTGATGTTTCCCCAATTTCATGACTTGAAATAACAAGCCCGAGTTGGTTCCGGGCCGGGGTTGGAGTGCTGGTTTGGTTCGGTCTGGACCAATCTGAAAACTCGTGCTCGTTGGATGTTCGCAAGGTAAGCATAGGATGCTTATTTTGTGAGGGCAGCTTTGGGCTTTGTGCGTACGCCGAACGAGGCTCATAAGAGCCGTTGCGTGAATCGTCTTTATCGTGACAGGCTGTTTCAGGGGCATCGTGCGTTGCGTTTTCCCTATTTGGGGAGACAGGGGAGCTCGACGCCGTCCTTACCGGAAGTGGGAGGTCCTCTTCCCTGGTTGCCGCTCCGTCGTCGGCCGCGCCGACGCCGATCATCGTTGTTTCCTCCAGCGGTGGCAGGCGGCGGATTTTGCTGGTTCACCTGCTGTATCCGCCACTGCTGTTTTGGGCTACGCCTTCCCTCCCTCTGCAGCCTTGGGTTCCTTTTCCCTCCTCGTTTCTTCTCTTTCCTCATTCTTTCTTTCACCGTTTTGACAGTAGCTTTGTATTTAAAAGCGCCGACTTCTATTGAGATTTCTCTCATCTTTTCGATTTCGCTTGTTGTCAAGACGAGAGCTTTAAATCGGTCGATACGGGCATCTGTCATAGCTTCATCATCGAATTTTAGTACTTCTCCAAATATTCCAGCTATCTGCTCGAAAATCTCCTGACACCACAAGTGTGTCGGTACCCCTCTCACCTGTATCCATCTTTCTTTCTTCATTGTACCCTTTTCCATTGACCATGGTTGTATGTCTTTGAGGACATTGCCAAGCAGTTCTTGCTTCAGGGTCAACACTTGTTTCTGTTCTTCTTCTGACTGCAGAGCAATAAGCCACGAGAAGGGACTCATGTAATGCATTTTTGGGAGGACGGTAAGTTTCCAGTTGCTTTGGATCCACTCAGCAAGTTCCTCTTTGTCCCAACCTTTTTCCACCGTTGAAGCTACAACACATTTTGCAAGTTCTGCTCGTCGTATTGTGGTAAAGGAGGGCTCGATTATCATGGTGTTTTGGCCGTTTTGATATTCCCAGGTAATATTAGGCCTGGTTGATTTTTCTTGAGAATGTCCGGAGAGTAGAACTTCTTTGTAGGCTCTGGGTTTCGGTTGTGTTGTGATAGGATGCGAGTTGCCGCTATTGAATTGTTGTCCGCTTTTGTGCAGCGTTAATAGGCTCTGCAGACGTTCTCTCATCCAGAGCCATATGTTGCCATTCTTCATCTCTTTGAAGATAGATACCTCTCCTACTATCGTGGGACCTCTGTGTTCGGCGATTCTGCAGGTGAGTCGACCATTGACATCTATTATACTTAGGAGAAATTTTCCTTGACTCGTGGCCTGGCTTTTTCCATGAGTGCTTGTAGTTGTGATGGCTTTAAATGCCGTTTCGAAATCATCCAGCTCCTCCAGCAACACACGAACAAAGGACTTTCTTTCTGGCGTTTTTAGAGCGATCTTGACTGCTAGTTTTCCTTGGAGAGTCACAGTATCAACGTGGAGTCGGGATCCCACTTCGATCCAACGGAAAGTCTGTCGGAGATCTGCCGGAAGTTGAGGATTTTTCCCATTGTCCCACGGCGGTCTCCGGAGGCTCGTTTCGGCAGAATCTCGTCGCAACATTATGAATAGACAGAATTAAAGTCAGTTGCAAATGAACATCCTTGACCACAAAGCATACATATTCCTCTTCTTTATTCACTAATATAAATACCAATCATTCCCCAGCAATTTTTTTCAGCTCTACAAACTTATGGGAGCCAACTTCTTGAACACTACAAAACTAGAATTGAAGCCACCCAAGATTCAACTTTCAACCAAAACCTAGCCATCCCACTACAATACAAGCCTTCCACTTTAAGTAACAACTAATCCAAAGACAAGTCATTCCTGCTTATTCTTTTTTAACTTCACAAACTCATGTTATCCAATTTCTTCTATCCTCACAACACAAACCATGGTCCCACCTGACATCTTAACCATTCCATCGCAAAGAGAATAATCATTTTAACTTGCTCCATACTAACTCCAAAAAATATTTTGTCCAATATAGCCCACCACCTCATCCTTCTCTTAGCCATAAACATAATTTGTCATCTCTTTATCCTTCCCAATTTGACCATGAAACATATGACTCCCAACTTTATAGCCAATCTATTTCCATATATTTAACTAACTTCCTCTAATATGTTCACATCATAATTTTCAGCCTAATCCAAATTTTCTCGGACACCAAAGAAACCCAACTATGTTACCTTCAATGGTCTGACATTAGAAAAGGGAATAACTCAACCTTGGATACCTATATTTATCTCAACATGGTATCATGCCAACCCTAGTCGCAGCCCTCACCCCAACCCTAGTTGCTGCCCTCACCCCTACCCTAGTTGCTGCCCTCACCCCAACCCTAGTTGCTGCCCTCACCCCAACCCTAGACGTCGCCGCCCTCACCCAAACCCTAGACGTCGCCCTCTTACTTCGAGTGTGTTCTTCCTCTCCGACTACACTTTCCCCTACCTTCTTTTGATCCTCGTGATGGCTAATGTCAATTCCTCTGCTACCCCCACCCAATCCACTATTGTTCTACCCTCTACTCTGGCTTGAGGTCTTCTGTTGGATCTTGGATAATCCCTTGGTCAATTCAATGTCATGGTGAACAATCACTCATCGTGTCTCCATCAAATTAGATCAAGACAATTACCTGCTCTGGCGTGCTCAATTTCTCTCGGTCTTGTGCAGCCAGTCATTGTGGGCCTTGTTGAAGGAAGCATCCTTCCTCTGACCAAGTTCCTTCAAAAGGCACCCTCCAATCCTACAATGGTCAATCCCGATTTTCGTCAATGGTACTATTGACAAGACGACCCAGAGTTGGATAGTAGCAACTCTATCCTATGCCTCATTGGGACAAACTATTGGCCTTAACACTACTGCCGAGATGTAGCAAAAGCTGAAAGGCGCATATGCCTCTACATGTCAAGTGTGTCTCAATCACCTCCGATTTAAACTTCAAACGATGCGGCGTGGCAGCATGTCTATGGCTGCCTACTTGGACAAAGTCAAGTGTATAATTGATCTTGTAGCAGCAAGACAAGTACTTGATGATCAGACTATCACTCACTATGTTGTGAGTGGACTCGGCCAAGATTTTGAGCCTTTTGCTCAAACAATTACTGCTCGTGAGGTTTCGGTTAACTTCACGACTCTCCAGAATCGCCTCCTCACACAAGACCATTGGGTTCAGATTCAGGATCATCTGAATTCCTTAATGGTGTCAAATCGCCCATCTGTCAATGTGGCATCCCGAGGTGGCCAAGGTGGACCCAATCAGGGTCGTGGACGAAATAATGGTCGCAGAGGAGGTTGCAGTAAGGGTCGGGGCCATACGGATCGCTTTGACTAGGCTGGTAGGCCACAATGTCAGATTTGTATGCGACCTGGCCATACCACGGTTCAATGTCACAACCAGTTCAACCGTACCTATAAAAGTATGCATTCATTCACACGAATTAATCATTGCTACCTAGGATGGATTTCACGCTGCTCATTCAGCACATTCATTCTAAGGAATCTTTAGATTGCAGGCGTCTGGAATAGCATTAAGTAACAGAGCTATCTCATAAAAGTGACCCCAACTTGCCATTTCCTGGCTACATTCTGCTACATTCTGCTATAAAAGTACAATTGACACCTAATTCAAAGATGCGAAGCAATCTCCATAACAGTTTCTTAAAAACTCTGCATAAAAGACTGCTGCTAATTAGTACTTGAGCTGTTTGAGATTGCAGCATACTTTCGAAGCTTTTAAACAATAAAAAATACTTTCACGAGAGAGCAAGAAGCTAGTGGGTTGTGTTGAGTTGTCATCTTTATGTTAAAGCAAGGCAGGGATCCACTGTGAACATGTATATTAAATCACAACAGGAGGAATGTTAATCAAACAAGAAACTTACTGTCAGAAATTGAAGAAACGTAGGGATCGAACTACTAAAGCCACCAAGCTGTATTGTAAATAACTCTGTAGATGCCAATTTCGCCCGATATACTTCTTGGATAGAAAGGACAGGGATGAACGGGAGCAAGGAGTAGATCGCATCCACCCCTGCAGGACGCACGCGATCGAGCCGGAAGGGGATGCAGCATGGGAAGAAACGCAACGGTCGAGCGGGAAGGGAAACCTAATCGCGACTGGGAAGAAACCAAATCATGACTGGGTAGGGAAATCGCGACTGGAAGGAAAGTCACGATAACAAAAAAAAAATTATTAATTATGGGCTGGTTTTTTTTTATTCGTGGGCTGGTTCACATGTGCCCGTTTATCATTAGAATAAATCCCTTTAATTATATGTATATATATAGTGCATATGTATATGTATATAAATATATATAAAATTAAATTAAAAAAATTAGGTTTGAAATTATTGATCAATTAAAATGCGTTATTTGTAAATTATTTGGTGATCATATAGTTGAAGAAAATTTTCCAACTATAATTCAGATTAATTAAGTTTTACCTTAAGTTTTTATTTTATTTAAATATTTAAATTATAATTAAGTTTTATTAATGGAAAATATTGGCATTCCCTTAATCTGTTGTGATGTCGCTAATCAGGAACAATCCATTGGTCACTAAAAATTAATATGTAATGACTATCCACCAGGCATATTATATTGTGTACGAAGATTATTTCATTAGTCGCTAATTGTTGATAATAGGGGTTGTATATTAGTAGTCATACTTCAACATTTAGGAGATTGTTTTATCAGTCATTATTATATAATAATTGGCGACTGTTTACCAAATGCCTACCACTCGCCAATAACCTTTACTTATGGCGACTGTCTACCAGTCGCAATTGCATAAATTATAACGACTGGTATCTAGTCGTCATTACTTTTCAATCTATAGTGACTGACGTGGTCAGTCGCCATAGGGGAAACTAGTCGCCATAAAATAATTTTGGCGACTGGTAGCTTTAACTCGCCACAAATAAGCGAAACCAGTCGCGATTTATTACTTATTGGTGACTGGTTCATCTATACCAGTCTCCAAAAATAGGTTTTTTACTAGTGTGCATAAAAGGTACCCTAACACATGGGATTCATATTCACCCGCGAAAGATATAGGCATTGTTGTGTTTTCTGATGTTGTATGAGGCGGATGCCTCGATGACCGCAATCAATTATTGACTTTTATGTGTTTCTTGGTGGTTCTCTCATTTCATGGGCCTCTAAGAAAACTCATCGTGGCATGTTCAAGTGCGGAAGTTATGTGCAGGGCTCTCGCCATAGCTTCTATAGAGGTTTCTTGGATATTACAACTATTTTCAGAGTTTAAAATTTATGTTCGAGACGCCCCCATAATTAGGTATGACAATCTACCTACAACTTATATTGTTGTAAATCTAGTGTTTCACAGACGAGTTAAACATGTGGAACTCGATTACCACTTCATTCGTGAACGTGTCACCAATGGTCACCTTCACATACAGTTTGTTCCAACTCAAGATCAAGTTGCAAATATCTTCACCAAGGGGATTCCTCGCACTTAGTTTGTACAACTTTTGTCCAAGCTTCATGTCATGCCCAAATCGCTGAACTTGCAAGGGAATGTTAAGGAAGAATCTGTTTCATAATCAATCACCTAAAATATCTAATTGTGTTTCCTTGTAACTTATGTATTATGATTGTACTAAACTAGGCATGTTTCCAAGTTAGATACAGACTCCAGTCTATATGTACACAAAGCTATTCATTCAATTCAATACACATAAATTATATCCTCTACAAATATGTTTAAATAATGATATAAATAGTTTGTTATTTAATAATAATATTTAACAACAATCATTGGCTATTGCTAATGTATTTGTCACTAAAAATAAAGTTTTTAACAACAAATTCGAGCTCGAATTTAAACTCAAACTTGAGTTCGTTTTGTTCTCATAGTTTTTTTTTAAAAAAGTTAAAGATGTATATATTTATTTTAGTTCTCATAGTTGAACCTATTTTGTTTGGCTCTACCCCTACACTGGTCAGTCTTAAACAATATCAAAATGACCGAGCCCCTATTGATCTGGATGATGAGCTTGCCCAATCATTCTAATCTATTATTGGCACGCACTACATGATCCGAACTCGAGTGATGCATGGGTATTATCAGCCTTGGGCTGTTGCATCCCATCAGCAGCCTGAATGTCACCCAAAAATTATTTAAACTATTACAATTTTTTTTGGTAATCTATACCTTATAACAATGTAGTTCTATTTAGTAATATCAATTTAGGTTCAAAGAAATGTGAAATATATACCGTATCATTCACTTACAAAAGCTAGTAAAATTTTCCTCAGATAAACTTAGTAACTAAACACAAATCTCTTCCCTGTCTCCTTCTCTTTTCAAGTCGTGCAATACACGACTCTTCTCCAATAATGTCCAATCTCCCATAGCATCGTTAATTTGATCCTTCCAAGGACGACATAATATTGTTCCACATCATAAATGTTCGTGGACCCAATCCCATGACCCTTTGCAAAAACGTCACATTTCTCAAGTACAAATGTCATCCTTGTGCATGAGCCATATATGCAAAATTTAGTATTAATTAGTTTTATACCACGTACCATGTATGAGCCATCGAAGATGTGATGGAAGAGGAAAGAGAGAATCTAGATAAGACGGGAATAAAAGTAGCACACGGCAGCACCAAGGCGGAGCTTTCGGCCACCGTTGGGGAGACCCGGCCGTCTACGTGACGGGCATGCGGTGGCTCCTTGACCTTTCCCAGTTTTAATTCTCGACAGGCACTACCTAGCTATTAATGTAGCTTTCCATGGATCCCATAATTCTTAGACCTCCAAAACTGGGTGTACATGCAATATAATTTTAAGGTAATTAATCTAGCTCTTCTGAATCCTAAGATTAATCTAAACTACTGAATTACGACTTTCCCTAGAACACACTGGTTCTATAAAATACGAGCGATAAGTTTTATAGAGTCACACGATTGGAAGTTTGCTCTCAAGTCCGCGGAGTAATACATTGTAAAATATAAGCCGTTTAAAAAAAAAAAGTTATATATAATATAGACAATTATTTTGAGCAAATATTTTAAAAACCGAACTGGCCATTAAAGCATAAGTATATTTGGTTTTAGTCGAACCTGGTTAAACTGGGTTGGACCAATAGTTCAATTACAGGAGAACCTGACTGACCTCCGATTTTGGTTCAACCGGGTCAGACCTGCTAGTTCGGTTCAGTTTTTTAAAACACTTGGTTTGAGTTAATAGGTACTTTTTTTTTTAGCTTAAAATTACATTGTTAATTTTTAATTTTAAAAAAATTAATGTGTTTAGGATGGAATACTCCTTTTCATTATTACAATAATAAAAAAAAAAAAAAAAACCCCTCTTGTTTGGGCAGGCGCATTAAGAAGTAAGAAGGATCTCAATCCGGTTAGGGAGGTGGAGGTGTACGCAAAGACTAACAGTCCGAGTAAGAAACGTATACGTATTATAAACCAGAAATTGAATACTCACGCTGTCACGGTTGTATATTTAGGAGAAGTCACCGTTGTACATGAATTAAGTCCTTCCTATTTTATGAGTTAGTGATCACTTAAAAACAGACACTCGGAGAGCTTAGTCTTAGTCCACTCAACATTGTTTCGTAATCAAACTAATTCCAGTGGGACACTCAATTACATCAGATTAATTACAGTGTTAATTTTCTAAGAGAAAGCAATGCTTTTCTTGAAAAGCTCTAATCTAATTTTTCCATGGACATGCACGAGTCCCCCTCCGTGCAGGTGGGGCACTCACATGGCAAGAAACGAAAGCAGAAAACAGATAGATCACGTTCATATATACTTCGTTACTCTGTACTCCTCACCTTTTTAAACTTCCATCTTTTGCACATACAACCAGAAAATTCAATATTTAAAAGTATTTATACAGACAATCTTCTAAATACAATCAAGAAGCAGAAAAGAATCGAACACCAGTACATCTATATATACGCAGCCAGCAGAACTGCAGAAGCACATCTTCCTGCCAACCCAAAGCAAAATTAAAGCTGCTCTGCCTTCTTCGATAAGAAAAGCATAAATCCATTCAAGATGTAATCTAATATTATAAAATATGTTATAATGTATATGTTATAATGAATATATACTATAGTCGTGAGAAATTAATTAATCACCGAATTTGAACCCAGATTCCCTCGCTGGGCACGCCGCCGTGAACGACGAACAGAAGGTAGAAGCCCGGCGGCGCCACGACCGGCGACCCCGGCGGCGCCACCTCCATCTCGTACGTCAACGGGGCCACCTCCGCCGCTATCCCCCTCCCCACCACGACCATCCTCTGGTTCATCGCGAAGGAGTGGGTGGCGAAGCCGGGCGCGATCAACGTCACCACCACCCCGTTCCCGCTCTGCCCGCCCGGGATCCGAAACCGGACCCGGAACCGCCCCCCGTACCCGAGCTTCTGACCCGTAGTACCCGGGGAGACCATCGCCGGCCGGAATATTCGCCTCGGGGAGGCGAGGTACGTCGGGGAGAAGGCCTCGAGGCTGAGCTCCGTCGGGAACTCCTTCCCGTAAAACTCGTACCCGACGTGGGGGTTGCTCCCGCCGACGAGGACCCTCCCGTCCCGGAGCAGCACCGCCGTGGAGTGGTACAGGCGAGGAATGCTCGACGGGCTCTGCACCTCGAACCGGCTCTCGACCGGTTTCCCGGGCCAGTACAGAACCGGGTTCGTCGCGGGGGGATTCGCGTTCTCCCACCCGGCGGTCCCGTTCGTGGCGCCGTTCACGATCAGGACGCTGCCGTCGGGGAGCAACACCATGTCCCCCATCGTCCTCGAAACCGGCATCGTCTCCACGAGCCAAGTCGGATTCGGGTCCGTGATCCGGATCCTCCCGCACGTCGCCAGCGCCTCCTCGAACCCCGCCTTGGTCGCGGCCTTCTCGTAGGAGCCCGGGGGCGCGCCGCCGCACACGAGGACCTCCGCTTCCCTGTCGTTGACGAGGGGGAGGAGGACGGAGGAGCCGGTGCTGGGGTAGCTCCTCGGACCCCCCGGGAGAACCGGGAACGTCTTCACGACGGTGTTCGTGGCGTAGTTTAGCAGGATGGCGCGGTTGTTCGCGAAGACGAACAAGTTCCCGTCGACGCTGAGGTGGAGGAACGGGTACAGGTTGTTCTCGCTCCGGTCGCTCGTCTGTTGGAGGAACGGCAGCGGGAACACGGCGGCGCCGGTTTTGCTCTTCCGGGGGAAGAACTCGTAGTTGAACTGGCGGCGGCCGCCGACGACGATTGCGCCGCCGTCTGGGAGTATCTGGTTCGACGCGTACCACCTCCTCACCGCCAGAGCCCCGGGCGTCTCCACCCAGTCGCAAGTGCGGTCGTTTCCGCTACACGGGGCGAACCTTCTCGCCGTCCGGTCCCCGTCGTTGAACCCCCCGGTCTGGACCAGAGTCCCGTCTGGCGCCACCGTGCCGGAGGAGCACCAGGTGTCGGTCAACACCATGAGGGGACGGAAGGTGTTGGACCCGACGTCGTACTCGGCGGAGTGGGCGGAGCAGTCGTGCTTCACGGCAGTGTCGTTGGCGTCGTCGCGGCATTTTCCGGCGGGGAGGGAGAGGTTGGACCTGCCGAAGTCGGTCCGGTCGAAGACGACGACGCGGTCGTTGCTCAGGAGCTGCATGTGCATCGCCGACACGCCGATGCTCCGCTGAAGCAACTCCCACTTCCCTCCCCCCGCGCTTACGGCGCCGAATAAAACCACGGCGGCGCCGAGCACGAGCACGAACACGAACACGAACACCTCCTCCTTCTTCATCCCCGATTTTTCTTAATTTTACGATTTTTTTTTTTTTTTTTTTTTTCACGCAGGGAACGTCGCAGAGTCGGAGCTCTATTTATTTATTTAAGGTTGCCAACGGCGGCTCTGTTACCTCTGTACACGTAACACGTCCGACTCGGCCCCTCTGAGTTCTGATTTTGTCGTATTGTCGGCAACGTAAGAGGATTAGAAGTTTTACTCGGGAGGACTTCTTGCTGACGTGGTGGATTACTTTGACCGGATGTTACTAATCAAGGATATAAGCTAAAAAACAATTATTATTATTTTGGCGAGCTTAAATTTAATTGGAAAGGTTAAAGACCGGCGGTCAAACCCAGCCCGGTTCAGTCCGGCCGGTTTGGTTTTCAAAGCTATGATTTATGCACATTAAGAGCATTCTAAGAGTCTGTTCGTGCCTTGAACTTCGACCCAAGCGAAACAGAAAACTTTTATTATTAATATTTTGGTCAGATAATTAAACTCCTATTATTAATGCTATTATCATTATCAATTACTATCGCCGGCCAATAGGGGCACGCCTGAGGCAACCGTGGGATGTCTTTAAAAAACAAAAAATCTGAAATAAATTCAGTTGGTAACTAACCGACGCTTTTTAGCAAAGCTACGGAATTTAGCAACTCTAAAAAGCGTCGCTATTGGCTGTCCATTTATTTATTGGAATAGATTTAAAACCCCATAAATATTTTCACGAGTTAAAAAAATAAATACAGATTTCAAAATCCCAAACCCTTAATATATATATGTATCGTTAATTCCAAGTCATCATGCACCGACGTTCTAAAAATCATAATACAAGACAAATTAAAGATACTATATCATATCTCTGAGAGTCCCAGTGCTTGTTGCTGTATTTCCCGGAAGAGAAAGCTCATCCATCTGATACACTCCCAGGTGGGAGGTCTTAATCTCTGTACAATATTTTCTTCCTAATTGCGTACCAGACCCTGCTTAGCGTTAAAATGGAAAGATGATTAAGAAAATTTTGGACGGAAGCAGAGGGATCAGAAGATTGCATGGTTATAAATACTTCAAGTCTGAAACCGGAAGAAGTGGATATTGATTCCTCTTTCTGCCAAGTGATTGACAGATGAAGAGAATTTGATCTTTCTGGGTTTGGATCCTCTCATGGCCCTGCTGGAAAGACGGATCGACTGTTGAAGCTGTGATAATACGCAGAAGATCGGTATTTTTGGGAAGAAATGTCTTCAAAAAGCTTTGCCTAGCTAATTTGATTGTGTATGAAAGAAGTTAATTAAACAGTCCTTAATTATAATGCAGCTACTTGTTTCTTCTCATATATAAGATGCTATATATATACCATGCATGGTTGTAGAAACTTAATTTAGATATAATTAAACTATATATATCTTAAACCTACACCTGATCTTAAACTAATCCAAACCCTAAACCCGGCCTAAACCCTAAACTATATCTTTCTGTGTTGCTGTCTCGCTATCCCTTACTTATAAGCAAGTCTCTGCAATGAAGAAATGTGTATATATATATATATATATATATGTACAGATGGAGATATATATTATGCCGCGTCTAGCTCAACATCCTTTTATGAAACGAAGGATGAGATTTTGAGCAAAAGGGGAAAAAACAGACGTGTTTGCGTTACTCTTTACGTGAAGGAATTGCTAGCTAGCCGGATTGAATAATATATGAGAGTACGTAGAGAGATTAATTAATTTGTTGAGGCCCGCTAGTGTGGCGTTTAGAACTTACAATCGTTCTCTTTCTCTTAAACGTACGTAAGATATCCATCGGAGGCTTACTTTGAAGGAGCTTTCTGCATCAAAGGAAGACAAAAGCGTTAAGCAAATGGAAGATGTGTTGGAGATCGATCGTGTTGAGAGTGGGAAGGGAGAGTTATTAATATTGGAGACATGCATGTAGATATATATGGAACCCAAAGACGCAAAGCCAAAGAAGAGAACACGCTAACATATGTACAAGTCAAAAATTGGCGACTCCCATAGAAATTAAATTAGAATTCTTCCTTTGGTTGCACTATTGAAAATCAAGAAAGAGAAAAGACTCACGTCTTTAATTATACAATAAGCTACCCTCTTCACAGTGCTTAATTCAGAGTACAGCCTAGATGAAAATATTAACCCACTAAATAAAACTATTAGGTATAGTCAAAAACTGAATTTGTACTTGAATTCTCTAGAATTTTTCTCAAGTTTATAGAAGAGATTTCCATTAAGCCTCATATCTTCAATGTCATCAATATCTGGATCTTCCTTTGTGATATGGTCATCTTTCTCCTTTTTGCAAGTTCCTAGATCCAATGTTTGTGATATGGTCATCTTTCTTTTTCCTTCCATACTTCGGTTAAGACTGATGAGAACCGCCAAAGATCAAGGTCCACAAATATTAACTCTAAGAACACTTGCATAAAAGGTTTTCACGTGATCAAAACACATAAAACTTGAGCATAAGTTTATTTTCTAAAGGTGAATATTAGCTATCTCATGCATATACTAAAATTTATGTGGCTTTTGGTCAAGTTTTGCTTAACTTATACTTAAATTTCATGGAAAAGTTTGGAGTTAAATGCTAGAGCAAACAACAAAAATGTGTTTTTAACACCTTAGAATTTAAATATTAGGAAAATATTTGTCTACTTAAATATCACAACAAACAACAAAAATGTGTTATATTTTCATAAAATATATGAAGAGCAATATGATAGTGAAAGCCATTGTTAAGAGTAGAAAAGTGTGTATTGACCTTAAACTAATGTTGTCCCTCATCCATTCCATGCCACAAATTATTCAAATGTTAAATTTTTTTAAAAAAATGAAATGAAAAAAAGAATAATGTATGTAAGATTTTCTTCCTCAACCCATTTTATACACACACCATTCTCTAAATGTGCTTATAAGAAGAAAGGTTTTTCGACCTAGTATATTAAAAAAAAAAAAAACCATGTGAGGAAGATGTTAATTAACCCATTGTAAGACAAGAAAATGCATTCTAACCCAAAAATGTAAATAAGATTGTTTTTCCTTTAGTCCATTTCAGGCCACTTAAGATTCCATTATCAACATTTCTAGAAAACATAGAGAGCAATGTAGTATCGAATTCTATAGTTAAGTGAGGGAAATCACATAACAACTGTAAGCTGACGTAAGCTTTTTCGTTCAACCCATTTATTAGATATTCTAAATTTGCTTGTAATAACAACAATATTTTTCCCTTCACATATATTTAAGAAAGTTTCCAAAAGAGTAATGTAGTAGTAATGAACCCTTTGGTTAAGAGAGAGAATTGTGTACAAAACTAGTTGATGAAAGAATTTTTTCTTCGGTGATTTTTCAATCAACTCTATTTAAAAAACATGATGAGTTGCATAGTAATGGATCCCATTACCTATAGTTAATAGGAAGATACATATTGACCTTAAATTGGTATAACATTGTTTCCATGCCATATAAGATTCTATAAATGCTTGCTATATATAAAAAATATTTTTACTATGTCCTATGGAATTCAATAGTAAAGGGTGGTAAACACATAATAACCCTAAGCTGATGTAGGAATTTTTGCTTAACCCATTTATTAGATATTCTAAATTTGTTTGTAATAACAACAATATTTTTTCTTTCTTATATATTTAATAAAAGTTTCCAAAAGAGTAATGTTGTAATGAATCTTTTGTTTAAGAGAGGGTAGCGTGTACAAAACTTAAATTGATGTAAAATTATTTTTCTTGGTCTATTGTATGCCATGTGAGATTCTTCAATCAACTGTGTTTAAACATGATGAGTTGCATGGTAATGGATCCCATATCGACCTAAATTGGTATAACTTTTTTTTCATGTCATATAAGATTCTCAAAATACTTATTATATACCAAAAATCTTTTTACTATGTATATTTAGGAATTCATAAAAGTAATGTATAATGAACTCATTTTTTAAGGGTGGGAAACCTTGTAAGGATCTTTTTTGGCTCTCACTAGTGGAGGAGTTTAATTTTTTACTTGTTAATTCAATTATTTAAAAAAATAAACAAATACACAATAAGGAATCTGAAAGTTAATTGTAGAAAGGGCATACCAACCTAAACTATTGTAACATATTTCCCTCAACTTACTTCATATCATATGATTCTCTAAAATATATTCTTCATATTTTTACCACATATATTAAAAAATCATAAAAACAATGAACGGTCCATAGTTAAGGGTGGGAAAGCTCGTGGTAACCCCAAAAAAATGTCATATTCTTCTTTATACCATTATACGCGACGTAAGATACACTAAATAATATTTTTCCTAATAATCATTTTTTTTAAAACATAAAAACAAAGAAAATAGATACCGACGTTAACTTGTATAGGATTCTTTTTAGACTCATTTCATGTTGAACAAGATTTACCATTATACTTCACTTTCTTTCACCGCCAATCACTTGTTTTGTCTTCAGGATTAAAACTCCCCTCTAACCCAAGAAGTGGTTCTCCACTAGGGCAATAGTTTTTTTCACTATTAATTCAATTACTAAGGAAACATAAACAAACATGGTAATAATGGAACTATAATTAAAGGCATGAAGGGCATACAGGCCTAAACTGGTGTAAATTTTTTTCCGTCAACCCATTTCATGTCATATGATTCTCCAAAATAAGTTTACAATAAAAATATTTACGATATATATTTAAACTTAAAAGTAATGAACACACTTAATGACTCCTAATATATGTAGGATTTTTTCTTTTAAGCCATTCTATGCCACGTAAGACCTCTAAATGCTAGTGATGCAATAAAAAATATTTTTCTAATAACGACATTCTAAATAGAACATAAAAAATGATGTAGCATTAAACTCGATAGTTATAGGCGGGAAAATACATACCAATATGATTCTTTTCACACCTTGTCATATGTTGAACAAGATTTATCAGTAAACCCAACATTTGTTCACCCCCAATCACTTGTTTTATTTTAGTATTATGAAAATTCAAAATTTTCTTTAGTCATTCACCAACCCAAGAAGTGTTTCTTCATGAGAGTAGGGGTTCTTTTTCTCACTTGTTAATTCAATTATCCAAAAAACATACAATCATAGACAAATGTGTTATAACAAATGCGCTTATTGATTTAAATTTGATGTAAGATTTTTTTACTCAACCTATTTCTTGTAATATGATTTTCTAGAATGTGCCTATCTTAACAAAAATATTTTCAATGATATATATTTGAAAATTCCATAAAAAATAACAAACTCAAACTCATAGTTAAGGGCAAGAAAGCACATACTAACCCCCATAAAAATGCAATTTTTTTTTTTCAAATTAGTCTACACCACATAAGATACTCAAAATGTTATTCTTTTAATTATCATATATTTTGTAATAAATATATTTAAGAGTAAAGGCCATATAAAGCACCATAGTAATAAACCCCATAGTTATGGGTGGGAATCATACCGACCTTAACTGATACATGATTCTTTTCATACCGTTGTTATGTGTTGAACAAGATTTACCATTAAACTCGACTTTCTTTCATTCCTAATCACTTGCTTTCTTTTAGGAACATGAAGATTCAAAGTCCCCTTAGAGTCCTCACCAACCTAAGAAGTGGGGGAGGAACTTTCGTTCACTTGTTAAATTCAATTATTTGAAAAACATAACAAATACTTAATAATAAATCCAATAGTTAAAAGCAGAAAGGGCATAGTGACCTAAACTTTTATAAGATTTTTTTATCAACCCATTTCATGCCATACAATTCTAAAAAAAAAAAGTTTTGTCAAAACATATATATATATATATATATATATATATATATATAGAGAGAGAGAGAGAGAGAGAAGGATTGAGATATGACAACCTTACAAAGATTGTCAGAGATATTCGTGGATGAAAGAAGCAAAAATAACTCTATATTGATCGAGATCAATAAGAGATTGATATTAATTGTTGACTGGAATTAAATTAAGAAAGTAACCAGCCAGACTGAAGTGATTGACAATCAATCAACGAGTTACAATATATAGGATATGTACGAGTATAAATAGGCATGAAGGCCTGCACATAACATAACTTCTGAGAGAGATATTTTGAGTATTCAAGAGAGTTCGTGTGTTCTAAAGCTTATTTTGTTTTTCATCAATTTGCTTTCTGAGAGGCGGTTGAAGAGATGAAGACGGAGTTCCACACGGAGTGGGAACAACCCTACTGAAGTCTGTGTAGGAGACAAACTGAGTCTTCTACTTTGGAAGCTCAAACTAAGGGGGAGCCTTATTGGGATAATGATGTGACCTCTTACACTAGGTCAGATGTTGAAGGTAATCCACGATTCTGTTAAGAAGCTGAATCAAAACTATAATGTCTTTGTGAAAGACTTGTAATCAGTTATCACTAGTGGATTGTTATTATCCATGGCAAAATTGCCCTGCATATTAGGAACAACTGTTCCGAACAGCGATAACATCTTGCTTGTCTATGTTTTTACTTTTATGCTTGATGTTTAACCGAGAGTTCCAAAAGGTGTTTCAAACACCTACGATGTAAACTAATTTACTTCACCATAGCGTATTTAAGGGCGGGGAAGCACATACTTCACCAAAGCGTATATATGTTTGAAATTCCATAAAAAGTAATGAATGAAGCCATAGTTAAGGGCGGGGAAGCACATTCTGGTCCCAAAAAATTGTATAATTTTTTCTTTTAAACCAATATGTCATGTAAGATACTCTAAATGTTGTTTTTTTTTTAATAATGATATTTTGAAAAAAAAACATAAGAGGTAATCCGATAATAAACTCGGCCGTTATGGGCGGGAAAAAATACATAATGACTTTAACTGATATATGATTATCTCTTCGAGCTATTACATGTTGAACAAGATTTGTCGTTAAACCCAACCTTAACTGATATAGGATTCTTTCCATACCCCTATTATGTGTTGAACAAGATTTACCATTAAACTCGACGTCCTTTCATCCCTAATCACTTGCTTTTTTTAGGAGCATGAAGATTCAAAGTCCCTTTAGAGTCCTCACCGGAGCGTATTTAAGGGCGGGGAAGCGCATACTTCACCAGAGCGTATATATGTTTGAAATTCCATAAAAAGTAATGAATGAAGCCATGGTTAAGGGTAGGGAAGCACATACTGGTCCCAAAAAATTGTAGAATTTTTTCTTTTAAAACATTATGTCATGTAAGATACTCTAAATGTTGTTCTTTTTCTAATAACGACGTTTTGAAAAAAAAATATAAAAGGTAATCCGATGATAAACTTGGTCATTATAGGGGGAAAAAAATACATAACGACCTTAACTAATATATGATTATCTCTTCGAGCTATTACATGTTGAACAAGATTTATCGTTAAACCCAACCTTAACTGATATATGATTCTTTCCATACCCCTATTATGTGTTGAACAAGATTTACCATTAAACTCGACGTCCTTTCATCCCTAATCACTTGCTTTTTTTTAGGAGCATGAAGATTCAAAGTCCCCTTAGAGTCCTCACCAGAGCGTATTTAAGGGCGGGGAAGCGCATACTTCACCAGAGCGTATATATGTTTGAAATTCCATAAAAAGTAATGAATGAAGCCATAGTTAAGGGTAGGGAAGCACATACTAGTCCCAAAAAATTGTAGAATTTTTTCTTTTAAAACATCACGTCATGTAAGATACTCTAAATGTTGTTCTTTTTCTAATAACGACGTTTTGAAAAAAAAATATAAAAGGTAATCCGATGATAAACTTGGTCATTATGGGGAAAAAAAATACATAACGACCTTAAACTGATATATGATTATCTCTTGAACTATTACATGTTGAACAAGATTTATCGTTAAACCCAACCTTAACTGATATATGATTCTTTCCATACCCCTATTATGTGTTGAACAAGATTTACCATTAAACTTCGGCGTCCTTTCATCCCTAATCACTTGCTTTTTTTTTTTTAGGAGCATGAAGATTCAAAGTCCCCTTAGAGTCCTCACCAGAGAGTATTTAAGGGCGGGGAAGCGCATACTTCACCAGAGCGTATATATGTTTGAAATTCCATAAAAAGTAATGAATGAAGCCATAGTTAAGGGTAGGGAAGCACATACTGGTCCCAAAAAATTGTAGAATTTTTTCTTTTAAAACATCACGTCATGTAAGATACTCTAAATGTTGTTCTTTTTCTAATAACGACGTTTTGAAAAAAAAATATAAAAGGTAATCCGATGATAAACTTGGTCATTATGGGGGAAAAAAAATACATAACGACCTTAACTGATATATGATTATCTCTTCGAGCTATTACATGTTGAACAAGATTTATCGTTAAACCCAACCTTAACTGATATATGATTCTTTCCATACCCCTATTATGTGTTGAACAAGATTTACCATTAAACTCGACGTCCTTTCATCCCTAATCACTTGCTTTTTTTTAGGAGCATGAAGATTCAAAGTCCCCTTAGAGTCCTCTCCAGAGCGTATTTAAGGGCGGGGAAGCGCATACTTCACCAGAGCGTATATATGTTTGAAATTCCATAAAAAGTAATGAATGAAGCCATAGTTAAGGGTAGGGAAGCACATACTGGTCCCAAAAAATTGTAGAATTTTTTCTTTTAAAACATCATGTCATGTAAGATACTCTAAATGTTGTTCTTTTTCTAATAACGACGTTTTGAAAAAAAAACATAAAAGGTAATCCGATGATAAACTTGGTCGTTATGGGCGGGAAAAAATACATAACAACCTTAACTTATATATGATTATCTCTTCGAGCTATTACATGTTGAACAAGATTTATCATTAAACCCAACCTTAACTGATATAAGATTCTTTCCATACCCCTATTATGTGTTGAACAAGATTTACCATTAAACTCTACTTCCATTCATCCTAATCGACTTGCTTTTTTTTAGGAACATGAAGATTCAAAGTCCCCTTAAAGTCCTCACAAACTAAGGAGTGGTTCTTTAATGGGAGGAACTTTTGTTCACTTATTAAATTCAGTTATTTGAAAAACATAACAAATACTTAATAACGAATCCAATAGTTAAAAGTAGAAAGGGCATAACAACCTAAACTTTTATAAGATTTTTTCTTCAACCCATTTCATGCCATAAGATTCCTAAAATGTGCTTGTCAAAATAAAAATATTTGTTACCATATATATATATATATATATTTGAAATTCCATAAAAAGTAATAAACGAAGTCATAGTTAAGGGTGGGGAAGCACGTACTTATCTCAAAAAATTAAAGAAAATTTTCTTTTATGCCATTATGTGTCATGTAAGATACTCTAAATGTTGTTCTTTTTCTAATAACGACATTTTGAAAAGAAAAAACATAAAAGGGTATTAAACTCGGTCGTTATGGGCGGGAAAAAATACATAACGACCTTAACTGATATATGATTCTCTCTTCGCGCCGTTACATGTTGAACAAGATTTACCATTAAAACCAACTTTCATTCTTTCCCAATTCACTTTGTGTTAATGTTAAGAATATTTAGATCTCCTAGTTATTAACCAAACTCAAGAAGAAGTGATTCTTCACTAGGGAGAAAATTTATTATTTTTTACTTATTAATTCAATAAAGAGCGAGTATGGAGTGGGGCATAAGAAGAGAGAGGAAGCCCGATAAATTTTCGTTTGGCAAAGCAAAACTTCCGATTTCACGTCGAATAGAATCTCTTGGACTATGCTAGTTTCTATCTTCGCACGAACACGGCTATATAAGAGACCAAACACCAAAAACAAAGGGGCACAAAATACATTTTTTAATTTATTCTGCATCATCTCCTTTCGTGTACGGGTCGCGCGAATAAGACCACACTGACTCCGAGCAGCTAAACTTGTTGCCTTGCCAGAGAGCCAAGCGGAGGAGACGTTACCTCATTTGCTCCGACCTTTACCAGGTGCTATCTCCTCCAAATCGTCTCTTTTTTTATGGGCTTTCTTGATCATCTAGGGAACTTTTACAGAAATCTTGCTCATGTACTTTGAGGAGAAAGTTTATTGTGGAATTCTGTTTCTACTGGTTTTTATTCTATATCATGATGTTTGAAGGAGGTTTTTTTGGATTTGAAACCCTTTGAGCAATAATGAGAGGTCTTTGTTTGGGGGTCAATGACATGGTTATTTGGATGTCAACCGTGAGATAGGGTTTTCAGCACAAGGTTGTGTGCTCCTGAGGGATAAACCTAGATGGACGAAGAGGAGAAAAAAGGTGGTTCTTTGAAGAGGAAATCGAAATGGAATGAGATGAAAGCTGAGGCGGATGATGATGAGCCGATAGGGTCTATGTTTAAGTTGAAGAAGAAGAGGATTAAGTCAAGCAGCCCTTATGTGGGGGAGGAGAAACCTAAGTCAGGAGATATGGATTCTGGAGAGATGGGTGATACTTTGGCCAGTTTTAGGAAGAAGCTGAAAGCGCCAAAGGCAGTTAGGGCTGATAGATCTGGCACACCAAAGCCTTTGAATGGGACTAGCCCTTCAAATCAGGTTGAACCATCGGTACAATCTGTTAGAAAACTGAAAGAGGAAAATTTAGGGTCTGGGGAAAGTTTGGCCAATTCTTCGGATGATAACATGACAGACTCATTATCGGTATTTGTCAAGAAGGTACATTCTGGTTCTTCGAAGAAATCCCGTCCTTCACAACCCAAAAAAAGATGCAGTGGTTCTGCTGCTAGATTGGATCATGTTCATGGAAATGCTTCTCAGGATTTGCTCCGTGTGGTTGTTGTGAATACTAGTTCAGTCTCAGGTCGGGAGGAAAATGAAGAAGAGGTGGGAAGATCTGGTAGTGGATTAGCAGGAAATTCAGATTTGAGGCAGAACGGAATGATATCAGGGATGGATGAAGAGCAGTCCAAACCAATGCCATATGAAGGTAAACTTGGTGTGTGGGTCTCAGGGGACTCTGTACAATCAGTTGGTTCACAACCAATCCCAACAAAGGAGCCTTTGGAGCATGGTGATATTAATTTGGATAGGATGATAGATGAAGAAACTGAAAGATTTAAGCCACGTACAAGTGGAAAGTTTCATGCTACATACACTGCTTTGGTTGATAAATCGCCTTGTTCTCCAGCACTGAAAGTGGCAAATGAAAAGAATAGGACTGGTTGTGATGGGTTGGTTGTGGTGTCAAATAAAAATATAAAAAAATGTTCGCTGGACCATGATGAAAACCTGGAATGTAACAACATTGTGAATACAACCCTTGGTCAGAAAATGTTAGAAGAATTTTCAGTTGATGTTCCAGATGTGCATGTTACTGATAGGACAACTGTGACAGTGTCATCCCTTGATGGTCGGGGAAATGGACCTGTTGAAGAAACACTAGAAGAGAACTTTCTTGACATCAAGAAGGAGGTGAAAACATGTAGTGAAAAAACAGCAAAAGCATTTCATGCAGAGTTAGAGTATCCAGATCCTACTTCTGTGACCAGTAAAAGTGAAGAAGCTGCAGAATCTGTTGAACCCTCAGACCGCCCATCGGGTTCTATACCGACGCTAATGCAGGAAGTTATTGGGCCTGATGATGTGCCAATTGTTTCATCTGATGAGTTCAGTAAATACTCTGTAATTAGTCAAGCTAAAAAGTCATGTACCCATAAAGACATAGTTAAGAATGGAAGTGCTTCCATCAGTGATAATGGAAGCACTCAACCTTCAACTGCAGCTGTAGAGGATTGTGAACAACCTGTGCTGGAAAAGTCATCTGATATCTCAGTTTTTGTGAAAACAGGAAAATTATTAGCAGTTAACAATGTATCAGTTTCATCATCTGATGCACTTAAAAGGGCTGACCTTTCTTTCAATGTGAATAAGAAAGATCTAGGAGTTATGGTTAGAGCCTCAAAACTGCAACCAGAAGCCCCTGTAGGAGATTCTTTATGTACCAAAGAACACAAGAATTTGGGAGGTAGAGATGGTACCAGACGATCATCTGCATCTGAAAGAAAAGATAAGAAGCTATCAGCATCACAGCGCAATTTGAGGAAACCCAAAAAGCGGAGGCATGGGGACATGGCTTATGAAGGAGATAGTGACTGGGAGGTTTTGTTACATGAACAAGGACCTTTTGGAAATAATACAAATGTCAATGGAGATTCCTCTGTTAGAGCAAAGGATAAATCTGATTCTCCATCAAGCCAGTTGGAAGAGGCTGATAATGGAGGTGCTGCTGCTGTTGCAGCAGGTCTGAAAGCTCACGATGTAGGTCCAATTGAAAAGATAAAATTCAGGGAGGTTTTGAAAAGGAGAAGTGGGCTTCAGGAATATCTTGAATGCAGGTGAGTTTTTCTTTTAAAATGTTGCAGCTCACTCTGGGACTATCATAATAACATTCTTGAGGCTAATTTCGTACAGTTCTTTCTAGTCCACGTCTCCCCAATTCTTTAGATATGATGCAGGTTTCCGAGGACATTATTCTTTGTGAAACTATCTATCGTTGGAGCCTTCTATACTTAAGCGAATCCAACGTAAATTTCTTTGTACTGGATTGCAGGAACATGATCCTAGATCTTTGGAGTAAAGATATTTGCCGCATTTTGCCTCTTGTGGATTGTGGAGTAACAGAGTGCCCCTCAGAAAGTGAACCCCAACGTGCATCTCTTATTCGTGATATTTATGCATTTCTTGATCAAAGTGTAAGTCTTCCATGGTCTTTCAAAACATACAGTTTTTTTTTGAATTTTCTTCTCAAGTGGGTCCAGTAACTACTATTAGAACTACCAAGTTCAGAAGCCTTGCGGTTTTGTTCAGTCAATATCCCTTCTTGATTGACATTTTGTCTTTAAAGATGGACTTGATTGACATTTTTCATTTAGTCATTATTTTATTTGGTCTTGGAGTCATGTAAGGCGATCTGCCAATGGTGTAAATGCTCGAGCTAAAGAAGTGGCCACTCTTCAACATCTTGTTGTAAGAGGTCCGCCTTCCTAAGTTTGTTATAGTTCTTCCAGCTATTTAATGACCACACATTTGAGATAAAGTTTTTGTTTTTTTTTTTTTAATAATTTTATCGGAAGCGGCTAGTGGTTGTTGGGGAAGGTCTGTCATGAAGCAAATCTTAACTAACACTTCCAAGAAACAGAGTCCTCTTTCAACACCTTGTCGTGGGAGATTTCATTCTGCTAGCTACTGGTGACTTACTTTGATTTGTATTTTCCTTCATTTTTTGTTTTTTTTTTGTTCTGCCCAAAAGCTATTTACTTTCTTTCATCTCTTTGTGAAATTCTCAACACCCAACCAGAAAACATTGTTAAGATAGTCTAGAGGTTTTCAGGCACCAATGCAATAAGCTTTGAAGATTTTATTTTATGTCTCCACTATTATCCCAACAAGTTTGAATCTTTTGTAAGTCTTTTGTACTTTCAAATCCTTAGCCACCATCTTAGCAGAAAAGCTTTTCGTAATTTTTTATTTGATTTTTCTAATTTTCCATGCGAGTTTGTGACAATTTTTCTACAGGGTTACATAAACGTAGGCATTGCTTTGGAAAAGGACAGCACACAATCTAATGGATTGTCTCAATCCAAACTTTCAGATGGGGGCAAACTTGAGGAATTTGTTGGTTGTCAGGTAGCTGATTCATTGGATGAAGTTGCTATTAGTACTGGTCATATTAAGACCACTGATGGCATTTCTGTCAGCAATTGTAATCGATCACAGAATTGCATGAAGCAAGATATAGAAGCTGCAATCAGCAAGAAAGTCCATATTTGTAGGATGAAATCTGCAGAAACTGAGCCTGGTGATGCAGACATTGGTTGTGAAAATTATGTGGCTGAAGCATTCTCAGATCTGAGGAATCTTCCTGGGTTTGGGTCTGGCATGCTTTTGGAAAGTGAAAAGGATAACGGTTTAGTGGATGGACCAGTGGACACTGAGGTAGATTCTTCAAGTGCTAAAGCTGCTGAGAGAGATAGTCCTAAGTTCATTTTAACTGGACAAAATCCTCTGGAGATGGGCCATGTGGAGAAGTTGGATTCTAAAGTTCGTGGGAAGGTAATCGTTGTGGGGGCTGGCCCTGCTGGCCTGACGGCAGCACGTCATTTGCAAAGACAAGGTTTTTCTGTGTGTGTTCTTGAAGCTCGTGATAGAATAGGTGGTCGTGTTTATACGGATCGTTTTTCACTCTCAGTTCCTGTGGATCTTGGCGCAAGTATTATAACTGGCATTGAAGCTGATATTGCGACAGAAAGGCGGCCGGACCCATCCTCCTTGATTTGTGCTCAGTTAGGCCTTGAGTTGACTGTACTGAACAGTGATTGCCCTCTTTATGATATTATGACAGGGCAGAAAGTCCCTCCAGATCTGGATGAAGCTTTAGAAGCTGAATATAATAGTCTCCTGGATGATATGGTGGTGCTTGTTGCAGAAAATGGTGAGGGTGCTATGAGAATGTCACTGGAAGAAGGGTTGGAATATGCTTTGAAAAGGCGTCGTAATGCCCTGTTGGAAGTTGCCGTAAAGGAAGATTCATGTACGGTTTCTGATGTCCTGAAGGGGGATGTTTTGAGTCCCATGGAGAGGAGAGTAATGGATTGGCATCTTGCTAACCTGGAGTATGGTTGTGCGGCTTTGCTCAAGGAAGTATCCCTTCCTTATTGGAACCAAGATGATGTTTATGGTGGGTTTGGTGGAGCACATTGTATGATCAAAGGGGGTTATGGTGCGGTGGTGGAATCTTTAGCAAAAGGGCTCAATATTCATTTCAACCATGTGGTTGCTGAAGTGAACTATGGTGCAGTGGATCATGAAGGGTCTGGTGAGCAAAGACGTAATGTAAAAGTTTCCACTTTAAATGGTGAGGAGTTTGATGGAGATGCAGTTCTGATCACTGTTCCTCTTGGTTGCTTAAAGGCAAACACTGTTAACTTTTCTCCTGCTCTACCCGAATGGAAGCAATTTTCTATCCAAAGACTAGGATTTGGTGTACTGAATAAAGTAGTTTTGGAATTTCCTTCAGTCTTTTGGGATGATACTGTGGATTACTTTGGTGCAACAGCCGAGGAAACTGAAAGACGTGGTCAGTGCTTTATGTTCTGGAATGTCAAGAAAACCGTTGGTGCCCCTGTTCTTATAGCTCTGGTGGTTGGCAAGGCAGCTATTGATGGTCAAGACATGAGTGCATCTGAACATGTGGGCCATGCTTTAATGGTTCTCCGTAAATTATTTGGTGAAGATTCTGTACCTGATCCAGTTGCATCTGTTGTTACTAACTGGGGAAGAGATCCTTTCACCAGGGGAGCCTACTCCTACGTAGCTGTGGGGGCCTCTGGTGAGGACTATGATATCTTGGGTAGACCTGTCGAGAACTGTTTGTTTTTTGCTGGCGAAGCAACATGCAAGGAGCATCCAGATACTGTTGGTGGGGCCATGATGAGTGGGCTTCGGGAGGCAGTACGGATAATGGACATCTTGAGTATTGGTAAGGATTACACTGCTGAGGCTGAAGCGATGGAGGCTGATCAAAAACACTCAGATAGTGAAAGGAATGAAGTGAGGGATATGGCAAAGAGGCTTGAGGCTATTGAAATTTCTAATGCAATGTGCAAGAGCTCTTTGGATGGAACCCAGAGGCTGCTAACCAAAGAAGCATTTTTAGAGGAGATGTTCTTCAATGCGAAGACTACTGGTGGGAGGCTACTATTGGCTAAAGAGATGTTGAGTCTTCCTGCTGATGCTGTAAAATCATTTGCAGGAACTAAAGAAGGACTTAAAATCCTCAATTCATGGATACTGGTATAAAGGGACCCACCACTTATTTGATTTATTCTTTTTTCCAAATTTGAAAGATAGTGAGCTAGATGCTTTTCCCAATTTACAGGATTCAATGGGGAAGGATGGCACTCAGCTTTTGCGCCATTGTGTTCGTCTGCTTGTGCTTGTCTCAACTGATTTATTAGCCATCCGTTTCTCTGGTAAAGTCTTTACTATTTTCTTTCTTATACTTTGTGCATCAAACAATATTAGTGCTCATTCTTTCTTATCTTGCACCTGTGGTTGTGTTCTTGCTCTTCTCCGCAAACAAAAATAAACATTTTTGTGTTTGGTGTGGTAAGCTTAGACTTTTATGTGAGTTTGTGGGTCAAGTCTCAATGGTGTTTATCTGCATGTTAATAATATGCAGGAAAGTATTGGTTGTTCTGTTTCCAATGTCTTGCAAGATCTGAAAGATGGAATTACGGAGAAAATGAAGGAGTCACACTTATCAAAGGGTAGTAAAATGGTCTGACAATGTTCAGGGAAGGTTAAATGTTATACAATTGATGTTAGTTGTGCATTAGTTGAGTCACAAAGGAATAAGGAAGACAATACATCACATGGATGGCAGTGGCAGTATAGAAGGGGACTCGTGTAACAGGACTGATGTAGTTGAGGATAATACTCTGGTGGTGTTGAATTACATTTGCCGACCAAGATTGGGTCTAACTCAGGTTCGTCCCAGGTCGACCTTTGGAATTGGTTAGACTCAGGCAGGGTTGGAAGCAACTCGCCCCAAGACGGGAGGCGTGAGTGCAACCCCCAACTGCATCCGGCTTGGTCAAAATCCAAGTTGAGTCAGTCAAGTTGTGGCCAATCTGCCAGGTCAGCAAACCATGGTGTGAAGATTATGTTTGGTATTTCCTGCATTGGGCTGCACGTGCATCAAGTTTATCTTTTGACACAAAAGAAATGTTTTATGTTTACTCTGGATTGAAAAATGGCTTTTGACATGGGTCTTGGGCATTAGCTCAGTGGTCCCATGGGAGTTATTGCTGCAGGAGGTCTTGGGTTCGGGTCTCCACAGCAGCATTGGGAGTAAAAACTTGTAATTGGGAGTAAAATGTATTCACTTTCCTCAAAAAAAAAAAAAAGGCTTTTGACATACGTACTAGCTGTGTGAACTATTTTAAATCACATATGCTTCTTTTACTGCAATCGTTCACGTTGCTTTTTCTCTTTTAAAGAAACACATTTTGTTCATATGTTTGATCTTGGTATCCAAAAGAATCCTTCTCACATGCATGATCAGAAGACACAATTATCTACACATGGTAGATTAAGCAATCATTGAGGAATCATACATAGTAAACTGCTTCCACAGCTACTAAATTAGTCACATGGCTACATTTAATTCTATTCGTGTTGGTGCTTAGGCATTGGGAGGACCGTGAAGGAGAAAGTTTGCGTACATACCAGTCGTGATATTAGAGCTATAGCAAGCCAATTGGTAAATGTTTGGTTTGAAGTTTTCCGCAAGAATAAGGCTGCCAATGGATGGTCAAAGTTGCCAAAGCAAACTACTACATCAGATTCATCAAAGATTAAATCTAAGGATCTTAGCTCAGGAAGTCATTCACCTTCTAACACAAATAATAAGAAGGTGGATGTCAAATCTGTCAAGTTGGATATTGTGACTGATTCAAAATCTGAGGTTAACTCCACAAATTCTGATCGTGCTCCACTGAGCTGGGATTCAAAGGCAGAACAAACTATGATGGTTTCTGAAGAAGAAGCTGCTGCTATTGCTGCTGCTGAAGCAGCTCGAGTCGCTGCTATTGCTGCTGCACAGGTTCATTTCTGAAACTGTGATGATCTTAGTGCTTTTGGAATGTCTATGGATTTTCTGAAACTGTGTTACTTTTCCAAATGGTTAGCAGCTTGAAACTGATGGAAATATGTCAACTTGAACATGTAACAAATTAAGTTCTTGTATATTCTTTTGTTTATCATGTTTGAGAATGACTGAGAGGGAACAGTTTCACCTGATTAACTTTTTATTTCAGTTCTTGTATACTATGCATCTTATAGTCACAGGGTCTCTGCCTATGCATGTGATAGTTACAGGGATTCTCTGCTTATCTTCTTTCGCCTAACTCTCATATTAATGCTTTGCCTGTACAAATTTTTTTCTTTGACAGGCATATGCATCCGCAGAAGCAAAGTTTAGTGCCTTGCGTGAGCTTCCAAAGATACCTTCTTTCCACAAATTTGCTAGACGTGAGCAATATGCCCAAATGGATGAGTCTGACATCAGGAGGAGGTGGTCCGGAGGCATTTCAGGAAGGCAAGATTGTTTATCTGAAATAGACTCCAGAAACTGCAGGGTTAGGAATTGGTCTGTAGATTTTTCTGCCACCTGTGCAAACCTGGAGAGTTCTAGATTGTCTGGTGATAACTACACCCATCCAAGTTATTCAAATGACCCTTTGTGCAATTATAACCTCAAAGAACATTCTGGGGAAAGTGTGGCTGTTGACAGTAGCAGATTTACAAAAGCCTGGGTTGATAGTGCAAATAGTGGAGAGGGGAAAGATTACCATGCTATTGAGATGTGGCGGTCACAGGCAGCTAATGCTGATGCAGAGTTTTATCATGAAACCATGGATGTGAGGGATGAGGAGGATTCAACAGTGGTATCAAAATTGCCTTTCAAGGACAATGAAGGACGAGTGGGGGCAACCAGTGCTTCTCAAGCAAACAAAGCAGTTGTTGATCCTCGGCCAAGAGGCGCAGAAGTCACCAAGCAAGCTGTTGTCGATTATGTGGCTTCATTGCTCATGCCTTTGTATAAAGCAAGGAAAATTGACAAGGAAGGTTATAAATCAATACTTAAGAAGAGTGCAGCTAAGGTGAGCCTCTTTTTTATGCTTAAGATGCCTCCGGACTTCTGTCAGAACCTGATTAATTTACCTTTTTAATCATATTTTACTTTGTCTTTTTTCTTATCCTCCCTCTCTTTATGTGTTCATTTTTCCCTGTTTTTTTTGTGTCAGGTTATGGAGCATACTACCGATGCTGAAAAAATGATGAGTGTTTCTGTCTTTCTTGACTTCAAGCGGAAGAATAAGGTCCATGTCGATCTTTATTGAAATTTTTCTTGTTAATAGATTTTTTCGTATTGGCTGTTTGGAAAATAAAGGATTTACTGTTTTATTTATGTGACCATACTTTCTTTGATTGTTTTTGCTGCTTATATTTCTTAATTGCCTTTTTTATGGAGTCAGTTATCATTCTAACACTTAGATGCTGGACTTGTTAACTGCAGATCCGTGCATTTGTGGACAAATTGATAGAGAGGCACATGGCTATTTACCCAAATGTCAAACCATGATATTTCCAAGGACAAAAATGAGTTAGACTACGTGCATATGACACCAAAATACTGGAAAAACCTTTGCTTGGTGCATTCAGTCCATCTCATTGCATTTTTTTGGGATGAGGTGGGACTTGGAAGTAGTTGAGGATACAAATATCCACAGGACATTCTTTTAAATGTTTCTCATCAAGCTGGGCATGTAAAGCTGAAACTGGAATCGATTTTCTAAGACTGAAGGTTTTGTCAGCTGTCTTCTTATGTGGACAGCAGCCCAAGATTTGCAAGAGGAAACAAGGTGGTGAGAGTAGCCAATGACACCCTTGATGGTATTTTCCATATAAAGCAACTACAGATCAGCTACAAATTTGCTCTTCTCATCTAGATGACATTGCACTCTGAAAGAGGTCGTGAAGCAGAGGTTGTATTGTGGGCCCTGATTAACCCCTATTCTTTGTGGTGGGTTCCCAAAGGATGAGTTACTAGACAATGATTTTGTACAGATCCAAATTGTTTTGACAACAACAGCATACTTACATTTCTTTTTTCTCAAAGAATACTGTGACTGCGGTGAAGTTAATACAGCAGTTCTGTAACTTATTTCTGCTCATCTTTACATAAGTAATGGCAGGTTTACTAGCTCTACTGTTCAACATTGTTTCCCTTTTTACTAAATGTGGTGGCCTGCAAGGTGTTGAAGTTATTACAACAGTTTTATTAACTTATTTCCGTTTACTTTTGACATAACTAGTGGCAGGTTTACCTACTTAAGTGTTGAACCTTTTTCCTGTCTATTTATTATTCATTTCCTCTTAAATATGTGGACCCCAAGTATTGACTTATTATGGGTTTCTTTTCTCTTTTCTCTAATTCTGAGGTTTACTGGCCTTGGAACTATATTGTAGCAGATTGTAATGAAAAAAGAATTGGATAGTCCAGTAGACCGGGTGGAAGGAAAATTGGGTGTTCTAGCAGAATTGGTTGAGAGCATGATTGGATGTTCTAGCAAAACTGAACGAAAGGAAAATCTGTCTTTCAGTAGTCTGTGTCATGGGGATTTGTGAAAGGAAAATTGGGTGTTCTAGCAGAATTGGTTGAGAGCATGATTGGATGTTCTAGCAAAACTGAACGAAAGGAAAATCTGTCTTTCAGTAGTCTGTGTCATGGGGATTTGTGAAAGGAAAATTGGGTGTTCTAGCAGAATTGGTTGAGAGCATGATAGGGATGTTCTAGCAAAACTGAACGAAAGGAAAATCTGTCTTTCAGTAGTCTGTGTCATGGGGATTTGTGAAAGGAAAATTGGGTGTTCTAGCAGAATTGGTTGAGAGCATGATTGGATGTTCTAGCAAAACTGAACGAAAGGAAAATCTGTCTTTCAGTAGTCTGTGTCATGGGGATTTGTGAAAGGAAAATTGGGTGTTCTAGCAGAATTGGTTGAGAGCATGATAGGGATGTTCTAGCAAAACTGAACGAAAGGAAAATCTGTCTTTCAGTAGTCTGTCATGGGGATTTTTGGTATAGACAATTGTGTTTCTTGTTTCATTTATTTGAACAGATTACTAATGAAATAATTTTTGTTGAATAGCTTTGTTTCCTGCAGCGAGCACTTGATTTCATGAGAGAGAAGATGAGATGAAACACCATTCTTCCATATATTAATAGTGTATTGTTTTTGACTTGCTTCATATTTCTTGTTTAACATCATGAAATGGTTTCCAGAAGCCAGCTGACCAGCCATCATTCCCATGGTTTGGTTTTTCAATGGACCAGCAGTGGTCACTGTTCTGACAAGTAGAACTCCCATTCTCTGGATGATGAAATCAGTTGCCAATATTTTGAAAACCTCAATTATTTCCGCTTAGCCAATTGGAGGTCAGAATACCCGGTGTCTTTTAGTGACTTCTAAACATGTCCACTTGCCATTTCAATATCTTGGTTTTTATGTGAATCTGTTTTTGCAGGCTGCAGGCATTGGAGCTTTTTAACCTTATGCGTGTCATCATTCCTTTACTAGAACCACAATGGGGCAACACAGCGATTTGTTGGTAAGTGCTGCCGTCTATCTCTGAAGCAAACTGTTGAACTCCCTTGGGCTTTTCTACTTAACAGTCAGAAATACTGCTGCAATTGTCTCAGAACCAGGATGAACTCAACAACAACCTGATGAAGAATTTTCATAAAGAGTGAACTCGTCATTAGGTTTCAGATTGATTGGCTTATCACCCACATCACTCTTATGCCCGTTCCATATGTTCCATGATCCAGTCCATTCCCTTCCGATTCCACCTACTTTCTGGAGCTCTTTTCAGGTCATGTGCGCAAATGAAGAACTTACTATTTGCTTTTATTTCTGTGTTTTTGAGATGATGATGCATTTGCAACAGAATTGGCTCTGTTTCTCACCTTGTAGAGAAACAAGCCTGGCAACTAACAGACACAGGAGAGTTATCGCATGTATGTTTCTGCTCTTTTTATGATTATAAAGCTGTAGCTCTGTAAGAATGTAGAGGAATGCGGTGCTGTTCTAACACCAGACGGTGCTTTAGATGTCACCGTCTAATGCCTCTCCTCGGTGGCCTCACCACCTCAATTCAGACTTGTGTCTCATCAACCTTACTATTGCAAGCTCTATTTGGTCCATTGATAAAGCTCATTTACACCAAGGGAGAGAAATTTCTCAAAATGAAAAATGTTATCAAAATCCAAATCTTCCCCTTGTATCATACTACTTTCGATTTGGTACCAAATACTAGACCACCTATCAAATCTGAACCCGGTCTCTTTTTCGCGTTAAACTCAGCAAAACCCAGTTAAATTCAACATCCTGCTTAACTCGGCCGGGTTTTTAAATCTCTGTTTGGTACTCATATGTGAATATAATTTTAAGAAAAAAATCAGAAGGAATGTGGGCCCAGCTGGGGGGGAGGGGGTTAAGTTTGGCGAATGGAGATTGGAGAGTCGTGCAGAGAACGGGAGAAGGTTCCACGTAGTGGGAGTGCTAAGACCATTCTACCCTCGACTGATGCTTATATCTACACTTTCCATCCGACACCATAAAAAACATGCGTTCAGTTCTGAAGTTCTTACTGATAAATTAAGGGCAATATAGGAATTAAATATTAGTGTCTCGTGATCTGAACTCTCAATTATATAACCGAGGGTGCCCTCGCGGAAGTCCTTCCTTCGTCACCTAGCCAAAGCGAACACGGGAGAGAGCAGAGAGAGAGAGAGAGAGAGAGAGAGAGAGAGAGAGAGCGAGAGCGAGATCTTCCCCAACCCATCGTCTCTCCCTGCGTTACCAACCCCTTCCTCAGATCTTCAGATCCGATCTTCTTCCACGCCGAACTTCGGAGCACAGAAGATGTCTACTCCTTTTGCCGGAGATGTCGTCGGGCCCTTCTTTGGCTTCCTGGGGGCCGCTGCTGCCCTAGTTTTCTCCTGTGAGTGGTTTCTTTTATTTTCGGAAGAAAATTGAAATTTGAGTCTGTGATTGCTAGGTGATTCAGATCTGAAAGCTTTGAGGCTTTGATTGTTTATCAGGCATGGGAGCGGCCTACGGGACCGCCAAGAGTGGCGTCGGCGTTGCGTCGATGGGTGTGATGCGCCCGGAGCTCGTGATGAAGTCCATCGTCCCTGTGGTTATGGCTGGTGTTCTGGGTATCTACGGTTTGATCATTGCGGTCATTATTAGTACGGGAATAAACCCCAAGGCGAAGCCGTACTATCTCTTCGATGGGTATGCTCACCTCTCTTCTGGTCTTGCTTGTGGTCTCGCTGGGCTTGCGGCTGGTATGGCTATTGGCATCGTCGGAGATGCTGGTGTCAGGTAAAGGCCACTTTACTACTATTGTCATATTTTTTTTTAATTGTTTTATCACTTGCAAGTTTGAGAAAGACGGTTATGTTTTCTGAGGAGCTTATCGGTTTGTAAGTGCCTCGTACTTTTTTGGGATCTTAACGACGTGGAGCTCATGATTTGTTTTAAACCGTAAAAAGATTTTGATTGTTGTTATTTCTCCGACAAAATCCGATTTTTTCTCCTTTAAATTCTGAGCATGGTATTTTAGTGTTTTGCTTACTGTCCTCTTGTGATACCTTTACTTCTGTGATCCATACTAGCTCTTGTAATCATGAGCTCCGTCGGCCTACACATTCGAAGTATTGCTTAAAGGCTAAAGTTTGTTTGGTATGTCTTGTGGTTAGCTAGTACTTTCTTTTCTATTTCGTAGGAGTTATGTTATCCTTAATCTGCTTGGACTTGAGACCTGATTGGTCAGGGTGTTTCAAAGGTTTAGTTATTTGAATGAACTGTTTATTTCTCTCACTGTGGAAGTTTGTATCGGATTTTGTACAATATCATGAATCTTTATGACTGCTGATTGCTTGCTCACCTTCATTTGAAGCAAATTTGTGATTAGTTGAGATTTGGAACTGTTACATCATTAATTGGTAAGAATGGAGTCATTGTCACTGTTCAATTATGTCAAAGCAGAGAGTGTGAAATGATATTGCATCCGTGTATTTTAATATACCTCTTGTTAGATCATTTATATGCATGCAGCTTCTCTCTTTCAAACCTAGCTTTGATTTTCGTCCTTGCTTTCCTATAAAATTGCTTCTGTCCTGGAATTATTTAAAATATCCACGATGGTGTCATTTTCAAATGCCATGTTGATGCTGTCATTCTCGTTGACCATATTCTTTTATGCCAATAAGGATTGAGGAACACTGGTGATTGAGAGTTAGCAGGTTATGTTCTATGGAGACCTCAAAGACATTAAAACAAGTTAAATCAGTGTCAAGTACGTAGTTACCATGTTTGGGTTTTTCTTTAACCCAGATAAGTTTTCTGGTCTGATTTATTCTGAATTTTATCCATATCCATGTCTCTTTTCTGGCATTAGAGCATTGCATCCCCCCTATTTTCCTCCCTGCAGATGTTGGGACTTTTTAAGTATAATTTTTGCTTGTAAATATGATTACAAGCACTGAGTAGCCAGCTGCAATAAATTCTCCTTCATTCTGCTCTGTCATCTGCAAGTATCTTATTTGAAGCCAACTTTTTTCAGTGTCAAGACTTTTCTGTTCCACTTTTAACTGTGTCAGTGACAGAGGGCAAGTCTTTCTCTACCACTTTCAGTTGTGTCAAAGATGGGGATCTATAGTGTGGTTTTTATTTTTATCTCAAGGGCTTACTTCAGTGTCTCATTCTAATTAAATATGAAACATGCTCAGTGCAATGTTAGAGTGTTTCCCAATTCTGCTACCTATTTGCTTAGGATGAGGCACATGGCTACCTTGTGAAAGCATGCCATGTGATTGACTGCCCCTGGTAGGAATTCTTTATTGGAGTTTTTTTACATGAACTGGAGCACGTGTGCTTGCATGTATGTGCCATTTTAACTTCTGTTAATGTTCTTTGATTAATACATGATGTACTCCGAAAACTATGTGATGTCATTTTACAGCAGAGACAACTATGTGATTTTTACACTGTCATTTACGATAATGGAATTGATTTATATAGCTTGTTAACCGGAAATAATTATGTAATTTACTTCTCTAATAATGCTGTCAAGAATTGCCTGAAAACTATCTGGTTAGTTAAGAATTTTTTTGCTATCTCAATGTCTTTGTTGTCTTTGTACTTGAATCAGGTGTCATGTCGACTTAGAGACTTCTAAATATCATGCTCCTCCTTGATCTGGTTGCTCTTAACAATTGTTAAATTGTGTTTCTGTTGTATTTCTGTTTTTGTTTTCTTCATACTCAGATGAGCATTTTTTAGGTGAGCCTAGTTTGTTAACTTATAGTTATTTTTTGGTCCTGTTTTCTTTTTCCTGAGAAATTTGTAGTTTAATGTCTTGATGACATAATGCAGAGCCAATGCTCAGCAGCCAAAGCTCTTCGTTGGAATGATTCTCATCCTCATCTTTGCTGAGGCTCTGGCTCTCTATGGGCTCATTGTTGGCATCATTTTGTCTTCTCGAGCTGGTCAATCAAGAGCAGAGTAGAGAGCAAAGAAAAGGAGGTTCCATCGGTAATTTTTCATGTCATTTGCCAGTTCTCTTCCAATCTCTGTTTCTTCCTTCCCAGGTGAGTAAGTAGTCGATAGCACTTGTTTGTACGCTCTTGTTTTAAATTCATGACCGTGGGCAGGATGCACACCATTTTTATTCAGCTGTCTTGCTAAGCTGCTTGTAGAAGTAGAAGGGTTGTACGAAAAATAAAAGCTTATTCAGCTGCTAAGTCTTGTCTAATTTTGCATATCATTTTGCAAGTGGTTTAAGACTTCGATGTCTGAACTACCGGACTACGAATATTACTTGTCTTACAGTTCTGGCCAATGTGTACGCTTTGTTGTAAACATGTGATTGTCTAAACATGTTGCGTTCTATATAATTTTCTACTCCACATCAATCTCTAGTTTTGCCGGCTTGAGTGTGCCTCTACTTCGTACTGCTGCTTGCTGATAATAAAACAAACCTGAACGGCACTCAATCCTCGTTGTTGCTTAGTGTGAAATAGTGGCAGTATGTGGGAAAGAGTAGTTCCTGGTGTCCATTTAAAACCCATTGTGAATTAAATCTGGTTTGACCGATTACATGGAATAATCCTTTTCATGAAAGAATGCTGCAATTTGTTAAAACTGAACACGCCATGTTTTTTAAAAGGGAACTAATATTGAAAACACCTGGTAATGACCTGTTTACAATATAATTGCTATTTAATATGTATCAGTGTTCAAAACCCTTCAAATGTGAAAAAATATCTAGGGATGGCAACTGGGCGTAGAGGTTTAATCACTCGTTTTGATCATTTAATTTTTTATAAATATTAAAAAATTATAATTTGAACAAATAAAATAATATTAAATTATAAAAAATAACTTAAAAAAGGGATTTGAACAGCACTAAAACAAATAAAATATGAAACTGTCAATCGGAATAGATGTTTTTTATATAATTGAATAATTGGGTAATCCAAACTTCCAACTATGAATTTGTTATATTTTCTTTATTCGATTATTATTCAAAATATTGGGTAATAGGATAAAATTGACACTCTTAAAGGCTTATTGTTTTTTTAAACATATAAAATTTTTAAGATTTTTTGTTAAAATAAAATATGAAAATATTTTTATTTAAAATTTTAAGATAATTTTAATTAATTTTGGTGCAAATAGTAAATGTAAATAGTATTTGCATGTATTAGTGTTGTGAAATTATAAATAAATTTTATTTTTAAAAATATTGTTTAAATTATTTGAATTAATGAGAAGCTAAATTTTTTTATAAGTGGAATTTATTTAATAAATTGGATTTAAAAAAATCAAATGAAAAAATCATTGTATTTTTGATTTTGAAAATGAAATTTTAAATAAATATTTATTTTGATTTGATTTGATTTTTTGATATTAAATTTTGATTTTTGATTTTTTTATTGATTTTGATTTTGATTTTTTTTTGATTTTTGATTTTGATTTTTGATTTTTGATTTTTTGATTTGTATTTTGATTTTATTTTTGATTTTTTTGATTTTTCTTTTGATTTTGATTTTTCCTTTGATTTTTTGATTTTTTTTGATTTTTCCTAGATTTTTGATTTTGATGGTTTGATTTTTGATTTTTTGATTTTGATTTTGATTTTTGATTTTTGATTTTGATTCAGGATTCATTCTGATTTTGATTTGGTGGGACAGGTTTTTGAGCCATGGGACTGGAATTGGGGTTTGATTTAAAGCTTGCTTGGTTTCCATCGGATTTCGAACGCCCCTGGTCAGAAGCTCAAGCAAACCTCAAGCAAGATTCTAACCACCTTGGATTTGTAAGACTTGTAAGGCAATGTGTGGGTCTTTAATTAGTCCTACTAATTATAGACCCCATTCTTCTTTAATTTCATTATCTCTGCTGTCTCCATGCACATGTGTTGCAGCTCTTGCCTTTGCTTTTGCCTTGTTGCTAGTATATGCCCCCCCACAAGGAGGAACCTGATGAAGATCCTCTCCTGATGCAGGGAGACATCAATTATCTCTGCTGCTAATTGATGTCTGCTTTCATTGAATTCCTCCTCCACTTCCAGTTTGCATTCATAAAGGCAGACATTTGTAATCCAAACCATCATATTAATTAATAGCTTAATAAACAGAACAAAGGGAACCCTTTTTGGATTGAGAACATTTGTAATGGATTAAAATGGCATCTCTCTTTAACTCCCATGAATGGCATAACACATGAATTTTTTTTTAAGTAGCTAAAGGGAAGAGGATTTCTTAATTGAATTATTGAAAGGGGATAAATACCCACTAACCCAATCTCATACATATTTTTATTCTCTCTGAGTTGGTAATATATATACCTCAAAGAGGCCAATAATTTCATTTTTCTTTTCGAGATTTTGTTGGTAATAATAGAGGATAAAGAGATAGAGAACCTGATCTGTTGAAATAAAACACATTTGAGTGAAAAAGGATAATGTTGTCTTACAGTAAATTAAGAAAGGTGTTAAGGAAACTGATCAAACCCTAAATCAGGAATATTGAAACATTTTTTTATTTTTTTAAATCCGCATAATTAACTATAATTCATATAATAAGACTTAATTCTAACACCTAAGTCAAATATTCACCCTTTTTTGGGAAAAAATAATTTTATAACAGATTCAATGAAAGCAAAATATTCCTAATTGCTTTATAATTAAAAATAAATTGCAATGAAAATATTCATGTTTATAGTTAAATAATTATAGTAGAATGTAGCAGTGTTTTGCCATCAAACCGTCAATATATCCGGTTTTAGTCGAACATGGTTGGACCGGGTTAGACCAATGGTTCAACCATTGAATATTATACTCAATACTTTATATTTTCTTAATATTTCAATAGAAAAAAGACAAAAATAAATCTGATTATAGTGAACTTGGCGGAGTCAATAAAAACCGGATTGGCCTCCCATTCTGGTTCAACCGGATTAGCATTATCAATGTCTAACTTTTTAAGCAGGTATTGTAACCTCTAGTTATTGCCTGTTTATTTAAGAAAACATTGTCATTTTTCACATACATCATTTTCTTAAACAGAAAGCACTACTAGTCATATATATATATATAGAAAATATTTAAAAAATAATTAAGATTAATATCATACAACGACAAAACTACTGCAAATTAAAATTGGATGGTTTTAAATATTTGATACTAAATCTGTTAGAGATTAGTCCCAAATAGATAAACGGGAAATTATTTCTATGATGCTTATAAGATAAGTGGTTTGTACCCTATAAATGTATATTTTTCCATTCATACATCAACATTACTTTTATAAATATGCTTCACCGCTAATAATAATACTAAAAAATTATATGCTAATGTGTCCAAACATAATAATTCCAAACCCAAGAAATATGAGGAATTAAACAATGTCACCTTTTTTTTTATAGAAATTTATGGAGTGCACTTTGGAAGTTGTCCATACAAGATTCAACTGCAACCACACACACACACACACACATATATATATATATATATATATATATATATATATATATGAAGCAGTATGAAAACTCTTGAAGCAAGTATTGTTGCCTCCACTTATACCCTTTCTTTAAAAAAAAAATAGGAATTTTCTTTGTACCCTATAAATGTACAAAGAAACTAGAAGTTTGATATGTATATATATTTTAGTTTTTAGGGGTTATATGTATATATATTTTATAATTATATAGTGATTAAGATTGATGGTCCTAATTTATGACTAGCAGACATGTTTGAAGTTTGTAGTGTTTATGGGGCTGACTTTTTTTAGGATAAAGACTTGAAGAGCCTTAATCAAGTCAGATCAGGGTCAAGGACCTGAAAAATATTTTTTTGAAAAATATTATTAAATTTCAAGGTGCCGTCCATAAGTTAGTAATCGAGACACACCCTTTTTTTTCATTTTTTAATTAATTTTTTAAAATTTTAAAATAATAAAAATGAAAAGATTCATTTTCGTTAAGAATAAAATTATTATTTATTAGTAAAAAAAACTACGTATGTTTTCTAAAAAGTAATAAAAAGAGGTAAAAAATTGGGTCGGGGCTGACATATTTTGACTTATATATATATATATATATTTATTTTATTTTTTTTTTATTATTATTTTTTTTTTTGCTTTGCGACGCCTTTTCTGGTCAGAATATTCGATTCTTCCGGTCATACTCTATGAATATTCGACTTTTCCAGGGAAAGATCTGGGAGTCCCCGAGCGGCCCCACATCATCAAACGGCGGAAACGCGGCGCGTCGACACCTCTGACGGTTGGGCCCGCCGGAAGAAAACGGTTTGGTGAGGGGCACGAACGTCATTTCCGTCTGACCGCACTGACACATCCACGTCACGGCTTGACTCTTCCGATTTCGCGGCGTGCCTGACTTTGTGTGACCACGCTCCGGACACGTGACCCCTTTTTTTCTAGAGTTTTTTAATTTGGGCCCGAAATTGTGGAGAGAAAAAAAAAAAAAAAATTCTGGAATTTCGGGATCCGTTTTGATATTTCCGAGGCGCGGGGGAAGCGTCTGCGTCCAGAGAGAATCCCGTCCCCACACTGCCGGAGGGCCCCACGGGCCGAGGAGAATCCCGTAAAGGTCGCCGATCTTTACGTAATTACGTGGTTCGGCAGCGCGGTGGGCCAGGGGGCGGACCGAGATGCGGGAGGATTTTTGACCGGGTCCGCTCCGACCGATGAGGAGGGCAGATTCTCGTCCACGTGTCACGAGCGTGGGCCTAAGTGCGCGCGACGGTGAGCTCATCGTTAGAGACGTGGAAGGTGAGTGGGCCTAAGTGCGTGGCACCCGTTTGCACGCGTGACTCGGCCGGGTTGGGTTGGGTCGGATCGTTGGACTCGTTCTTTCCGCATCTCGATTCCGGAGTTGGGTTACCTGAAAGCGTGATTGGAGTAAACTACTTTTGTGGGTACTTAATTTAGATTTTAGACTCGATACTCTTGCATGACATTGTAGTATTTAAAAAATTTATTGATTTAAGGGGTTAAAATTATGCAAGATAAAAGGATCATTCACGTAACATTGAACTTTTTAAACATAATTAAATTTTTTTAATTCAACTGTATTGATTTAGTTATACAATGATACATATATACACTTCGAATAGTGTTTGTTTCTACTTTGGCTATAAAATATTACAGAATAATAAAAAATATATATATATATATATTTATAATTTGATAAAATTATAAAATCAGTGATTGATCCAGAGTCTAATAAGGAATTTGTGTCAGCGTGAACTACTATCCTTGACATGTAACTCTAGGTGTAACACTAAGTATAAGATCTTCTGATATTCTCTGAGAAGGATGAATGATGATGTCATAATTCATGGTGCCGCAGAGATTACGAAAATGCGTTTAACCCCCATCCAATGTACATATGTGAAACTTAACCCACGAGTTAGGTTTAGAAATCTAAAACGAAAATGCGTTTAACGGACCCCTTTTTCTTTTGTTATATCATTACGTTTTATTTCTCCCAACATACCAGATGCATCGAAGATAAGATATGCATCCCACATTGGAATCATAAAGTTAAGATTACCAAAAAAAATAAATATATAAAAAAGAGTCATAATTATATCCCTCACCTCATTGGATCCACGTCCAAACTCCTTTTTTTTTTTTTTTTTTTTTTTTTATCCTGAACAAGACCAAAGTTTGAAAAAATAATAATAATAATAAAAAAAAATAAAAAAAAAACTGCTCTCAACTACGAATCCAATGACACCTCTCGCGGTTTCGCTTTCTAACCCGGAGAAAAAAATCTCGAGCCACGACGAGTCGCGAGTCGCGTTCGCTCGGTCCTCGTTTTTTCACTCGTCGTGGGCCCCTCTTTTCCACTCTGTAGTCTTCGCCTTCCCCCATATCCGCCTCGACCAGTCCCGACTCGGCCCAGTCCGCAACTCCGGGGGTGTTTCCGTAACTTCCTCCGCTCGGCCGTCGACGCAAGCCCTTGCGTTGCGTCTCCCCGGCGGCGGGCGGCGGCGGCTAACTTCGGCGACACGTTTCCGGCGATACGTGGCGGTTCCTTTTCTCTGCGTCGCGGAAAGCGCGTTCGAAGCGGGGACAGAAGCCCGAGAGATTCCCGATAAGGTTTTGCGGTTAGCGCGGCACGTAATCGGCTTTCCCCGGAATTCCTCCGCTCCTTCCCTCGCTGGACCACCACCTCTTCCTCGGAGCCTCCGCTCGCGACCGTTAATCTAAGTGGGACCCGTCGCGGATAAGCTCTAATCGGCTTTCCCCTGCAACCATTCAAATGTCAGAGGACACGCGCGACGCCTCATCCGACGGCCCCCATCGCCTTCTTTGTAAGTTTCCCATCCGACGGTCCTGATCGCGTTCCTACCGAGGACACGTCGGCTCGCTGCCCACCTAATCCTGCGACTAGATTACCGTCCTTGCCCCTTACCTGCTGCGTCTTATCCCTTTATCCCCGATCCACGTGGCTCCGTCCTGGCCGTCGGATGGACGCGAATTTTTTTCTTTTTTTTTTTCCGAATTCCGAAAAATAAGTTTCTTTCTTCTTCTTCTTTCTTGCGTAAGTGGCGTCGGACGGGTTTTAGATTCCCGCGGGCCCACGGCCACGCGGCCACTCGACGCTGCCGCGGGGAAGTCGAATTCGGGGCGGAATCTGGAAAACACGGAGGAAAATGGAAAGCAGAGTATTAATATTAATTAAATAAAATTTCGTAAAGGTGGAGATTTTGAGAAAGATATTTCCGGGGTTATTTATTTATTAGGGTAATTGATTACCGGGGAAAAACGGAAGGGAAGGGGGGTCTCGTCCCCGGGAAAGGCTATATAAATCCGCCTCGGCTCCCATGCAATTCTCGCACACATCTCCTCCTTTTCAGCCTTCCTTCTCTCCCAGCCAAAATCTTCTCTCCACAGAAATCTTTCTCCTTCCGTTTGCTTCCTCATAATTGCCGGTTCCGTTCTTCCAATCGCTCCCCCGCCTGAGATTGGGGTTAGGGTTTCCCTTGGGCGGTTCGTCTTCGTTGGAGGTGATCCGGTGATTTCGGTCCTCGACGGACATTCTCCGGCGTGTCTTTTTCTGGTTTGTGGTGGTGGTGATTACGGTCGGTGTTGTGGCGTTTCTGCGACTCTAGCCCTTTTTTGTGTCGTTGGAGGTTGTTTTCTTGCTTGATTTTTACGATCCGGGGTTTGTGTTGTTGAGAGGTTGTCTCGCTTCTGATTACGGTGGATTTCGGTAGCCAAACCCTAATTTTCCGTCTTCTGAGAGGTCGGCGTGGGGATTTCTGTGCACTGTAGAAGCGCGTTAGGGTTCTTTTCCTCTTTTTTTCAGTCCTCTCCTGCCTTCTTTTGGGGGGGTAGCCGGGGCTCCGGCCTCGGCGCGTTTCAAAGCCCCCTTCTTCACAAACAGGATTTGAAACCTTAGCTTGTTTTTTTTTTCTCCCTTTTTTTTTCTTTTTTCGACAACAGATCGGGAAGAGATGCCGGCCCTGGCGTGCTGCGTAGACGCTGCCGTGCCTCCTCCTGGCTACGCCTCGCTTGCCGGGGATAGCTCTCTTCCCGCGCCGGAACTATTTTCCGGCGCTCCTCCGGCGACAAATCCGGACCTCTCCGCCTCCTCCCTCCTCCTCCCCCCCGCCTCGCCCCATTGGTCCCCTTCCCTCTCCGCCTCACTCTACAAGCTCGACGCCTGGGGCGCTCCCTACTTCTCCGTTAACGCCGCAGGCGACGTCTCCGTCCGCCCCCACGGCGTCGACACCCTCTCCCACCAGGAGATCGACCTCATGAAGGTCGTCAAGAAGGCCTCCGACCCGAAGACGGAGGGCGGGTTGGGGCTTCCCCTGCCCCTCATTGTCCGCCTCCCCGACGTCCTCCGGAGCCGCCTCCGATCCCTGCAGTCCGCCTTCGACGGCGCCATCAGATCTCTCGGGTACGATTCCCATTACCAGGGGGTCTACCCCGTCAAATGCAACCAGGACCGGTTCATCGTCGAGGACGTCGTCGATTTCGGGACCCCGTTTCGATTCGGCCTCGAGGCCGGGTCCAAGCCGGAGCTCCTCCTCGCGATGAGCTGCCTCCTGAAGGGGAGCCCGGAGGCTTTTCTGGTCTGCAACGGGTACAAGGACGTCGAGTACGTCTCGCTCGCGCTCGTGGCCAGGAAGATGAATCTGAACACCGTGATCGTTCTCGAGCAGGAAGAGGAGGTCGATCTGGTGATCGAGATGAGCCGGAAAATGGGCGTCCGGCCCATCATCGGAATGAGGGCGAAGCTGCGGACCAAGCATTCCGGCCACTTCGGGTCCACGTCCGGCGAGAAGGGCAAGTTCGGGTTGACGACGATACAGATCTTGTCAGTAGCGAGGAAGCTCGAACGGGAAGGGATGCTCGATTGCCTCCAGCTCCTGCATTTTCACATCGGGTCCCAGATCCCGTCGACGGCGCTTCTCGCCGACGGCGTCGGCGAGGCGGCTCAGATCTACTGCGAGCTCGTCCGGCTCGGCGCCGGAATGAAGGTGATTGACATCGGCGGTGGCCTCGGAGTGGACTACGACGGCACTCGCTCCTCCGACTCCGACATGTCCGTGGGGTACGGGTTGGAGGAGTACGCCGCCGCAGTCGTGCAGGCGGTGCGGAACGCCTGCGACCGGAAGTTCGTCCGACACCCAATCTTGTGCAGCGAGAGCGGCCGCGCGCTCGTGTCCCACCACTCGGTGCTCGTCTTCGAGGCGGTGTCGTCGTCGTCGGCCTCGGAGCGTTCTCATCCGGTGGCGCCGGACGTGAACATCGGGTACTACATCGAGGGTCTCCCGGAGGAGGCCAGGGCGGATTACCGGAACCTGATGGGCGCGGCGGTGCGCGGGGAGTACGAGAGCTGCCTGCACCACGCGGAGCAGCTGAAGCGGCGTTGCGTGGAGCTGTTTAAGGACGGGATGCTGGGTCTTGAGAGCCTCGCGGCGGTGGACGGGATATGCCAGGTGGTGTCGAAGGCGATTGGGGCGTACGACCCGGTGAGGACTTACCATGTTAATTTGTCTGTGTTCACGTCGATGCCAGATTTCTGGGCGATTGGGCAGATGTTTCCTATTATGCCGATACACCGTCTGGAGCAGCCGCCGGCGGTGAAGGGGGTGCTGTCGGACCTTACGTGCGACAGCGACGGGAAGGTGGACAAGTTCATCGGCGGCGGGGGGAGCCTCCCTCTGCACGAGATGGATGGGGGCGGGTACTATTTGGGGATGTTTCTGGGCGGGGCGTACCAGGAGGCGCTCGGGGGGCTGCACAACCTCTTCGGTGGGCCAAGCGTCGTGCGGGTGTCTCAAAGCGAGGGGCCCCACGGCTTCGCGGTGACGCGGGCTGCTCCGGGTCCGTCGTGCGCTGACGTCCTCCGGGCGATGCAGCACCAGCCTGAGCTCATGTTCGAGGCACTCAAGTGCAGGGCGGACGAGGTGTGCAGCAGCCATTTAGAAGAAGAAGAGGAAGAAGAAGAAGACGCCTGTCGTGGAAGTGCGTTGGCGGAGGCGCTCGCCCGGGCGTTTCACTCGATGCCGTACCTGGGCGGCGGCGGTGGCGCCGCCGCCCCCTCAGCCTGTGCGACCTCATTCTACGGCGGTGTGGCGGAGAACGGCGCGGTGGGCGAGGAGGAATGGACATACTGCTGCGCTTGATCGGATTTGTCAGTCGTGGAGTTCATTTTGGTCGATTTTAGTCGTTGTTTATGTTCAAATTCTACAAAATTTAATTGTCAGGGTTACTTTCAATTAAGGTCTTTCAGTCAGGGTTAGAAGAAGAAGAAGAAGACGTCTCGGCGAGAGTCCGGGACGAGGAGGAGGACGACTTCTTTTCTCTTCTCTGTTTTTTAAAATTTGTAAGGGGGGTTTTAGGAAAAGTTGGGACTTGTGGGGAGAAGGAAGAGAGGAAGAGGGAGGTTCTGGCCGGGGGGGTTAACCGAATTGTAAGCCTCTTGTGTAAATTCGGAATCTTATTCTTCCCCTCTCTGTTATCTTTCTTTTTCAAGATGCGTCGTATTCGCCTTCCTTTTTGGACGTATGCAACGACGCGCCAGAATCTAGATTCAGTTTACCGATTTTCTCTTCCCTGTTTTTTTCTTCCTTTTTTTTTTAATATTTGTGATGATGGATCAAAGAATTGGTGCTTCCTTCGTTTGTGAGATGGTGGGTAGCGGGAACGATTTTACTGCTTTTGCATCAGCAATTCTCACTGTTTCTGGTTGGCTGCAACCACACCAATCGATGGCTAGCTTGTCCTGTCATCCTCGTCTCCGCCTCATGAGGGACTGACGTTTCGAACTCGAATGCCGCGAGAGCTATTCAGCTCAGCTTGGAATTGAGAGAGACCCTTGCCTCATTGACTTTGATCGTCGATTGTTTATTTATGAAAGTATGAAACTATTAAACTAAGTGAAAGGTGTGGAGGGGAGAGGGGGAGGGGACGTTGGATCTGGCTCTCCTCGTCGTCAGAGTCAGAGTCAAGAGTCAGTTAGTAGTCAGAGATGGGACTCCATGGTCAAAAGAAGAGACGAGAGAGGCGAGAGAGGGGGTCGCGTGCTGCTGCTGCTGCCTGTCCAAAGCGTCAAACGACCACTTGGCCCCTCCAACCACAAAATAAAAACCCCACCACAATTCCTATGTTCAACTGTTCACAGGCCCCTCTCGTTCCATCCTCCAAAAAAAACAGACCCAGGACAAGGAATTAAAGCAAGTTAGATTGTCGTTCCAAAGTCCAAACACGACGTACAAGATAAGAAGACAGCAGTCTTCTGTTGATAAAGGAGCCATAGCGGCAGTTGCGTTCAAAACTTGTTCACTATGACCAGAAAAATAGTAATAATATAAAATAAAATAATATAAAATAAAAAGGGTGGAATAAGCGCCAAACTTTTTTTTTTTTTTTTTTTTTTGAAGAATCCATTCAACTCGAACAGAAGAAGAGCCAGGGGAAGGATAGCTCTAGGGGTAGTGGGGTTCAGGACCCACAGGTAACTGCTGGCAAGTTAACCTTGTGCTCAAATTAGCAATGGACTGTAATTTACTTACAGGGCAATGAGCAACATATGTAAGAAACACCCCCAGGACACCTGCTCACTTGCTCACTTCGGATGTAATTTTCCTGAAAATATGCTAAGTACATCAGGTTGGGCGGAGGAAAGAAGGTAGCACAAAGTAACAGCATAGCGCTGTGGATCAAAATTTTGATACTCTCAAGCAAAGAATCCATCAGGATCCAATAACTGAAACTACACTAACTGGTCCTTCTAATAGCGTCCAAAACCAGCAACTAGAATAACATACAACTCGCTCTTTTGCCTGCCGTGCCAATAAATCTGAGATGGTAGGATTTTATCCTCGAGATGAATCAAAAATTTCTTTTGTTTTGTATCATCATCTGAATGAACTCGCCGAAAACTGCACCAATAGAGAACAATTTGTAATTATATCTTCATGGCTTTTTCTTTAAGAAAACAAAATACAGAAAAGCTCTGCTATGAAACGGTATTCAGTAAAAAAAAAGGCAGCGTATGCAGATTACCGGTGTCAGAATCATGGGGCCCAGGAGACGCCTCTGGGTGGTACTGCAGTGACATACATTTTCGATCAGGGAAGGCAAGACCTGCACAGCTTCCGTCATTTAGATTAGTGTGTGTTACTTCCACACCATCAGGAAGAGACATTGGGTCCACTGCATAGTTGTGGTTCTGCCAGACAGAGAAACACAACGGGTCACTTTAAGGTACGAGAAACTATCCCCTGCTTCTCATAGAAGTACAGAACCAAAAAACCAAAAAATAAAGAGTAAATTGTAACCTGAGAACTGATCTCAACTTGTCCATTCCTATGATTGCGAACTGGGTGGTTTCCTCCATGATGACCAAACTTCATCTTAAAAGTGTTACCTCCCAATGCCTGGCCCAGCAGTTGGTGCCCCATACAAATTCCAAAAACAGGTACTTTCCCAATTAACTCCTTCACTGTTTCAACAGCATAAGGAACTGCTGATGGATCACCAGGGCCGTTGCTAAAGAGAATTCCATCTGGATTCATCTTTAGTGACTCTGAAGATGGCCATGTGGATGGTACCACAGTAATTTTACAGCCATAAGATGCCAAACGCCTAAGAATGTTATGCTTAATTCCAAAATCATATGCAACAACCTGTAGCGAAAGCAAAACACTGAAAAATGTCAAAAATAAGATATAAAAAAACTGCACTGTAACGAATTGAAGAGCAATCATGAAGCCAAAGTCTACTGACATGATAGTTTTTTGCATGCTTTACTCCTTCTGCAAACTCCCAGTCAGAGCCTGTTTTCTCTACCCATTCATAGGGAGTTTTGCAAGAAACACCAGTTATCAAATCAACACCTGCAAGATAAATCCAGGACCGAATAAGGCAGCTACTATTATAGGTAAGAAAACAAGCCAAACATGATTATGTTTTTATCCTGACTAAACTGTCTAAAAAGCTCCTTAAAATTCTAAAAGCACCCCAAAAAGTTCAAACTTCTATAGGTTCTAATATGTGATAGCACTAGTTAAATAAATTATACAAAAAAAAGACCCCTGTTCACCGTTCTATATATAGCAAAAAAATCCACCAAGAACAATAAGTGACAGAGGACCCTTCATGAACGGATAATGAAGAAGCACCAAAGGGAAAAAGGACAAAAAAGAACAAAAAATACAAAGGCAAAACAACAAGCAACAGGGGGACCTGGTGCAATAAGTAAGGGTGTTGGTTATGTGGGGTTGTTGGTGTCCCACCTCCAGTACATGAGAGCCATGATCTGAAGGGGTGTTGTTTAAGGTGGGGTTGTTGATGCACCACCTCTAACACACGAGAGGCATGATCTGAACAAAAGATGCCACCCTTCCCAAGTTCTGTCATCCGGAAACGATGGCAGAAATTGACGTTCTTCTCTTCCCATAAGCTTCACAGTTCTTTCTTTCTTTGGAAATCCAGGTCTGGCAGGGGCTGGTGGAATCATAAGGTGGGCTGCATGCTTTCTCAGCGCCAGCAGGTCGTTGAAGATCAAAAGAAGATAAATCTAGGGCCCTTCCAACTGGTCTCAAGCTTTTTCCGCAGCATTCACTGGCCCCTAATTATAGACAACTCTTCCCTTGCAATTGGCCTGGCCAGAAAAGCTCCCCTCCTTGCCTCTTGGAGGTTCAGGTCTCTGCAGGATGAAGCTGGTGGTATTTCTATCAAATGGCTCATTGAGTCAGTCTATGGTCCCCATATCTGCAGATAAGCTTCTGTAGCATTCAAGTTTTCTTTCTAAAGATTGCATTCTTTTATGTAGCATTTGTATTCCTTGTTCATCAATAAGGTTTAGCCTTTTTCTTTTTCTATAAAAAAAAAAAAAAAAAAAAAAAAAAGGAGGGAAGGAGATAAATTTTCAGTCTAAGTAGGAGTAAGGCATGATGAGACTCAAGAATGTCTTAGACTCAGTTAATGACCACCAACAAAGCCATTTTCTACAATCACATAACAGGAAGGACCTAGAACATAGTTTTTCAACCCATACACATAAAAGAATAAACACTCAACGCTTGAGAATCTCAAACCCAGTTAACTGCCTACAGCCCTCAAATGATTTGAGGACTTTTGCAAGGGTTCCCATCCCTTCTCTGTCATATCTACATGCCAGAAGAGATCAAGGACAACCATTCTGATCTTCACACAAGACACAGATAATTGGAAACCCAGCTTACTCTGGTTATAGAAACTTGAAACAAACTCTTACCAACAATGTCCCATGTACGTGACATTTCTAAAAGCTCTTCATCTGTTTTGGTTTCTTCAGTAGTCAATACTCCAATAAGGCTTCCATCTTGACGTAGTCTGCGTGTGATAGCACGAGTATCTACATCATCTGTTTCACAATATAACAGAGGAAATTGCTTCAAGAGATGACACAGGAATTCATAAACTATTTCATAGGGTAACAAGAATGAGGACTCGGAGTACTTACATATACCCATGATGTTTCTCTTTGCCAGGTAATCTTCAAGTGGTTCTGTACATCTCCAGTTAGAAGTGCTGACAGACAAACCAACAAGCAGCATTTTTCAGTTCGTAAGACTTTTCAAAAGCATTCTATGGTCAAAGGAAAAGAAGGGTAGTTAGGAGTGTGCTGCTACCAGATGCTCAAACTCTTAATGACCAGCCCAGCCAGGAAGCACTGGCTTGATTCTTCATCATCTGAGAACAATGCAACATAGAATGTGATTTGGTTTCATTCCAGGTGTTAACTCAAAGTGGACTATTATTAGTTCAAAAGCCTACACAATAATTTGAGTGACACATGTCATTACCAAAATTAACACCAGTGTTGCCAATATGAGGATTTGTCATCAGGACAAACTGTCCAGAATAGCTAGGGTCTGTGAGGATTTCCTGATACCTGCAATCATATAACATGACATCAGATTCTTATGAAGTAGCAGTTCTATAGAAAGCACCAGAAGATTATAAAAGTTGCAGCAACATCTAAACAATTTATTGAATGAAAAAGATTTGACGAATTTGGAGCTCAGAAAATTTCATCAGCTTAGAAACCTAGTTAACCATTGCATTAAATGGGTAAAGGAGAACTACAGTAGCACTACATATCGATGCAAATTGAATACTAGAGAAGCAGCAAAGTAAACTTATTGTAAGGCAAATGGTCTCGTGCTTGACTCCAACAACAAACTCTTTGTAAATAAATCAGAAGGATGATTTTTTTTTTTTCTTTTTGAGAACAGAGATGACTTTCATTTATAACTGAACACTTTTAGGTCATACTTATGCAAGATTAATGCTTGATAAGTTATGATTTCTTGAGACAGGATTTTATTACATAGTATCACTAAGGTTTAAAAATATATAAGTGCACTGAAAAAAGTACTTTTAGACCAAGCAATTCTCACAATAAGTTCCTAGTTCACATTTGACCTTGTTGAACAAAATAGCAACAACCCACTTGACCTTCAAGTCCATGGTCTTCGCAGTTGTAACTTGGACTGCCAAAAGTTACTTTTAATTTTTGAAAATGTTTTAAAATTTCATTTTATTTTTTCAATGAAAAGTTACTTTTAATTATAGGAACAAATAGAAAACTCAGGAATGAAAACAATTTAGGTGGTTGAGAAATGCTCGGGCATAAAGAGAGGAGATTCCAAATGTCATTCTACTCTAGCAAGATAAATACACGCAGCTAGAACTATGTAATATGCATTTATTCTCTCACCAAATTCAAAAACTCTAAAACTGGAAACAGCTATTATCTCACCCAGTCATGGATGTGTTGAACACAACTTCCCCAATTTGTGTTCCTGAAGCACCGAATGACTTAGCCCTCCATACGGAACCATCTTCAAGGACAAGTCTTGCATCCGATACCTTCCATGGTCTCGCTGGCAATTCAGAGGCAGATAATTATGGTTTTACCATAGGTTATAGAAACCTAATCTCAATAACTTGTACCAACTACGGGAACATTCAACGTCAAACTGTTCAAACATATCGTACATGAAGTATTCTCTCTTCTTATGATTTTCTCAAAAGAGCATTTCAGTAGCTCTGTATTCACGCGTATGCCAGACATTTGGCCACTTCCGCAGACTAAGTGAAGCAGCAATCAAAACACTTTTTTTTTTTTTTTGTTCTTTATCAGAAAAGAACGTAAAGAAGCTGCGCAAGTATAGTTACCACAAGCAGCACTGTCAGGGGAGACTGAAGCAGAGCATCTTATCTTAAAAACCCCAGATTTCTGAGAGCTGGCTGCAACAGACGAGCAGCCGAGAGGGCTTTTGCAGGCGAAGTTAAGAGCTGTCATGGTCATTTCCAGGAGAATGCCTTCCGCGTTCCGATTCCTTCCACGGAGGTATTATAATCGAAAAATCCGGTAAAACCCTCTATAGCAGAATCTGAGAAAGAAAACCTTCGGTGAGATTCCTTGAGCAGAAGGAAGACGCAGAGTGCATATTCACCTAAAATCTAAAATATAAGACTCTCATAGGTGTCACAAAGGTTGCCCATGTAACATGGTTCATCAATTCTTTCAAAATATAAAATAGAATAAAAGCCAAAAAATTAACATAAAATAAAATTTTCAAGTTATATTGTAAGAATCAATTTTGTCTGGGCCGACATTTACGGTCCAAATCAGCACCGTACAATCCGGGTCAACAAGTCAAAGACCGACCCCAGTCAGATCAACGAAATTAAGCCGTCGATCAAGCTTCAACAAATCAACGGCCAAGATCTCAATTGCCATGTCAAGCAAAACATGGGCTTACATGTTATCCAAAGTGGCCACATCAGCAGCCAACAAGGATCATACATGGCCCTTGCCTCGATCCTAAGACAACTCCACTCTTTAAGGAGAACGTTACACGTAAAAAAAAGTCGATTGAGTTACAACCGCTCCAATGAACCCGGTCAATGCGGTTGGAGCCCTGTAAGCTTATAAATTCAGAGGACACAAAAGGGGATCGATCACAAACAAAAAAAAGACGACACAAAAAAATTTTCAAGACGCCCAAAAATCCCAAATCACCACCCAAATGAGAGAGCAACAAGCATTCTTGCCGCTGTCTCGCGAAATCAAACCGGCGTGAGCCAACCGGAATACAAAATTTTCCGCCAAGCTTAGGCAAAATTCAAATTGCCTCGCTCGCTCGCTCGTATATGTGCGTTGATCATTCGTGTCTACTTTCGGCGATCGTTTGTTCTTAGTCGGAGATCGAATCAAAGGAGTTCTAGAAGTCGCACCCCACACAATCACCAAAATTACCAAAATACCCTTCAAATTATTTTTTGTACACCGTACATCGGATCCGTATTTTTCGGTCCACATATTGTACGCCGTTTACAAATTTTGCACGCCGGTGGGGACACTTCTACCTTTCATCTCTTTCCCCGATCTACCAAGTTCAAAGTTCAAATGGCGGTTCCAACAACAACAACAACAAGGCCGCCGCCAAGACCCCAAACTGCTGGAGCCAGCTCGCCGCCGCACCGAGCATGACCGATCCGTTGGTCACCTTCCCTCGCCCGTCCACAAGACACCAGCCCGGCCGCGGCTGCCAGCCAAACCGGGGGATCCGCCCATCCCAAATCCCCGTGGATCGGTCGTTCAAGGCCAACCACCGGATCTGTCCACGGGATCTCTCGCCACACACAGATTGTCCAAATTCAGGCGCAGGCGGGACAAGCTCCGCCAGCCCTATAATTTCTCCAACAAAGGTCCATCCCTCGAGGAGTTATTCGGTTGTCCCCGACATCCCCGCCCACCAGCCAGTCCGGTGGCCAGCCCGGTCGCAAGCCCGGAAGGAACTCTCCCCACGACAAAGAAGCCGAAGTTCCAAAGATTAATCACTCACTTTGAAGGAAGGCGATCATTCCTTCCCCGCGCCCGACTACACCAACGGGGGCACCTCTCGCTCCAAGCCCTCTTTCCCCCACATCTCCAAGTGATCGGGGTCTCCGGCAATGATGACCCAAACCAAAACTGTGGAGGAGCAACCGCGTAAATCCAAACCGCCATGAGGGAAAGGGACGAGCAATTATGAGAGAGAGAATGCAGAGGGATCTCCAGATCGCCACAATTCTGCAGAAATTGAAGCTGATTGCAGATCGCCTGGGAGCATCCTCCCAGCCCGTAAATGAAGAAGGCCAGGCAGGACCCAAAGACGTCCGCCAATCCTATCCCTCCTTCACCCATCATCCGCTCATCACCAGCTCCCGAACACCCGGTGAACCGGGAACCACTGCTTGAAGAACCGGGGCACTATCTTACGGCACCACGCAAAGAAATGATCTCCAACGCAGTGGGAGCGTAAGGTACAGGCCGAAGGAGTCGATCTCAAGCCTACACTAGGCCCTACTCCCCGACGGATCCAGGCAATCCACATGCCTACCTCATACCATCCACCTAAATTTCAACAATTCAGCGGCGGGCAACCCAAAACAAAGACGTTGCCCACTTTATTGAGACCTGCAACAATGCAGGAACCGACGGCGATCTCCTCGTCAAGCAATTTGGGCGATCCCTCAAAGGGAATGCCTTCGATTGGTTCATTGAGCTCCCAGCCAGAGTCAATCGACAAATGGGAACAATTAGAAAGTGAATTTCTCAGCCGCTTCTACAAGACGGCTTTAACGGTGACGCCGGTAGAACTCACCAACCTCAAGCGGCGCCGGGGTGAGAAGGTGATTGAATACATCAACCACTGGCGCAATCTCAGTCTCAATTGCAAGGAGAGCACCTCCTTATCCACACAGACATCCATCGACATGTGCATTCGAGGGATGAACTGGACTCTGGTTTACTTCTTACAGAGTCGGAAGCCGAGGGACTTCCAAGAACTGGCGATTGAAGCGCACAACATGGAGATCCTCATCCAGGAAAAGGGAGAAGGAAAGGCTCCACTGACTGAGGCGGACAAGAAGCCGAAGTTCGTAAAGAAGGAGTACAAAGCTCCAACAAAAGAAGCGCTCGCCACAAACATCGCCGAACCGCAAAAGATCACGGCGACCCAAAATAAAGGTACGAGGCGGATTGGAAGCCAAATGCCAATCGACTCACCAAGATCGCAACCCGCCAAAGTTCACGTTAAAGGATAGGCAAGCCAAAACCTATCCTTTCCCCTCGACTCCGATGTTCCGGCATGCCGGAACAACTCCCCGAGAAAAACTTGTTGCAGCTTCCGAAGCCAAGAGGCCGGAAGATGTTGGGAAGAGCTCAGATCCCAACTATTGCAAGTACCATCGACCGGTAGGCCATCCTACCGAAAAATGTTTTGTCCTAAAGGACAGAATACTGAAAGTTAGCGACGCAAGGTCGCATCATCTTGGAATCGACGACAACACGGCTGCTTCCCACACCATCTTCGTCCAACCAGGTTCCAAAGACCGCACCAGTAGAGTCAAAGGATCGAATAGAAAAGTCTTCGTCTTGCGCACTTCAGGACCAAAGCCACGACCCGCCACCAAAGACAAAGAAGGATGGGAAGTGGTGACCCACAAAAAGAAAACGTTTCCAAAACTCCCCGTGAAAATATTCATCAAGAGGTTTGCGACAGAAAAAGAAGAGCCAAGAAGGAAAACCCAGATGAAAAGAGGAGGAAGAAGGCACAGACGTAAATCATCCTCCGTAAAAGTTGAAGAAGAGATCTATCAAAAGAAGCCAAAGCCAATCACTTTGGCTGATTTCTTCCCGTCAGAATTCCTGACGCCAACCCCTGCACTGGTGGCCACTTGTTCACCCCAAGTGGTCGAGCAAAGGCGTGAAGGGAAGGCTCCGATCGAACCTGCCAACGATATTCATACATGTTTACAGAACTTGTCGATCACAAATGCGGTACATGATGACTTAGATCTGCCAATCAGATCCAGGCAAGCTCTCATCAAGTTCGTTGCCGCCAAAGACGACTGGCATGCCGAAGTCGAACAATTGAGGATGCGGAGGCACGACGAACCAAAGATTGGTTTATCTCCCAAAGACGTTGAAAGAAGAAGAACAACCTTCGAGCCACCACAAGTCAAGGAGGCTCATTCAATTTCCATCTCCTTCAAAGAAGCGCATATGCTGCTTTGGGAAATGTTTCATAATAGACCTTTATTCGCCTCTGAGCCATCAAAGACCGGTGGATCAACCGTATACTTCGACAGACAGCGGATCAGCAGAAATATCCCGCCAATCCAGACTTTGAAAAATGTCGGGTTGGTGGCTAACGACCTCCAAGCCAGTTCATGATGATCCAAGGCTTCAACCAAGAAGGACAACGAGCATTGGGAACAATCGACCGAACTACAAATCGGGATATGACTTCCCACGCATCGTTCCATGTAATCGATGCCCGCACCTCCTACAATATGTTGCTCGGGAGGCCCTGGTTACACACCAACAAGGTCGTGCCTTCAACCCTTCATCAGTGTTTCAAATATTACCAAGATGGAGAGGAGAAAACGGTGTTCGCAGATGAATGCCCTTTCACAGAGGCCGAAGCATCCTTCGCAGATGCCAAATATTACTCGGAAGAAGGTGCTACTTCGAGTAAAGCCGCTCCCCCTAAAGCCGTCAAGGGTGAACTGGCCAAACCCAAAAAGCAAACAGAGGAACCAATTCTCAGGTACGTTCCTCAATCAAGAAGGAAGAAAGGCGAATCTCCCTTCGCCACTTGCAACCGAGAAGAGTTAGCTGAGAAACCGGCTTTAAAGGGCCACCACTATTCCCCTGCCTAAACTCAACAACCGGGGCATCCTGGTCGAAGAAAAGAATCCACCCGAAGCTTCCAAAAACTTCGGACACAAGGATTCGATCCCAACGCCTACCGATGATGGCCAAAGCAGATCCGGCTCTCCCTCGAACAATTGCAAGAAAAATCGATGGTGGTTGTTCAAAACCCGTCACCAACCCGAAAAAGCCTTCAAAGCCGCCAGGGTTATTCAATCCCTCCTAACAGACATGGGCTTGGCTATCAAAAACACAAGCCGCCAGTGATTTCGCAAGGCCGGTGTCAATCAAATCACAACCAAAAAGGAAGGCAACCACTTCAAAGAAACCCGGACGTCGGCTTTTGACGAATCGGCATCCCGTGAGCCACGAAGTCTCGGCATTCGCTCGATTGGGACAAGAAGAAGATAGAAATCCAAATATTCCTCCGAACCAAGTAACGAAAGCAAATCCAAGGTTACGAAGGTCTCATGGAAAAAAAGCAAGCGTAAGACCCTAAACCAAATACCACCACCCAAAAAAAAAACTCGGTGTATTTCGGAGGCTGGGAAAACCGATGGAACAACCCAAAAGAACAGTCTTCCAAAGACTTGGGGCACCCACACGGATCCCTCGCGACCCAAAGATTGGGGAAAGTAGGAGGGACTTCTTCAAAAAGAATAAAATCAGAAAGCAAAAAGTCACCCCCCAGTGGTGATTTACGATCGCCAAAGAAAAAAAAGGACTCGAAGAAGAAGAAGAGGAGGTAGTCGCTGTCCACCACATCTCGACCGACGAGGGTAACGACTCAACCCCCCAAGATGATTTGGGAGAAGCTACCGCAATCTTTGAGGAAGGCGGCCAAGCAACCATCGACCAGCTGAAAAAAAGTAAATCTGGGTACGAGGATGATCCAAGACCCACTTTCTTAAGTGCTTCACTTTCTGTAATGTAAGAAAAAGATTATATGTCTTTACTCGAATAATATAAAGACGTTTTTGCTTGGTCGTATACTGAGATGCCTGGGCTCGACCCAACAGTTGCAATTCACAAACTCGCAATCAAATCCGGAGTCAAACCGATAAAACAGTCCCAAAGACGATTTCGTCCAGAGCTTGTCCCAGAAATTGAGAAGGAAGTCGATAAACTCCTCAAGGCCGACTTCATCCGAGAAGTCAAGTACCCAAGCTGGATCGCCAACATCGTCTGCGTGAAGAAGAAGAATGGACAGATTCGAAGTCCGCGTCGACTTCGGGGACTTGAACAAAGCTTGTCCAAAAGACGACTTCCCACTCCCTATCACCGAATTAATGGTGGATGCGACAACGGGGCATGAAGCCTTATCCTTCATGGATGGATCTTCCGGCTACAATCAAATTCGGATGGACCCAAAAGACGAGGAAAAGACAGCCTTCCGTACGCCAAAAGGTATTTTCTGCTACAAGGTAATGCCATTTGGTCTGAAGAATGCAGGAGCCACTTATCAAAGGGCCATGCAAAAGATATTCGACGACTTTCTCCACAAATTTGTAGAATGCTACGCCGACGATGTGGTCGTCAAAACCAAATCAAGAGGCGACCACCTAAGAGACTTGCGAGCTGTCTTGAACGCCTCTGACGGCACCAATTGAAGATGAACCCTCTCAAGTGCGCCTTTGGGGTTTCGGGGTCCGAAATTCCTGGATTCGGGTCGACATAGGGGCATCGAAATCGATCGGACTAAGATCGATGCCATTCAACAAATGCCCGAACCAAAGACTTTGTCAGAATTAAAAAGCCTTCGGGGGCATCCGGCTTACATTCGGTTCATCTCAAATCTGGCCTAAGATGTCAACCCTTCAGTCATCTCATGAAGAAGGATACACCCTTCGAATGGGACGAATCTTGCCGACGGGCATTCCAAAACATCAAAAACTACCTGATGAAGCCACCAGTTCTGATGGCTCCGACTTGGAAAGCCGCTTCTCTTATATATCGCGCTCAAGAAAAAATCTCTGGGGTGCCCTCCTCGCCCAAAATGATGACCAAGGGAAAGAACGTCCGTTGTACTATCTAAGCCGCATAAATGGTCGGGCAGAAACTCAACTACTCCCCGATTGAAAAGACGTGTCTTGCACTCATCTTCGCCATCCGTAAGCTGAGACACTATCTGCCGCACATTCCACAAATCTAATCTCTCGGGCAGATCCCCTCAAATTCATCATGTCCGACCAATGCTTTCCCTGACGGCTGGCCAAATGGGCCTTGTTGCTCTCTCGAAGTTCGAGATCAATTTCATCCCTCGAAAGCCATCAAAGGACAAGGACTTGCAAATTTCCTAGCCGATCATCCCATCCCAGCCAGAGTGGGAGGTAAGCCAAAGTCTACCAGATGAAGAAGTCTTCTTCATTGAAGTGCTACCTCCATGGAGAATGTACTTTGATGGTGCTGCACGGAAAAATGGAGCAGGCGCTGGAGTCCTTTTCATATCTCCCCACGAGGATTTAATGCCGTACTCCTTTATCCTATCCCACTGCTGCACAAACAACGAGGCCAAGTATCAAGCCATAATCCTCGGTTTGGGGATGGCTATCGACATGGGCTTAAGCCAGCTAGAAATCTTCGGCGATTCGGCTCTGGTGATCAAACAGATAATCGGAGACTTCGAGGTCAGAAAAGACGAGCTCATGCCATATCAAAAAGAGGCTCAAAGATTGCTGCAGAAAATTTCAAATGTCACCTTAGGGCATGTACCCCGAGCCAAGAATTCCCAAGCGGACGCTTTGGCCGGATAGCTGCAAAGTCAGGGCACGATTCGAGGCAAGGCCCAACAAATCCCTATATCGCGAAAAGATGGGTAGTGCCTACCTTGGAGAAATTCTCGAGGAAGAAGAAATCAATTTGGTTTCGGTCTATGCAATTGAGGAAGAAGATTGGCGCCAACAATTCCTCGATTACTTAGAGCACAACAAATTTCCCCGAGGGACCGAAGGCTCGGGTGTAATGCATCTGAAGAGCTGCACCAAAATTCTGCCTGTTCAACAACACGCTGTATCGACGATCCTACGACGGGATCCTACTCAAAAGCGTCTCTAAAGAAGAAGGACAAGCAATCTTAGCCGGAAGCACACGGAGGGATTTGCGGTGCCCATCAAGCTGGCCCCAAACTACATCTCCAAGTCAAACAATTAGGCTATTATTGGCCTACAATGCTTTGCGGGGCGCGATAGAATTGGCAAGACACTGCACGGCATGTCAATTACACGCCAACTACATCCATCAGCCTCCCCAGCCCTTTACATCCAACAAAGGCCTCCTGCCATTCGAAGCTTTGGGGAATGGACATCATAGGTCCAATCAACCCAAAGTCGCCGGCAAATCACCGGTATATACCGGCCGCCACGCACTATTTTTCTAAGTGGGCGAAGCAGCAGCTTATAAAGAAATCAAAGCTGCCACCGTGGTCGATTTCATTCGGACACAAATCGTATCGGTATGGTGTTCCAAGATACATCATGACCGATAACGGCACCCCGTTCCGTAACAAGACCATGGATAATTTCTGTGAGAAATTCGGCATCCGACAGAGGACGTCCACGGCATACAACCCTGCCGCCAATGGCTTGGCGAAGCCTTCAACAAAACCTTGTGCAAAATCTTAAAGAAGACAGTCGCGGGGAATAAGAAAGATTGGCACGAAAGGCTCGGGAGAAGCACCGTGGGCATACAGGATTACGTTCGAACGCCGACAGAATCAACCCCATATTCACTAGTCTACGGCGTGGAAGCTGTCCTCCCACTGGAAATTCAAATTCCATCGCCGCGAAGTTGCTCTTCGAGAAGGACTCACGGAAGAGGAAAATATCCAACTCCGCCTGCAAGAGCTAGAATCCCTCGACGAAAGCGATTAGAAGCACAAGAAAGGCTTGAATGCTATCAAGCTCGCCTCACTCAAGCATTCAATAAAAAAAGTCAAGTTTCGTTCCTTTCAAAAAGGGGACCTTGTCTTAGCAAAGGCGCAGACCAATCATGGCCACAAGCGAGAGACGGGGAAAATTCGCACCTAAATGGGAAGGCCGTTCATCGCTCAAGAAGTCTACACTAACGGGCGCTTACAAATTGGTCACCCCGAAGGAAGAAGACTCCCACCCACAAATGGTAAGTTTCTCAAAAATTTTATCCATGATGGTATTCCAAAATGCAAAACTCACAAGCCGGTGAGCAATCAATTACATGGAAAAAGAGAGGATCTACAAATCAAAAAAAAAACAAAGAAAGATGAAAAGGCTTAAAAAAAAGCAAGACTAGAGGTCCTTTGCTATCTCCCTGCTGCGCCTCCAAAAAATCAGCCCTCAAAGAGAGAAGAGCTGCCTCCTCGGGCCAGACCGAGAGTGGGCCTGGCGATGATCTCTGCTACCATCTGCTCAGCAGGCGACCACGGCCTTCTTCAAGTCCCGTGACGCTCTCCGGATCTGCTCAGCCTTGAGTCGTAAGGTATACAACTTTAGTCTCAGCCGATTGAAGTTGTTCCTTAGCTAACTCAAAGGCGTTCCACGGGCATCCTCTTCATCATCCTTAGCTTCCGAAAGCTCTTCAAAGAACCTCGCTCAAAGTGATTTCGGCATCTTCTAACTTAGAGGATAGTATACCCAATGATTCCCAGCACCCACACTCCGCTCGATCCCTGGAAATGCGACTTGCCTTCTCTCTAGTTGAACTCTCCATCTCGCTAAGGACCTGCAGCTTTTGAGTGTAAACCCGCGGACGAAGTCACATCATGACTCACTTCCTGCAACCTACCCGATGATGAACTCTGCGTCAGCCAGCAAAGGTCCGTCGCAAGACCGCACCTGGTGATACCATACGAGGGGCTATCTTATCCTTCCGTGCTTGTAGCATCAAGCCTTCAACGTAAGACAATAACTGCTGCGGCGGGTCTCAAGGACGAAGTCGAGAAGACGAGGTAGGCAAGTATGGCTGAGTTCTCGCACGATCGGAGCTCCCTCAACGGCTGGCTCTCAGACGGAACAACCTCTAATGCTACCTCCTCGGGTGCTAAAACAGTCTCAAAACTTCCTCAATCGGGACCTCCTCCTGGACTACCTCGATCCCCTGCCTCAATGGCTGGAGCTTCAATCACCGGGTTGGAGCTTCCTCTTCAACCACAGGAGATGGAGCCTCTACTTCAACCACATCTTCAATTGAAGGAGCTGGAGCTGCGTCGGCTTCGGAAGAACTGAAACCGAGCAGCTTCCTCAATAGTAGCCTCCTCAGCAGCCTCCTGAACGACTGATGGAGAAGGAGAGACCTCGTGAATAGGCAAGGCCTCGGGCTGAGTCAAGACTGGTGCAATCTCCGCAGGCTCCCCCACCGTCTCTGTATCCTCAGCAGCTTCTTCTGGAGGAGCTTCGAGTGCTTCTGAGGAAGACGAAATCTGAACAGTAGACGGAACAACCTCTAATGCTACCTCCTCAGGTGCTAAAACAGTCTCGAAAACTTCCTCAATCGGGACCTCCTCCTGGACTACCTCGATCCCTGCCTCAATGGCTGGAGCTTCAATCACCGAAGTTGGAGCTTCCTCTTCAACCACAGGAGATGGAGCCTCTACTTCAACCACATCTTCAATTGAAGGAGCTGGAGCTGCGTCGGCTTCTGGAAGAACTGAAACTGGAGCAGCTTCCTCAATAGTAGCCTCCTCAGCAGCCTCCTGAACGACTGATGGAGAAGGAGAGACCTCGTGAATAGGCAAGGCCTCGGGCTGAGTCAAGACTGGTGCAATCTCCGCAGGCTCCCCCACCGCCTCTGAGAGATCCTCGGCAGCTTCTTCTCGAGGAGCTTCGAGTGCTTCCGAGGAAGACGAAATCTGAACAGCCTCTACTGGGGGTGCTCTGGCAGAGAAGAAGCCTCGAGGCTCTATCTCCTAATAGAAGGAAGAAATGTCGGAGGCTAAAGGGGAAAGAAACAGGGAACTTCCTTTGCGCCGGCTTTTTCTTCATAGAAGTAGAGGCGTCGTTCAAAACAAGTAAGTGGTGCCCTCTTCTTTTTCACCTAAGAATCAAAGAAAAAACGCCGAAAAAAGCATCGCGAAAACAAAATCACTCATAGTGAAGGTGTGACTTACCAAGACGCCGACAACTTGCTTCCTGCCTTTTGGCCTCCGCTTGCGGGATGAGACCGATCGCTGTCGTAATCCTCATCTTCCTCGCTATCCCCTACAGCCAGAAAACTGCCGGCAACAACCCTAAGGGGTTTACCTCAAAGTGAGGGGACATATGTTCTTTCCACCAATTATAGTACGCAAGTGTAACCCTGTGGTCTCGAGTTGGTTCACCCGCGCGAGGCAAATCAAGTCGACCACAAGGGCGGATAACGCTAGCTCTCCAAAGGTTCATCAATTCGGACAAGGAGGTGACTTCCGTCGATTGGTCTTAAACTCCCCTGTGTAAATCCTGGCAATACCCAAATTGTCGCTAAACCTGGTCGGATTGTATGGCTCAATGAAGTACCGAAGGGAGCGTCCGGGCCGTTAAAAGCAGCAACTAACACCGAGGAGACTTTCATAAGCCGCCTTTAGGAAGTGGCCTCTTCAGCTTCGCTCATCCACCAAAGCGAGACCGAAGTTCCAACCAAGGGCGAAGCGGTTCCAAACCAACACCGGAGACGCCGAAATAAGTTATGTGCCCGATCTTCGTCAAAATTACGTCGAAGAGAAGGATTTCCAAAAGCAACCATACACAGGCGATGGGCTCCTCCAAGATCCTCCCCATGAGTGTGAAAATAAACCGCCAGCCACGAATAAAGGTAAGGCCAAGGAACAATTGACGGCCATCCAGCAATCGCTCGTCCCCAAGCCTTTATAAAGGCAGGCTAAAGCGGGACCAGCCAAGGCAAAAAAGCGGACCCCGGTGGCCATATAACTCGCCACCTTGAAAACCATGGGTCGGATGTCATCGTGGGTTGAACGGAATACAAACCGTGATAACCAAACCGATAGGAGTGCTGCCAGGTGAACTTCGCTTCTTTACCCGGGCGCGACGCGGAGAAAATCAAAACATCTCGCCTCGTTGTCGAGAACTCTCGGGGGGGGGCATATCTTTCCCATAAGAGGCATACCAAGCTGTCCAAGGATCCTTGACCGGGGCGACATTGTCTTCTCGCGGAACCAAAACTTCGACCCAAGCAAAGGGCGATATAACGTTGGACTCGAGCTCCGACATAGATGGTGATAAGCCCGAAAACGCACGGCGGCGGCAAATTGAGGGCAAAGCAGAACTCCGCACATCCGCGGAAATCGGCTCTTGTCGTAGGGAGAAACTTCGTCATAGAAATGCCCGCAGATAGGCAATCCAAAAATCCGTCCATATCCAATAACGTAACGGAGAATTCGCCTTGGCGGTGACCGGTGTGTTTGTCTCTATATTCCGTGCATCAATAAAGGCTCGAACCACCGACACGTCCACGCTTGTATTGAAAAATGGAAGCCCAAAGTCCGTGGTAGATACCCGCATCACGGAGAGTGCGGCGGCGAGATCGACCCGAAGCGGTGTAGTCCACTCATAGAGAAACGGGATCGGTGCATCCATAGGCGATCGTAGAGTCGGTATGACTTCTCGTCCATGAAACGATCCCCAAGAGCGTGGGGGCCGGTTCGCCACAAGTAACGACTTTGAAGCGCCAAAGATCCCGAGCCGGGCGACCCGCGGCCTCGTCTTCTAAGAACCAGGGCAAGGTAGAAAAAATATGTGATCGCCAGGTTGCTAAGAATCTACTCAAAGACCCATAAGGAAGGGAGCGGGTCTACTGGGGATGGATAATTCACAAAGATGGCCCCCTAATATTGACTCTCCACTTGGGCAATAAGTCAAATGAGAAGCATCATCTTCCTTGTACAAGGCCAAGGTCTGAACAGTCTCTCGCCACCAACTATCACAAGATGGTCAAACGCCCGCAATCCACCGATCAAAGCTACCAAGGAGCGCCCATCCAAGTCACAAAAAAAAAAAAAAGAGATCATATTCTAGACCTGAAGTTCAAAACTCTACACTCGAAATTCAAAATCCGAAAATTCAGAAGTCCAAATTCAGAAGTGGCAAAAATCGACAAATTCTACAAATTCAAGCATCCGTAGTGGCGCCGACGGCCAATTCGGCACTTCTACGGGGAAAATCCGAAAAGCTAAGTCTTAATTTCTAATTAAGGCTAAGTTAACTCAGGTCTTTAGTCTTGATTAAGGCTAAGTTCTTAATTGATTGATTATGGCTAAGTTGGCTCTTAATTGGTTGATTAAGGCTAAGTTAATTCTTAATTGATTGATTATGGCTAAGTTGGTTCTTAATTGGTTGATTAAGGTGGCTGATGGCTGACTAAAGCAAGTCAAATCCTTAGTATTTTTTAAGGAAAGTTGGCCTAACTTGGGCTAAGTTGATGTTTCTGCCATTGAGGCCCGTGGATGGGTGACGAGGTCCATGCCATTAAGGCCCGGGGATGAAGAAGTTTCTGCCATTGAGGCCCGTGGATGGGTGACGAGGTCTATGCCATTAAGGCTCGCAGATGAAGAGGTTTATGCCATTAAGGCCCGGGGATGAAGAAGTTTATGCCATTAAGGCCCGTGGATGGGTGACGAGGTCCATGCCATTAAGGCTCGCGGATGAAGAGGTTTATGCCATTGAGGCCCGTGGATAGGTGACGAGGTCTATGCCATTAAGGCCTGTGAATGACGAGGTCCATGCCATTGAGGCCCGTGGGTGAAGAGGTTTCTGCCATTAAGGCCCGCAGGTGATGGGATGGGTGCATGTCTTCTAAGGTCAAATTTCAACTCGGCCAAATATTTCAATCGAGGTAATTTTATTTTTAAGTTACTTCAAATTACAATTGAATTAAAATTAAAATTAAAAAAAAAAAAAAAAAAAAAAAAAAAAAAACACTTCGAAGTCGACCGAAGTCACGACCCGGTCAGCGACCGAAGTCAATGAAAAGGAAAGCATCAAAATTTTCTAAGTCCCCAACCTTGAGACTTAGACTGATTTCGCCGAGGCACCACCTCCGCGCCACCACCGGCAGCGCGAGGCGCCGCCATCGCCACGCCACCCGAGATCGCGAGGAGCTCCCAAAACCATCTCGCAGACGGCACCGCCGCACTACCGTGACAACCATGGAAACGCCACCGCCTCACCGAAATAAAAAAAAAAAAAAAAAAAAATGCCTCGTTGTACCACCGCATCGCGGAGGAACCCCAAAACTATCCCCGCGACGGCACCTCGCCGCACAACCGAAGCCATGAGAATGCCGCCGATCTCGCCAGACGCCGAGGAAATCAAAACGAAAATGACCGAAGGAGAAAGATGCTCTACTCTCCGTCAAATACTCGCAAGAAAATTCATCGATCGGCGTTCAAGCCGCCGCCACCAAATGTCGCGGCGGAGGCCCCAAAGCCATCTTGCGACGGCACCGCCGCACTATCAATGCCCGGAGACGCCATCTTCTTGCTGACGAAGAAATCAAAGACGAAATTGGCAAAGAAAATCCTATTCTCCGGCGCTTTCGTTCCGGCGAAACGCCATCCAAATCGGCGTTCTCACAACACCATGAAGCCGCCGCTGAAGAAGAAGAAAAAAAAAAAAAAAGATTTTTGAAATCCCAAACTAGGGTTTCAACGAAGAAGAAGAAGGAGACGGGTCCCGTGACGCTGAACCCTAAAAACCGGAACTGGAACCGCCAAAATCGGGTCCCGTGACGCTGAACCCTAAAAACCGCAAATCGAAACCGGCGTTGTTCGGGTCCCGTGCTGAACCCTAAAATCCGCTCTCTAACTCTAAGTCTAACCAGGTCCATCAACCGAACCCGAAGACCCGATCTCCGACCCGACGACGAGCCGAGCCCTCGCGAGGGCGAGGCTCGCGGACTCGCTTCCTTCGGATCAACTCAACGAAGAAGATGAGCAGCGGCGACGCCTCCGCGTAGCCGCCCCCCAACGCGCCGTCCCCTGCCGCTCTTCCCGCATCCCGGCGCCGGGCGACAACCATGAAGGAGATTGCCGTCGACGACCTCAAAGAACGGAGTTCAAAATCGCAAAAAAAAAAAAAAAAAAATCAAAGGGGTACTGTTCAAGGCGAAATCAAAGCTTGAGGAGGCGAAGCTAAATCGATGGACCTCCACCAAATCAAGCTCCACCAAACCAAGCCGCTCAACCACCGAGAAACGGCGCCACCGAAAAAAAAAAAAAAAACCCAAATCCTAAGATGCATGCAAGGTGTCTAAAGTCTGAGGGTTCGACCGAAGAAGCCTCACGGTGGACCTCCACCTAACCGGCTCCATCAAGTCAAGCCGCCTCAATAGCCAAAGACGCCGCCGCAAAAAAAAAAAAAAAAAAAAAAAGAGGGGAGGAAGAAAGAGATAAAGAGAGAGAAGAACGGCATTCTCGGGGCCGGAATCGCGGAGCCCGAATAGGGGAGTCTACTTGGACCTCCACCGATAGTCCCATCCGGCGAGCCCCTCAACCTCACCGGCGTCGCCGCCAAGAAGAAAGAAAAGAAGTATGCAACAACAAGAGATACATTATTAGAAAGAAACAAAGAAAAAGGCGCAGAAGCTTTTACCTCAGATGATGAAGTGATGAGGTCAGCAACTAAAGTCTCCAACGCAGAAGTCAAGACGGAAAGAAAAGAAAATTAGAAGTAGAAGTGTTAAGTGCTAAACACGAAATCGAGAACCGCTTAGTGCCTTTATTTATAGGCACTAAACCCTAAATCTCTCCCTCGACCCTTAGCCCTAATCCGATTTGAACAAGGATAAGGGGAGGTCTGTTATCCACGGGTAAAAAAAAAAAAAGTGCCAACTCGATGAACGTAATAGGCCCCCCACCAACTCGGTTTACACCGAAATCAACTTTCCGGTCCAGCCCACCAAAAAGGAGAGGCCCATCAAAAGCAAAGATGTCCGTAGAACGGCACAAACCTGAGGTAAGCTCAAGCCTATAACGAGCTCAAGCCCGGTTGTCGAGGGCCCACAAAAAAAAAAAAAAAAAAAAAAAAAATCGTGCTTCAAAATGTACTCATCCTTAGTGTACATTCTTAAATCGCATTACACTTGATGTGCACATTTTGAAGGGGGCATCTGAAGAATCAATTTTGTGCAGGCCGACATTTACGGTCCCAAATCAGCACCGCATAATCCGGGTCAACAAGTCAAAGACCGACCCCATCGGATCAACGAAATTAAGCCGCCGATCAAGCTTCAACAAATCAACGGCCAAGATCTCAATTGCCATGTCGGAAATTTTACATGGGCGACATGTTATCCAAAGTGGCCACATCAGCAGCCAACAAGGATCATACATGGCCCTTGCCTCGCCTAAGACAACTCCACTCTTTAAGGAGAACGTTACCTACGAAAAAAGTCGATTGAGTTACAACCGCTCCAATGAACCCGGTCAATGCAGTTGGAGCCCTGGTAAGCTTATAAATTCAGAGGACACAAAAGGGGATCGATCACAAACAAAAAAAACGGACACACAAAAAAATTTTCAAGACGCCTAAAAATCCCAAATCACCACCCAAATCTGAGAGCAACAAGCATTCTTGCCGCCGTCTCTCAAGAAATCAAACCGCTTTGTGAGCCAACCGAATACAAAATTTTCCGTCAAGCTTAGGCAAAATTCAAATTGCCTCGTTCGCTTCGCTTCGTATATGACGTTGATCATTCGTGTCTACTCGGCGATCGTTTGTTCTTAGTCGGAGATCGAATCAAAGGAGTTCTAGAAGTCGCACCCCACACAATCACCTGAAAATTACCAAAATACCCTTCAAATTATTTTGTACACTGTACATCGGATCCGTATTTTTCGGTCCACATATTGTACGCGTTTACATATATAAAATAGTAAAATACAATACATAAAGTCATAAACTATTACTTACGTTAAATCAAGCTAAAAAAAAGTATTCCCCTAAAAAGATGAAAAAATAAAGGAAAAATCATTTGTAATATGATAATCAGAAATTTTAAGTGAAGTTAGCTAAAGTGTAGAAACTTTGTCCAGTCCAGACTCGGCCCATGATGGTCGGAAGGCCTTTGGCATAGCCCCATGCATTTGGTTAGTGCCATTTCTCATCCTGTCAGCTGTAAAATCAGTGTTTTGTTGAAAGTATAAAATCAGTGTTTTTAGGAGAGTATAAAATCAGTGTTTTTAGGAAAGTATAAACTCAGTGTTTTTTGGAAAGTATAAAATCAGTGTTTTTTTGGAGAGTAGAGGATACCATAAAAAAATATATATAATAATAATAATAAAAAAAAAATCGTAAGCGGCAAGTTTCCCTTGCATCTACGTCATGCATTACCGCATCAAAACTTAATCCTGACCGTAGATCAGCAAAAGCAATCCCACGTGGAGCCCATACCTCCAAAAGTCGTACTCTTCGCCACGTGTAGGCGGTCGAAGTTACTTCGCTACCCACTGTAGGACTCCGTCCCCAACGACGTCATTCGTGTCATTACCGTAATTGAATCCCGGCATTTCTCGACGGGGCTTATGGACTTTTGTATTTTTTAATACTCGTCAAATTCGGTTCCATCGCAAAATCGCGGCTGCTTCTGCGTCACAGAGTCCGGCGGTGGCGGGAGGGAACCGTACGGCGTACGCGTAGAGTGACTTTCAACCCTTGGACTGGAAGCAAATCGACTTGGTACTGGCGGCGCCGGTGGCGGTGAGGGTATAATATACGGGGCGTCGACGGGATCGAGTGCGGATGGAATGACCGTACGTGGATCGGCGGGCTCTGTTGCGAGAATGGCGGAGGAGATGAGCGGAGCGACGGGCGTGGAAGCGACTGGTCCGGCCGCTAGGTCGCGGTGGCACGGTTTGCTTCGTTGGGTCCCGACCTCTACGAGCCACATCATCGCTGCTGAGAAGCGACTCCTCTCTTTGGTCAAGTAATTATCTTTTCATCCGGTTTTGATGTTTTTGCTAGTTAAGCCAGGGTTGTTGTTGAATTTGCTTCTTTTTTTTTTTTCCCATGACGATGGTGTTGGTGAGAATGTTGTTCAATTGCTTTCGTCGCTTGATCGCGCGTTCTTTGTCGGTTATCGAGTATCTGAATTCATTGGAAATTGATTGCGGGAACATAGATTCTCTACTATTTTGTGTATCTGATTCTTTTCTTAGCTCACGTGTCTGGACTCTGGAGTCCAAATCGACGTTTTTCTCTGGAGGATAACCATTTTTGGTGTATTGACTAGTTTTCTGCGAGCAATTTGTTTACATCATGAAAATTTGGAAATCAAATACGTAAGATTTTCATCTCTGGGTGTTTCTAATCCCGAAAGTACTATTAGTGGTAGCCTGGTAGGCAGTGCTACATTCGGTTTCTAATTTTTTGTATAAGCATTTGGAAAGAAAACATGGTCGACTCCGTTGCATCGGAGGATGATAAATCTACTCTCCGCCTATGGTTGCTTGCTTTCCACCATTGCTGAACCAAAATTTGACTATTGAATTTGGAATTCGTGCTTTGGCTCTGTGGTTTGAAATTTGTCAGGTGTGAATTTCATATTCTTATTTGCCTGAATTATGGAATTGTCTTTCAGGACTGGCTATGTTCAGGAACAAGTGAATATTGGATCAGGCCCACCTGGGTCGAAGGTCAGATGGTTTAGGTCTGCCATTGATGAACCCAGGTTTATCAATACAGTCACTTTTGATAGTTCAGAAAACTCTCCTACTCTTGTGATGGTTCATGGCTATGGTGCGTCTCAAGGATTTTTCTTCCGGAATTTTGATGCTCTTGCCAGTCGTTTCCGAATTATGGCTATTGACCAACTGGGGTGAGTTACTGGGTTCTTATTGTTTGATATTACTGCCTTGTTGAATTATTAAATAACCGAAATCTTCTCTACTTTTTCAGTTTTTTTAGCTTTGTTTTGTTTGGTTGATTGTACTGGAAAGAAGAGAACGTGTTTGTTGCTATACATGTCTTTTTTTATCATCTAGAGAAATGCAGATGCATCTTTGTTTGTTCATGTCTCAAGCGATGTCCTCCTAATATTTGTTTTGTTTGCAGTTGGGGTGGCTCAAGTAGACCTGACTTCACATGTAAGAGCACAGAAGGTCGGTACCCTCTTATTTTGTTTGTGTAACTCCTTGATGAGTTGTTTATTCTTCTTTCAGCACATAGAGAGCTGAAATTAAGATTCCACTCTCATTATTTATGTGTTGTTTTACCAGCAGAAGAATTTTGTGCAGTTGTAGTTCTATGGGTGCATTTATTGACCCTTTCGTTACTTTTTTCCTTAATTAATCTCTACAGAAACAGAAGCATGGTTCATTGACTCCCTAGAGGAATGGCGAAAAGCCAAGAAGCTTGATAAGTTTATTTTACTTGGACACTCTTTTGGGGGTTATGTTGCGACAAAGTATGCTCTCAAGGTAGCATTGTTGTGTGTAAATATTATCCTTTTAATGTATAATCTTGTTACTGATATTGGTTAGCTTTGTACAGCATCCAGAACACATTCAGCACTTGATTTTGGTGGGTCCTGTAGGATTTACATCTGAAACAGAGCACAGATCAGAGTGGCTGACGAAATTTAGAGCAACTTGGAAAGGCGCTATCTTGAATCACCTTTGGGAGTCAAATTTCACCCCACAGAAGATTGTTAGGTATTTTTCTGGAAATGGTTTTTGGTGTTTTAGTTTGTATTTCTTCTCCTCTTTGACTTTTGCATTTACTGTCAGTCGTGCTCATTTTAGGGCGATACTTCTAACTACTGTCACCTTTCCCTTTCTTTCTAGATATGTGTATAGTAATTAGAATATTATTTTTCAAATACTGGTCATGAAGTGCTATCAAAGGAATTGAGAGTTTTTTGTGCTAGATAACTAGAGGTGATCCTGAGGGAGGCGAGGTGTTATAGTCAAGCAGTTTCCAAACCCACCAATGATATCAGGATTTTTATCAACTCAGTAGTTTGGTGGGTGTAGTACAGTGGTAAAAATACCACTGAAAATGGATTATGTTTATGGTAGTAATACAAAAATGAGATGGCACATATTTTTTTTGGTGAAAACTGAAGTTCTATCTATGATGACATTACACACATCATTTTCTTTTTCTTGAAAAGGCTCAATCTTTTTATTGATAGCAATAGCGAGTGTTACAAGTAGCAATACAACACTATGAGACACAGGCCTAAGGCCCATTTTAATTTCTTTACTACATTTATATAATTCCACTAATGTTTGTCAAATGAATTGGAGAGTTTAGTATCTCCCTGTTCCTCCCTGGCTTCGCTAGCTTGTCCGCAATGGAATTTGCTGATCTTGGCTTTGCTGACCCACCAATCCTCCAATCCCTTACAATATCTGAGATCTGCGAAAATACTCTTCAATGCCCAAAGGGAGGTGCCTTCACTGCCCAGCCAATGATTAACTTGGGGTCACCTTCTATTTCAACTAAATCATCCGACCATTCACAAAAATTATATTTGATTAACTTCACTCCACTCAACAGAACCCTAACTTTTGCCTCATAAGGGCTGCTTGAACCAGCACACCCTGAGTAGGCTATGAGGATCTCCCCATTGTTGTTCCTTACTACTACTATGGCCACGCCTGCATTACCTTTTGATGAGCAATCGGAATTCAGTTTAATGAAGTGGGAGGCTGCCAATTCTTGGGGTGTTTGGAGTTCTTAAAAAGAATCACCATATTCCCGAATTTTCTTATAATTGGCATAGGAAATGGGGGTAGGGCATGCGATCTAAGTGTGCTGCGTGGTACCATCTCAATAATTCCTCCTACTGAAGTAAGTTTGGTGGAGAACACCCAACCATTTCTTTCAAGCCATAAGCTCCAGAGAATTTCTGGAATACTAGCTTTCCCTATTATCTTAACCCCAATAAGGAAAAAGTCAATGGGACCACTGTTCAAGCAGCTGACATAAACATTTGAGGCAAGAAGTGTTGCCATGTGTACAATTTCCTCTTCTTGCAAGTTTCTTCTCAAAAGTTGGGTCGTGCAGCGCGGCAATAGCAGCCCTGGAGGGGGTGACGGGTCCACTTTTTGGATCAGGTGGGCCATCCCCCTCCAGGGCTGCTATTGGCACGCTGCACCATATAGGATCCCTACTCTCTTTTCAAATAAAAATTTCTGGTACTTTTCGAATTGCTCCCTAGCACCTGATGAACCATAACATCTTTATTCAAGGTCAGTTGATATAGTCTAGGAAAAGTGACTATAGGGACTGCTTTCCCAGCCAAGTATTCATTACACACATCATTTAACTTGAAATTTCTGGCAGAGGGATAAAGTTCTTGTAAGTTGGTCTTTCAGAGTTACATTTTGCTTCATTAGAAGTCCCATCTCTTTTTTTTTTTTTTTTTTTTTTTTTTTTTTTTGAAATGTCAAATAGGAGATGTGAGGATCCAAACCCAGGACTTCCACAGTTTAACTCCTTAAGGGACCACTGAGCTGCTGCCCATGTTCCGTCGAAGTCCCTTCTTAAAAATAAAAAAGTGAATAGCAAATGATTTTTATTTGAAGCTGGAGTTTAAAAGATAGTTTGGCAAGTGGGAGCTCTGTATCAGAGCTTACTTCCACTGCCTAAAACAGCATCTGACCTTGTGACATGACTGTTGTAACTTTAGTGCTGTATTCATGTTGATGCTTAACAAAAGTTTTGCCATTTTAAAAAAAAGAAAGAACAATTTTGAATTTTCGTAAAAGAAGAACAGAGGAGTTAAAAAGTAGGTGTAGGAAAGACAGTTCTGTCACAGTAGACTCATTTAAATTTGTAGATAGCAATATGACCATCCCATCCCTCGTACCATAATGCATCTTTTTCCTACCTTTCGTTTGGTCTGTTGCTGGAGGAACTATCAGGTGAAATTGTTGTATGTGTCGAACAATATCTCAGGCTAGTTGCTAAGGAGCATGAGCTGTTGTGTGAGAAAATAGACTTCTGTCATTCTAGGCTTGAAAAGATCTTATGATAGTTGGACTAGTCATTTTGGGAATAGCCAGCCTGACCGTGACATGGTTAATACAAATTGTGGTGGAAACTAGTGACCAAAAAGTATTTTCTCATTCGAACTTTGTGCATCCCTTTTTTGCAGAGGATTAGGGCCCTGGGGGCCAGATTTGGTTAATAGGTATGTTTCTGCAAGATTTGGCTCACATTCAACCGGTACGACATTGACTGAGGAGGAATCCAAGTTATTACAAGGTACTTCAGGTCATGAATTTTGTTTATGATTTTTGACAAGGATAACTTTGAACCGTTTCTATTCTTGCAGCTGTCTCCACTCTTTAGTTTGATTTGGCCGAGAATAGGCTGAATTACCATTTGAAATGTTTTTGCTTTTATGGTTGTTTAATGTTTAATTTTTCATTCTTGTGCGAGAGCCCTTACGTTTTTTCTTGACAGATTATACATACCATACTCTTGCTGCCAAAGCTAGCGGAGAGCTGTGCCTGAAGTATATATTTTCCTTTGGAGCCTTTGCACGTCAGCCACTTCTGCACAGGTTTTAGAAATCTTCTTTGGGTTCCTAGAAATTAATGCATAAAGGCATACACCTTGTTTATATAATATTTCTTGTAGTCCTGATCTTATTTATTAAATGAAATATAGCATTAGATCAATAGACATGAGCAGAAAAAATCTGCTCTTTTTCTTTGTTTATAGCTTCTTTCTATTTGTGCTGGAAACGGCTCAATCTTGAATCCCTTGCCATTTGTTTTTGTCGCAGTGCATCGGAATGGAAAGTCCCTACCACATTTATCTACGGTTATCAAGATTGGACGAATTACCAAGGGGCCCAAGCAGCACGAGTGAATATGAAGGTCCCCTGTGAAATCATAAGAGTACCTCAGGTCCCTCTCTTTTTCCAGTCTCTCAAATCTCACTTTATCCGTATAGGCTCCAACGTTATTGAGATGTGACCCAACGCTGCGAATCTTCGAAATTTCTTTGTCTTCCGGCGGGTGGGACGTGGATATGATTCCCACTGTGGTGGGAATGATTTGTCAAAACCCTATCCATTGATACCGCCCCCCTTCTGTGGACTCGAAATCCATTAAGCAGAGTGGGTCATGGACATGCCGCGCCCACTAGCTAAGCATAGTACCGCCAATGCGCTAACTGGTGTCCTGTCCCAAACTGAGGAACAGTAGTCTTCATTAAATGTTTCCAAGGATGTAGTTTTAGGCTTTCAGTGCCACAGTTACCGCTATAGATGTTCTTAACCTCGTTTCTGAAACCTTGGTTTTTCTTGACAGGCCGGACACTTCGTATTCATCGATAATTTATCAGGGTTCCACTCCGCAGTTTTCCATGCGTGCCGGCGATTTTTCTCCCCGGAGGATCACGAGAACATCCCTCTCCCGGATGGATTAACTTCTGCTTGAGGTGTATGTCTCTCCATTTTGTACAACAATTAGTTGTATATTGGAACTAATTCAATTCCACTCAGTGGTTGATAGTATCATAGTAAAAGCTCTCGAAGTTGGTGGAAGGAACGCCATTCGTTCCAAGGTAAGTGTGGGCTTTCATTATCTTGGGCACAGTTCCTGTTCTTCCCAGTATTATATTACCACGAAAGGCTCAAACACAGCTATACCGCGCATTGTGGTAACGGACATTTCTTACTCTATGACTTCTGAGTTCTGATTCTGATTCTCCGGTTACATTTTTCGAAAGTGCTGCTGCAACCAAAAGGATCCCAAGCTCGAGCTTTGGTAAATTAATAATAGACGTGGACTGTAGTCGTCACTATGAAAAAAATAATCAACTCTGAATTAAATGGGGAGCAGACTGTAGTCGTTACAAGATGCAGATTTGAGATTTCCTTCTTTCTTAGGGGATAGAAACAAAGAAAAATACAAATGGGAACAATTGGTCCTCAGGCGAGACTTCTCTCCGGTGGCCCCGGGCCATCCGCCAGAGAAAGATTCATTTGTCCTCTACTAGACCGCATCTCCCTGACATACAGTCACGGATTTTGATGTATGGACTTCAACGGCAAATTTTACCGCCAAATCAGCCGTCTCGTCTTGCCACGTGGCGGATCGGAGTTCTTCGTTTTGGCGGGAACCCCACCTCGGCCCGCCCGTCGATCGGTCGCCGGCGGCAGGCGGCCGCCCGCGAAGGGGAAGAAGAAAACCGGGATAGATAAGGAAAGGTCAAATGAGAGGGGGGTAGAGGTAGATGACGACGGGAGCTAAGGCAGTTGGATTTGTCCTTCAAGCAGGAGACGGCTGAGAGGTGGGGTCCGCGGACGAGGGGATGTCGGCGCCCACTCGGCAGCCTTCGAGCATGAACACGATGTCCGCCATTGACGGCCGGTCGAGGGGGTCCGGCGCGGTGCAGAGCAAACCCACCTTCACTCCCAGCAGGAACTCCTCCCACTCGCTCGACTCGGGGTCCAACTCGAGCAGACCCGGTTCCAGCAACTCGGAGACCTGCCCCCTCTGCAACAGCCGCTTCACCCACTTCACGATGTCCTCGTCCTCCCCGGTGAACATCACCGGCCGTTTCCCCGTCAACAGCTCCAGCAACACGATCCCGAAGCTGTACACGTCCGACTCCTTGCTCGTCTGCCCGGTCAGAATCGCCTCCGGGGAGACGTACCCCAGCGTACCCACCGGAGTGGCAGACGTGGAGGCCTCCGCCGGAGTGGCAACGGCGAGCTTGTCCAGGCCGAAATCCGACAAATGAGCTTCAAAATCCGCATCGAACAGGATGTTCTGGGGCTTAATGTCGCCGTGAACCATCGCGACCGTGTGCAGGAACGCGAGCCCCCGGGCGACTCCGAGGGCGATGAGGTGGCGCATGGGCCAGTTCAGAACGTGGCCGTCTTGGTGGGATGCCTCCTGGAGCAGGGTCGCGAGGTTGCCGTTCGGCATGTAATCGTACACCAGGAGACGGATATCGGGGGGACCCGTGTAGTAGCCCCTGAGGACGGTGAGGTTCCGGTGCTTCACTTTCCCGAGCAATTCCGCGTCTTTCCTGAACGCCCTTTCTTCCACGGAGCAGTCCGGGAGGCGGCGGATGGAGAGCACCGTCCCGTCCTGGAAGCAAGCCTTGAACACGACCCCGTACCGGCCCCGGCTGAGGACATTCTCTTCGTCGAATTGCCTGGTAGCTTCTAGCGTCTCCGCGTACGTGATCTTGTTGTTGAACATCACGAGCTTCGGCCCGCCGTTGCCGTTGTCCCCGGCGCCACTGTTGGCGCCGGAGCTCCCGCGGGCTGGGCTCTTCTTCTTCTCGCCTCCTTCCTGGAGCCGCTTCCTCCACCTCAACAGGCTGATAATGTAACAACAGCAGCACAGGGCCGCGAGAACGGCCACCCCCGCTGCAATGCCTAACAAAACGATTACCTTCTTTTTCTTCTTCGATTTCCCCTTCTTCGGCGCATTTTCGCACTTCCGCGACAGTGGCTTCCCGCATAAATGCTGATTCATGGAAAAGAGAGAGGGGTTATTGAAGCGGAACGCGAGCGTCCGTGGGATCTCACCTTCGAGGTTATTGTTTGATACGTTGAGGTATGCGAGACGGGGGATGAGACTCAGGTTCGCGGGGATCGCGCCTGTGAAATTGTTGGAGGAGAGATCCAAAATCTGTAGGTTTGATAGGTCGGAAATGAAATCCAGTATGACACCGGAGAGGTGATTTTTGTCCAGGCGTAATGTAATCAGAGAGGAAAAATTGGCGATTTCGGGTGGAATTTTGCCGATGAGGAGATTGTTGCCGAGATCAAGCTTTTGCAAATGAGAGAGGCGAGAGAAGGAGGTGGGTATTTGACCCGTCAAGCGATTTGATCGGAGCTCAAGGACGGTGAGACCCGAGCAGTTACCGATATCTGCAGGAATCATGCCGGATATATTGTTTTCGGAGAGGGAGAGGACGAGTAAGGAACGCAAGAACCCGTATGTTGCCGGAATGTCGCCGGAAAACTTGTTCGATGTCAGATTCATGTGCTGTAGACTCAATAAACTGCTGAAGCCTTCTGGGACGTCGCCGGTGAACGAGTTCTCTGCCAACGAAAGGACTTCCAGATTCGGCATGCCAGAGAGCTCTAGTGGGAGCTCGCCGGAGAGATGCTGCCGGCTCAAATCTAATGACCTGAGGTTCAATAGGTTGCCGATGCTCGCCGGAATCCGACCGGATAAACCATTCCCGCTCAAATTCAAACTGCGAAGCTGTCGCATGTTCCCAATACTTGCAGGTATCTCACCGGACAGATCGTTGCCACTGAGATCAAGCAGGATTGCATTACTCAGCCGAATAAGCTCCGTAGAGACGCTTCCTTTGAGATTGTTCTGTCGAAGAGAAAGTGCTTCTAACTTTGAAAGATTTCCGTAACTCGCCGGAATTTGTCCGGTGAAAAAATTACCCCCCAGAGACAAGTTCTTCAAATCGGCCAATTGCCCAATGAACTCCGGAATTTCCCCCGAGAAACGATTGTCTTCGAGATCAAGCACTTGCAGGTACCTGCATTTCAGAATATTTGCCGGCACTTCGCCTTGAAGCGAGTTTCTTGCAAGTCTCAGTTGCTGCAGGGCAAAAAGATCGCCGAACTTGCTCGGCAGTGGCCCTGTAAAGGAATTTCCAGACAGATCCAAGATTCTCAAAGTGGGTACGTTGATCAACCACCGGGGAAACTCGCCACGGATCATATTCTGTTGGAGATCAAGCACCTGCAAAACACTGGAGAATGAAGGTTGTTCCGGCGGAGCCATCTCCGTGAACGCATTAAACCCGAGTTGAACAATCCGGAGAGAGTTGGGAGCACTCCCGGAAGCATTATAGAACAGAGAAGCCGGGAGTGGTCCAGACAAGTTATTCTGCGAGAGTGACAAAACCTGAAGCGACGGCAGCGCTCCGATGGCGGCCGGCACCCGCCCCCTCAGAGAGTTCCCCTGCAGACTCAAATGCAGGAGGGAGGAGCAGTTGGCAATGGCGGAAGGAAGCGTGCCGTCGAGGAGATTCCAATCCAGCCAAAGATACTGAAGCGCCTGCAACTCGCCGAAGCTTGCAGGGACTCCACCGCGCAAGCGGTTGAATGAAACGTTAATGAGTTGAAGAGCAGGGGAGGCAGACAAGTTGTTCGGAATTTCTCCCGAGAAGGCATTAGAGGAGAGATCCAGGTAACGAATACTGGAAGGGAAAACAATGTTGGAGATGGCGCCGGATAGGAGATTCTGTGCGAGGTTGAGGATTTGAAGGGAACCGAGATTTGAAATGTTGGGAGGGAGAGGACCCGAGAGGGAGTTGGACTGGAGGAAGAGGGCGCGGAGACGGGTGAGCCGGGAGAGGGAGTAAGGGATGGAGCCATTGAGACGATTGGAGCGGAGGCTGAGCTTACGGAGGTCGGGAAGGTTGGAAAGGTGGGGACTGAGAGGACCGGCGAGACGGAGGCGCGGGAGGCGGAGCTCGCGGACGGTGCCGTTGCCGGAACATACGATTCCCCGCCAGTCGCAGGGGGCAAAGGGGGTAGAAGGATCCCATCCGGCCAAGGCACCTAGCGGGTCTTCGAGACCGAGCTTGAAGGAGGTGAGCGCCTGGATCTCTGTTTGCTTCTGGGCGGAAGCAGAAAATGTCAAAGAGAGGAGGAGGAAGGAAATGAGAAAAGGAAGAAGAAGAGTCGCCATCAAAGAGTGTGGCGATGGAAACTGAAAACCCAATCCACCTTTGAGTCACTCACTCCCTTATCAGCTCACATCTGTTTCTTTTGCTTTTAGGGTTTGGAGAGCGAAAGAAGAGAGCTTCTGAGGAGTCCAGAGCAGCAGCTGCCATTTGTTTCTTCTCTCCCCTTACTCTCTCTCCCCATCTTTTTAATCCCTCTCTTTCCCTCTTTGACGCACCCCTTTGAAAACCCCCTTTTGGAATTTGAGTCTGTCAGTTCTCTCTCTCTCTCTCTCTCTCTCTCTCTCTCTCTCTCTCTCTCTCTCTCTCTCTCTCTCTCTCTCTCTCTCTCTCTCTCTCTCTCTCTCTCTCTCTCTCTCTCTCTCTCTCTCTCTCTCTCTCTCTCTCTCTCTCTCTCTCTCTCTATCTCTCTCTCTCTCTCTCTCTCTCTCTCTCTCTCTCTCTCTCTCTCTCTCTCTCTCTCTCTCTCTCTCTCTCTCTCTCTCTCTCTCTCTCTATATATCCCTCTCAATCCCGATCCCGATCCGAACTCCTGTCAACTCGCTTTCGTAAACTCGGACGGCTACTAGGAAATCTCTCGTACCCGGAACCTGTGCAATCTCTCCCTAGTTGAGTAATGGTGTCGCCATACTTTCTCCACCCTAATCAATTAACCCCCGTTCTGCTACACTACGTTTCCCCTTTTTTTCTCTGTTTTTATCCAGGAACCCCATTTCTTCTCTCTTTCCATTCCCAGTTCCCATCCGAGCATCCATCGAAACAGTTACAGTTACACCTACCCATAGCTTTCGATTTCAAGTCCTCCCCCCGTACCCCCTGTCCCCATGACTCCCCCCCTCTCTTTTATGGGCCGGCTACACTTTACTGTAAACCTTCGAAACAATGGGGTCGTCGAACTTCGAAGCGAGAGAAGGTCAAGGGTTATTCAATGGCGCCGCGGGCTCGAGCCGTACGTCTACGGTGAGGTTACGGTGTCGTGGCGTTGGTGTCCGGTAGCGGAGCGCCGGAGCGGAGGCACGTGAGAGGGGGGGAAAGATCGGGCGGCGTTTCCGAAATTCCGAGCCACGGAGACTGATTAGCTTTAACGGTCGATTTTTTCTCGGATTGTCCGTATCCGATACTCGGGAAGGACGCTACCGGGTTGCAGGCAGCAGCGCAGGGAGGCAGATTTCTTGGGGGCAATGATCCAGTGGGTCTCGCCGGTCTCCGCACTGTGCTCCCTTCTTATTATTAATCAGAGTGGGGGGGGGGGTTGCCCCGGTGACGGCAGGTATGTCCCAGCCTCCGCGCTTTCCATATCTACTCGTCTCTGTCTCCCTCTCTCTCTCTCTCTCTCTAACCTCTTTTTTTCCTTTTCTTTGAGCTGCTTTGATTCTGTCCTTGGTTGACCAAACATCGTGGGAGCTTGCATTAATGGGTAATAAAGGACTGAAACGGAATTCAAGCAACTGAACCATTTTCATGTCCCCGTTCATTATGTTGAGCTCAAATGAGATAAAACAGAGGAGGGAAAAGCTGACCCCTTCCGGACTCGCAGTAGTATATTACTATATAACTTGCTGTTTATTTTATACCCATTTATAATCTTGTCCGGAACAGGGTTTAACTTCAAACACCACATCAGCTGTGTTTTCTTGGTTTGTTTCAGAGACGATGCCAAGTAGAAGAATTAGAGGAATAGAAGTAATTTGGTGTTTGGACGGAGGTTCGTGATTTAATGGGTGACTAAGTAATCTAGTTTCTAGCTAGCCAAATAAATATGTATATAGTTCTATTTCTATCTTGTGGTCATTTTCAATTCAAATCACATTTCTCCCTCATAAATCCATGAACGAGTGCATGGAAGGTCACTTCGGTTTCCTCCCTTCTCAAAAAGCTGGTTTTAGGGGTCAAATGACTGGAATTGCCGTGCAAGTGACTTGATTATGTTGTTGATTAATCCCATCCCATACTAGTTCTTTTTGTCGTACCGACTTCACTTGGAGCGCACAAAGACTTTTTCTTCTTCTGCTTCCCAGAAAGAAAGAAAGAAAGAACTGTTTGATCTCCTGAATCCAAATGTCTCCTTGTACAAAGGTCGCTTAAAAAGGCCATGGGGTTAAAAGTGGGGCCTGCTTCAGTGTCTACAGATTATGAGGTGACAAAAGGCCTACTGAGTACTGACTGAAACCAGACACTTTTCTGTATCCCTGTTGAAAGCCTAGTAGTGACTCTTCTATCTTTCGTTTTCTGGAAAAGAAGCCTAGGTTCTAAAATTAATCCAAACATGCTTTTAAGTTTTGTGAAGCTTCAATAATGGAGGACAAGTTAACTTCTAATTGGAGTTGATCTTTACGGATGGGACCCCCGAGGTAGCTGCCGCTGCAAGGGCTGTGAATCTGGGTTCTAAAATCAAATCAAATGCAATGCTTTTATTAAGCTTTCAAGCTTCGTAAACGGTGGAAACTTAGCTACGAATTGTAGTTTTCTCTCTACAGAACAAGAAATTGAACCAATGAGAGACTGGAGCAAGGCGTCATGATCAGTTAAACGCTGCTCGAGGCGACTTATGGCTCGAGCCCGTGATTCACTGAGACCAGACGCTTGATCTCTGAGTCTGTGACTACAGTGTGAGTGAGACTCTCAGAGTCCGTTTCCATTATTTGATTGAGTTCGTACCCCTCCATGAGTCTATTTGAATTAAATGTCTCCCTCTCGCGACTCTCGCGGTCTCACCCACCGAAAGTGCAATACCCCATCAGATAAACGAACGAAACAAAGGCAATCAATCTAATGGAACTTGCTCTCGGTTCCAGTCACCGCTTCCCCTTTTTATCAAAAGATAAGATTCTGGCCATTTTGAAACCTCTTTCAGGCCGAAAATGAAAGGGTTAAAGACGATTGACTGGAGAGTTTTGAGGAAAAGTGGATGCCATCTTTGCGTTTCTTGAAGCTCAGTCTGCAGACTGCAACACCAGGCTTAAGAATAAACAAAGATGATTCAAAAGTGGAAGAGAGCTGCTGTACAGATACTTAAATTGCTAAAACCCATCTCATTTGCCACTCAAATCCATCTGTCTTTCAAGTACAGCAGAAATGATAAGGTGAGGAGAGTTACATTTGATTACCCAATAGGTGAAAAACTGAAACCTTCTTTGTCCAGGCAAGAAAGTGACTAAATATATAGTTGAATATACATGCATGATTATGTTTCAGGCTATGGTCACTTTCTCTCTCCAGAGGTGGAGATGCAGACAAGAAAGCTACCTGCTATTGTACTGAGAGCCAATTGGGGGGAGGAGGCTGGAGAGCGTCACTGTTCAGTCTGATTAAAGAAGAAAAAGGTCAGCAGCAGTCCTTTGCTTATTATCAGCGTTTCCTTGTTTAATCAATTGCATGCAATATTTTGTTTCTGTGAATAGTGTATCTTTTCTGTAAAGTCTCCCAACTGGAAGAAATGTGGGGTGATGATGCTCCCAACCGGGGAAGCACCTCCTCTCACCATTTCCCCTCCACTGGGCCGGTGATCTCCCTCAAAAACTTTTTTACTAATCCCCCCCCCCCCCCCTCCCTCCTCCTCCTCTTGAACCCCCTCATAATCATAACCAAACAACTCTCCTCACCAAACCACTTTTGTAGCTTTATGTATCCATCAATTCAGGACCTGCTTAGCTTGACTTCCAGGAAATAATCTAGAACAGACATATATAGTTCCCTTCCATTTTTAAATGAACACAAAGAGGCCAGAAACCCCATTATTGTTTGCAATGAGTGACCACCCTCCATTAAGTTGTCTACTAACAAGCAAAAGATCACCCACTTTCAGCTCACGGACCCTCCTTTAAACTGTCTAGCGAGTCATTATGCAAGCCAGAGATCACCACCTTCTTTCATCTTTCCCAGGACTCTTTCTACAAAATCCAATCGGATTAATGACACCCAAGATTTGGTCCTCTCTCTCTCTCTCCAACTGAGACTGTTTTAGACTCCTAAACATTGAACCAAACCAAAAAAAAAAAAAAAAAAAAAAAAAGGTTTGCTTCCCTTCTTCCACTTCATTGCAGGAGATGATATTCGGAGTACTCTCTTCTTCTTACAAGGCAACAGTGTAAAGCCGGTGGAAGAAAGAGACAGACAGGGGGGGCCTGCGGCCAAGTGGGCAACAGTAGAAAAACAAAAGGGTTACGTTTTCGGCATCCGGTTAGGGTCAAAACTCAAAATCCTCTGTGGGATCCACTCATTCCGGATAATGCCAAGCGTGTCCTGAGCCACGCGTCGCGGACGCACCTGGCACGTGCTCGAATGAGTGCTTTTCTCCGGGGGGGGGAGGGTAGGGGTGGGGCCGCGGGGGGGTTTTTGTCCTTTTTCGACACAATGATGGGAGGATTCGATGCGTGAGTATCATTTAGGGAGGTCACGCAGGGGGGCGAGCCGGACACGGTACCGGTATCCCGGCTGGATACGAGGAGTGGAAAGGAGGCCATTATTTCTCATAAATAATGACACATATATAGTTGCGTTGCGTTTGCGTTGCGTGACCCCAAATTTAATTTTATCCCGAAGCAGGCACGTTACGTAGTCCCTCCCTCCGAGCCCGCCTTATTTAAAAAGACTTGCTGGTCCACTGACTCGCGTTCAAAGATTTTATGGAGGGAAAGGAAAACCAAAAGGAGAAGGAAGAAGCCGGCTTAGACGATGCCAGAGCACCCTTCCAAGCTGGACCCACTTCGAAAAAGTCGTGGACCCCTCAGCCGAATCGACACCCCCTTTTCTTTAATGTAGGCCCCACTTCAAAAAGCTTGTGGACCCCAGCCGAATTGACTTTTTTTTAATTTGGATCCCTCCAGGCGAGCCGCAGTTGGGATGTGAGCCCGGATCCGCTGGCCATATTGTAGGTAGTCACAGCGAATCACGGGGCGCCAAACACATGGGACCCCCTGTGCAGCGCTCAGTTGGCCCCCTGTGATTCGCTGTGGCTACCTCCAATATGGCCAGTGGATCCGGGCTCGTTGGGATGTGATTTGGAGCTTTTTTATATGGGTGACACTGGTTTTGCTTTAATGGCTAGTTTGGTTTTTAAAACATTGGTTTGTGTCCTTTACTCTTGATTATTGGGTATTTTTATTTTAATTTTAATTTAGTTAAAATTGGTATTTTGACATTAATTAATATTTAAGAGTTAAGACCAATGTTTTAAAAACCGAACCAGCCATCTAACCGGCAAAATATCCGGTTTTGGTTGAACCCAGTTTGACCGGGTTGGACTGTTGAATATTATACACCGTAATTTACATATCTTTAATATTTCTATAAGAAAAAAGGCAAAAATAATGTGGTTACAACGAATCGGCTGGTTCAACTGGGTCGGACCGGCGGGTTCGGTCCGGTTTTTAAAACACTGGTTAAGGCTGAAGAGGAGAGTGAGAGAGGAAGAGATCATGTACAGCAATGGCCAGTCAGTCTATGGGAGTAATACTGTAACACACACTACCCAATGAGTAGTTCCATGGGAAGAGATGAGAGAGATGAGAGAGCAATTATCATTAAGATTATGAAGCGGATCTGTTGGCAGCTTTGATGGAAGAGAAACCCAAAGTCATCGTCCTTTTTGGTTACTCAATCAAGCGAGGCCGGTACTGGCTTAAATTTCCAGTCATCCTTCCCGGCGTCTTCCTTTCTCCTTTTGAATGCTTTACTGGATTTGGGGGGGGACTTTTCTCGGATCTGTTCATGTTCTTTGACCGGGCGGTGAAAGCTCAGCTCGACCTATGGCTGTGCTTGTCATGGGGCTTTTGGTTAAAGCACACCCAGCAAGAGATAAAAGCCGCCGACCCCAGATTGTTTATGCCGGTAGCAGCTTCACTTTCTTTTTCTTTTTCGCTTTCGTGGCGGAACGGGGGAGGAAGTGAAGGAGGGAGACATTCATTCATTCATTCATTCATTCAAAAGTCACCCATAGAGTTCCGTTTTCCTTTTCACTTTGAGATTGGATTCTGCTTTGATCTTCGAGTGTCAAACGACCAATCTTTCAAGTTTTTCACCTGTTATTGAAAATTTGAAACCTTGCGGTAAATCACCTAGCATATTGATATCACGACGTCCAATCAATGAGAACTCTTTTGAGGAGGATCAGAAAGGAAAAACTTACACTAGTGACAGACTGACATGAACTTGTCGGCTGTAATTGGCATTTTCGTTGTAGTAGTTAACAAAGCTCTTATGGAAATACGCGCCTCTCTAGCCGTTCAAAATAGGATCATAGATGTGGAATTGAAGCAATAGCAATGAAGCTCGACTGGCAAAAGTGCAGAGACGGAACTGGCTAAAGATACGAATGAGGTGGCAAATGAATGTGAGTATAAACATTTCCTTCTATTTGGCTGGTTGGAGCAGCTCCAGGCAGAGAGGTCCTGACCCTGCTCTGAGGCCTGCGGGTCGCAGAGTCTGAGCCCTGTGGTCCGTCAGGGTCAATACATTGAAGGGCATCAGGCGCCATCTCCTGTGGCAGAGTGTCGGGCAGTATCAGATTAGAGGTATCTCAGTGTTGGAGAACAGTGTTTCTGTGTTCTTGCATTTATGTTTCTGAGACGGGTTAATGGAATGTGGGTCCTTGTTTCACGTCATGGTACGTTTTTGAAGATGAGGAAGTGCTCAGTTACATTATTTGTAACGTCTCCCTCTCTCTCTTTTTTTTTTCAATGGTTTTGTGTTTTTCCCAAGATAAGGAGGTGTGGGATTGTGATTGAACCAGGTGACGCAGTTCGATTGAGCTTAATGAAACCTGGACTCATGTAAACTTTGGGGAGTTCATAATCTCATGACCCAGTGAGATTTTCTTACTTTCACTGCTAATTAAAATCACAACAAGAGGATTTAATTATCAGCCACACCAGCAGATAGACTTTTATTCTGAACAGAATAGAAAAAAAAGATGAATCTTCAGCATTGAATTGCCACTTCTCTGATGGCAAAAAATTGTGAAAGTGAAAACATACTTCCAAGTACAATATTATGGTTAATTACTTGGCTCTGTGTAGTATAAACGAAAGAGCTATAATCAAGAGGAGGCCGGGGCAGCACTAGTGCCAAAAGTGTGAAAGAATATAACTCACTATCAGGAGCAGTATACAACAGAGAATATAAAGAATACAGAAGGATTAGAACCGAGACGGACTTAGCTTCACAGTGGACATTATGGACTTGAGTGCATCTTTGACATAGGGATATCTGAATGAGAAACCCAATTCCTTTGCTCTCTTTGGAAGGACCCTTTGTCCGTCCAAAACCTACAACCACTTCATGAAATCAACACTGCATCTAAGGATAACTTGGTTTTCAGTAAGGAGTGGAAGAAAGAGAATACATACAATAGTGGCACCCTCTCCCAGGACAGCTTTAAGGGCAAAGTCTGGTACAGGGAGCCAAGAGGGGCGGCCCATGACTTCACCTAGATGTTCACACATCTCCGCCAACCGAACAGGGTTTGGCGCAGTTCCGTTGATAACACCTGTTTGGGTACCCAACCACAGCAAAAATATTTCAGCACAGCACGTAAAATAAGTATCATGTACGTTTGGTTCAAGCACTCCTTACCCATTGTAATAAAACTAATAGCAACAAAACATAGTTTTGTTAATCAGTTGCAGGTTTACCTCTGTAAGAGGGGTTTGAAAGGGACTCATAGATGAGGTTCACTAAGTCATCCACATGGATCCATGAGAACCTGAAAATAGGGAGAATGATCTAGTAAATGAGAAAAATCAAAATGAAAATCACATTTCATATACATAAAATAAGCAAAATAGCATCAATTTTTAACAGCATTTAGTTTGACCTAGCAAAGGGCTAAATCCCATGTTCTAGTCAATTGCACTTGATTATTCAGGAAACCAAGCTTATCTTCTTTCAACTTAGCTTTGGAGACACAAGAGACTAAAATGCTTCTGAAGCTTTCAAAAGCATGCAAGGAATCTTACCATTGCTTTCCACTGCCAAGGGGTCCACCAGCGAACATCATGAAAAGGGGAATCATTTTGGCTTCATCAGAAAATAAAAGAAACGTCAACATTGTGAAATGGGATATAACTAATCAATATGAAAGAGTTAATTGAAGCAAGGAACTTTATGGCAGGACTTTCATATTGAATAGACATTTCTTTTCTTAGAAAGTGAATTACATACTGCCAATTGAGAGTTAAATCTTCAGTTGAATAGCAAGATTAAATATAGAAAGATGTATGCTACTAGGTCAAGATCTAGTCCAAATCCATGTGACATAATCCACATAAAATTGGATTTGAGGCCAAAGGACCAGACAAGGATCCATTGTTTAGGATGTGAATAAACGAGCCTGAAATCAACATAGCCAGAAAGATCCAATGAACACTAAACATTACCTATAGATTAATGTGCTATTTCAGTTGCAACAAACTAACAATAGTTTATGCATTTTATTGCATATTACTTTTTTAAGTGGGGTGAAATTCCATTCAGAGAAGAACAAAGAAATAAACAAAATTGGCAAGCACAGTTAATGGGTGATAAGGTTGAGCTATAGCTCTCCTTAGTGGCTATCATTTTGGATACAATGGGGTCTAACCCAACGATTGAACATGGAGTCATATTTTACAGACACCCTTATCCTAGCAAAGAACCTACAATAAAATTAGCACTTCTCCTTACATGATTCTGGGTAACAAGTGCAAGGACTTGAGTACAAATTTCCTCAATAATAATAAGAAAATTATGCAACATAACTTAACTTTACAAGCACTTCAAATTATTAGTATTTCATTCAAAATTTAATCAAATGTGACCAAGCCCATGGAGGGCCCAATAAATGCCAATGGTGTCCTGTTCCTAAAAAATGCATCCAAACAAGATCTTGGCGGATCGAGCACTGTAAACTGCTTCCAGGACTTAACAGTTACAAACAAATCCTAAATTTAGTTCAGAATGCACATCCACTAAACATATAAGGAATCCTACCTAATGCACCACCATCTTTGCCAAGGACAACCCCAATGCGAATGAGCACTAATCTGACATCCTTATTTACTTTCAGAGCCCTTCCTTCCCATTCTCTGCAGACCTGAAAACTTATATTAGTAATCATCAAGGCTATGCAACCATGTGAAAAAAAAAAAATGCTTTCCACTACTAAAAACATCACAATTCACAGAATAAGAAACAGTGACGATGATCATGATGAGTAGCTTCATGCAAACAGGAACTGATTCTTTGAGGATGCTTACCTCTGCTAAATAGTCATTTCCTGAAGGACTTGTCTCGTCAAATACTTGAGTTTCACTAGTGCCTGAGAATGTATTCAAGGGAAATGGGAAAAACTAGGAAATAATAAGAGAAAAAATAAATAAATTCAAGGGAGAAGGGGGAACGCTCTTTGCATCCTAACATAATGTGAACAACGGAATGGAATGGTTAAACTGAATGTTTGTATATTCAGCAGGATCACAAAACAGTTTGAATGACAACACCTACTCAATATTTCCTGTAGCTTCTGACAAAAAGAACCTAAATCTTTGGATATCCACCAACAAATCAGACCAACTAAGAATGATAGAGAGACAAATTACAGTGGCTAAGACATACCATAGTAACCAACAGCTGTTGCACTGACCAAAACTGAGGGTCGAACATCATCTTCTGATTGATTTATCAGATCTACGACCTTCAAAAGGTAAATAATGGTGTTAAAATAACCTCACACACCCGCTTATATAGGAACTTCTTCTCGTCTTTGTTACTTGCTCCGGTTTCATGAAATTGCAGAATGTGGCTTGTGGAAACAAAAAAAACAAAAATAGCGTCCTACAAAATGTGACTGGAGAGTTAGCACTATATTGCTCCACATAAGGCAAAGATTATAACCTTAGAGGTGGCTTTGATCCTACTTTGTTTGATCTCTCTCTTGATCTGCATCAATTATCAAACAATCCACAATTACCACACTGGTCGAACACTCTGAACATCAAATCATGCGTCAGCCCCAAGTAGACAACAATTTACTAACCTCTGGAGACCATCTTGTACTAATGGGCATTCCAGCCAGGTTAACAACTGCATCTGAACCTTGAATGCACTTTCCCCATTCTGACTCCTCCGCAATGATAAGTCCAGGGAAGTTTCTCACTGCACAAACAATTACGACATGAGAAACAAAACCAACAATGTGCATTATAAAATTAACAGAAACTCCAGCTCAAGGTGAGACAAGTCTTCAAAATTTTGTTTGAAGTACCATAGCTACATCCTATGGCACTCTATTCTCCTTATTCAGTTCAGCTTAGTCTCATTCACTATCCGATCAACATCTAACTCTCTTAAGTGGCCTGCACTAATAAACCAGCCCAAACATGAAGCACAAAGATATGATTGCATTTGAACTTGCTCTAGCATCATAGAGTACACCAGCTTCCTCCCAAAAAAACACCGGCAGAAATTAGGATTTCCAACTTATGAGTCTACGTTACTCCATGCGCAGAACCACTGGAGATTATTCTCACATTATTCTTCTACTTATACAACTAGTGTGAGACGTGTAGGACACCCCAGGCCATTTGAACTACAGAACAATCTCCAACTGGCTCAATGGAAATAATATCAGCAATACACAATTATCTTTGAAAACAATTAGTGAAAATCAGCTAATTCTTATAACGGACAAGACACTGACTTGAATGAGGTATTAATCACTAAAGAAGCATTTACCTTCTTACCAGGAAAAACTGATTGAGCTTTTGCCCTTGATCGTGTCAACACACGAACGCTGTGTTTATCTGCCAACCAAACTTAAACTTTGAAAGATGTTCACAGATAACTGAAGAATGAGGGGTCGGTGCTGCCACTTAAGTGGCACACAATACGAACCTGAAATTAGCCTCTGGACCAATCTTCGACCGACAAAGCCCGTTCCTCCAGTTATAGATACAATCATCTGATTCGACTGCAGAAAACAACGCCGGATTGAATTCGAGGACTAAATTCAGCACTGAACGGCAAAAGGAAGTACTTACGTCGTAAGTGGTATTGGAATGGAGAAAATACTACCCTTACAAACCTTCAATGGTTAACTCGCACAACCAAGGGAATACAACGGTAGATTTATCTTAAAATGTTCGAGCTCAATTCAGCTGCAGGGGTTACTCATCCCAAAATAAAGTCATGTAAAAGACGCACCTGCGACCCAGTCGACTCGTTGTCGCTGTTCATGCAGAGAAATCTGAATTTCTTACACCCATTTACCTGGCAACAGAGGAAGACTAAATTGCTATTGATCGAAGGAGGAACAAAAACAAACAAAAGAAAAAAAAAAAATCGAGCAGTGAAGTTGCGAAGCTGAAAACAGTGACTCACTCACTTGGGTGTACTGGGGAATGTGGAACACTGGTGCAAACGAGTTCGTCCACGAGAGCGTCGCTCTGCAAAGCTCCATGACCGCTTGAAACGCAGTGCACTAACGGGGGATACGGTGAGCCTGAGGCAGAATCGATTGGTTGGGCTTTTGATTTCCACCGAAGGACATGTCGTGTTCAGTTGGGAGCCACAGATGGGAAGAGGGCGGGACGCCATTCGTCCTGGCGGACGCGTATGATTCTGCTGAATGCTGATGATCAGAGTATGGACAAGAAGCAGAATTCTGCTCAGATAACGCGAATTGGGACTGAGCTTTATTATGGTCACTATACTACTCCAGTATTTCCAGCTTGAAAATTGTTCTACTTTTTTTTAATTAAAAAAAAAAATTATTATTAAAAAAAAAAATCTAAATCTTATATTCACAAATTTTTTAATTTCCAACTTCCAAATTTCAATTAAAACTATTAAAAATCATTAATTGTATTATACATTATACTTAGTTTATTCTTTCATTTTTAATATTTCTAAACATAATAAAACTTCATATTATAATAAAACAAAAAACAAATGGGCTGTCAATTAACTTAAATGGGGGCCCATTGATTAATGGGCTTTGAAAGTGTAGATGGGCGTTCCAGCTGGCCCAATAAAATAGATAAAACCCAGAATCCGAATAGAAGGGCCAGGCCAGGCTTGTGCCTCGGAACTTCGGAAGCGAATTCAGCGAATGCAGACTATGCAGTGACTGTGAGTGGCGGGATCGTTAGTGATGGCGATGATGCGGTGGTGCGGCGCGGTGGCGAGGCGAATCGTGATGTCGGCGGAGAGGGGGCCGGCGTCCGGCGCTGGGATGCCGGTCTTGTGCGGCCGCGGGGACAAGAGGACGGAGAAGGGGAAGCGATTCAAGGGCTCGTATGGTAACTCCCGGCCGAAGAAGGACAAGAAGGTCGAGAGGATCAAAGACAAGGTGGAGGTCCCCAGGTCCACTCCTTGGCCGCTCCCTTTCAAGCTCATTTAATGTCGTTTAGTTCTCTTTCTGGGTGTGGCGTTTGGGCCGTGCTAGGGTTTTAGCTCCCGCCACCATACATCTTGTATAATTTTCACTTTTTTTTTTTTTTTTTTTTTTTTTTTTTAATGAAACTCGATATGTTGGTGCAATTTTAACTTAGTGGTGTTTTTCATCTTTTTCTTCTAGTTGACAGCGTATTTGCACTCGGAATTGTTTGCTGGTGCTCATTGTTATGTCCCTTTTTTTTTAGGAGTAGAATCCTGTTAAATAAAAAAACTGAGGGGGAAGGGACCTTTTCACCTCCTAAACTCCATTTCCATTGGCCTGAAGCTATTCTTATGTGGAAGGTCTACACAGTTGCAGAGGCTTTCTATTGTGCACATATCCTCTACTAATTTTCAACTTGAGTAATATCAACTCAAAAGGATACAGCTCCTTTTTAGATATTCCGTGACTCCACTTCGGTGGTCCATTCCTAATGGAGAGGCTTTGTTCCAGGCATCAATGCATTACTAATGTTCAACTTGAATAAGAACGATCTATTGTTTTCTTTTGTAACCTCTGATTCAATCTTGTAAGTCCATCCATACTTGTGGCATTCTATTCTTTGTTGGTACGGTCATTGGATCTTATTTGACGCTCTTCCCCAATCCTGCCAGCAAACCTGTAAAAAATGAGAAGAAAGTAAGTCAATAAAGCAAAATGTATCAGTTCTAGAATGCTCTTTATTAATCCTTTGATAAGGAAAATACTTATGAAACATGTTAGCAGTGTGATGTTCTTAATCTTAAAATAAATTAAATTAATTAACGGGAAACACTAATCAAGGTATTCTTTAGTTCTTGTGGTCTTTCTCCTTCTATGGTTGCCCTCTTTCCATTCGACATAGTTCTGTTGGAAACTGTAGAGAAAAAATACTTATCATGGCCTGATGTCAGTTTAAAGTTCTTAATCAGTTCATTTCACAGTTGCAATAGATTTAGAAGTATGCAAAGCTGCTTGATTTTTTCAATCGTGAAAAATATTTGGTATGATGAGCTCCAGTAATTATCGGTGATTTGTTTTTCTCTGCCAATGTTAACATTCTCTTGGATATTTAAGTTCATCTAAGTGTGGTGAAACTAAAATGATCATGTAAGTTCACCTAAGTGACCTGTTAGCTGCTGAAATGTGACCATCTCTTGTGGGTGGTTGTGGTTTGGTTGTATTTTTCTGGAGTGTGGTGTCTTGGGTTTCTGGTATCACTGAACTATATGGAGTAAAACAATTAAAAACCAAAGAGAAAAACACTACCATTTTTTGAGTTATCATCAGTTCTACTTTTATGCAGTTGTACTTTCAACTGTGATTACCTGTTCAATAATGAACATTTTTAAGGGACTCTTTCGAGATCATTATACAGGATGCAATTTGCATGTGCTAAATATTTCTGATTTCTTGTTTGTGGTTGAAAATTTGTATATCATTAGACTCTAGTTAGCAAATATGTTGTAAATATTTATCTATTGTGCAACATCCCTATTTTTTATGTACTAACACAGAAAGTTAGACCTGCAGTTTGTTATCTGAAAATTTTGAACCTCAAATGTGTTGCTAAGATCCCTCATCCCTGTATTTTCTTAGTTCGTTCCTATTTTTCTTGTCTAATTGGTAGCGCATTCTACTAACTTTAGCTTGTACAGTGGTCTGCCAGTGTAATTCGATGCAGTTGGGCAAAAACAGGAGTATGAATTTGACCCAAGAGACATTTTATATTGCTTTCACAGCTCATGTGAATGGTGGTTTTTGTTTGGTCATTCTATATCAACAGCCTTTCTCCATTCTTACTGGCATTAGAACATGACTTCTCTTACGCGAATACGCCCCAAAGAGAGTACCCAGCCAGATAGCCACAGGCCAAGTGCCTAACGTTTGTGACGGTTGCTTGCTATAATATGTCGCATTTTAGTTTGGGTGATTTTATACCGTTAAATTGTGTTGGCCATTTTTGTATCAACCATGTTTCCCTAGAGTGTTGATCTTGCCTTTTCTTTTCCTGGTGTTCCCTCTTGTGTCCTCTCTTAGGTCATCACTGAGATTTCACCTCTGTAAACAAGTGGGGCTGCACTGCAGAATATCTTTCTTTTGATCTGGTCAAAACAAACATCAAAGCAGCTTATGTGTGCGTGCCATGGGCTGGTTTCAAAAGTTTTCAATGTTGACGACAAACAAACGTAAAAATGAAACTGTAGGTGGGATATGTGATCTAGTGTGTTTGGTGTAATTTCTTATCGTGTAGTTGCATTGGCATAACAGGGGCTGATAGAAAAAGCTTTCCAATGTTGACGACAAACGTAAAAATGAGACTGCAGATGGGATATGAGATCCTGTCCATTTGGTGTAATTTCTTTACGTCTAGTTGCATTGGCATAACCATGTCTTGGTAACGTTTCACTAAAAACTCTTGCTCCTGCTCTTTGGTAATGTGTAACAGTGTAAGCTTGTGTTGCAGTTGAAGCATTGTTGTTGTAAGGTCTGGCTGTCCACGAATCTCGTTTATCTGTGTAAGCTTGTGTTTACTTTTTTTTGGCTCTGGAATTACGGATTATGAATCACTTCTTCTCTTTGGCTGATAATCTGCTTGAACTGTTCTTGAAAATAACAAAAACCAAAAAATGTCTGACCCACAAGGATTTAAGAAATTTGATCTTCGTTTATTGCAGAACGTATTGGGTCGAAATCGTGGAAAATTGGGAACTGAAGTTCTTTTTTTCCTTTCTTTCTATGTCCACTAATGAACCATCCAATCGAAAATCAATAGTTCATTCAAGTCTAATAAGGACCTGGTTGTTGGTTAAGAACCCGGATCCGCTGGCCAAAATGCAGCACGGCCAAAGCGGGGCATCACAGGTGATTTTGTGACATGGCGCCCCGTGATTCGCTTTGGCCATGCTGCATTTTGGCCAGCGGATCCGGGCTCGTTGGTTAAGGCTCTTAAGCCCCTATTTGTTCAATTTTAATTTGTGGATTGAATAAATTTTGTGTATAATTTACTGATTAAATCATGTTTTAAAAAATCGAACCGGTCATCAAACCGTCAATATGTCTGGTTTTGGGTTCATATTATACTCAATACTTTATGTATATTTAAAAATTTTATAGGAAAAAAGATAAAAATAATTCTGATTATACTGAACCGGATTGAATTAATAAGAACCGGACTGGCCTCCGATTTTGGTTCAACTATTTGGTTTTTAAAGCACTGCATTGAATCCACAAATCATGGCTACTTAACATAGAAGATAATAAATACGGTGACATTTAAATAAAAGTTTATATCTTCATTACTCACTATTGTTCCAGCATCCGTCCAAGATGGAAAAAAAAAAAAAAAAAAAACCATTCCGTTGCCGGGACTTGAACCCGGGTCTCTCGGGTGAGAGCCGAGTATCCTAACCAACTGGACTACAACGGAGTTGATATCATAGGGCAATATAAATATATTAGCATATTATTTTTAACTACGTTAATAAAATCAAATTATTGGTAATTCTTGTAATATATTATATAAAGTATGCAATAACCATAGTTAATCAGTCATTTGACCTAAACCAGCCTACGAGCTAAGTAAGAAATTATATATGACTACTTACTGATACTTACTAGGTTCAAATTTTAAAGCAGAGAAGAATTAAAACTTAAGAATTGACCGCCACTAAGAATGTATTCATCATACCTACTAGTTGAAGGGAATAGTCCCATAATGTCAATACCTCAAATATAAAAAATTTCACGCTTAAGAATATTTTTAAGAGGCATTTTATCATTTTTAGAGATGTTATCTGTCCTTTGGCAGCGATCACAACAAGAGATATACCTCCTTACATATATATTTAATATTTCTATAGGTAATAAGATAAAAAGAAGTTATTTAGTTATGTTGAACTATGAAAAACTAAACCAAGTCAATCAATAAGAACCGACCTCTGATTCTAGTTCAATTGGGTCGGACCAGCCGGATTGGTCTTGTTTTTAAAACACTAGTCCACATTTAATTAGGTATTTTACTTAACCGACCTTCGAGCTAAGTAAGAAATATGCGATTACTTATTGCCACAATGTCACCATGGTTTTCAATAAGGATTACAAGAAACACCCCTAGTTTCGAGGAAAAACTCCCAGTTTCCTTTATTATCTAGGAAACTCCCAAAACAAGGAGGAATAGAAGATACACTTAGAATTTTGCAATTTTTCGTTCATTACATGATGGTTGCCCCAATTGCTGGATCTAGTTTAAATTTTTATGTGCTCTCTAGCATCACAATCTATATGACATGTTATAAAATAGGTGGTTGATTTTTTGAATAGTTATGTTGCTACTTTTTTTTTAAATATTTGTGTTAACATGAACATTATATTTTTATATTGATACTAAGTATTAGTATTTTTAATATTTTTAATATTTAAATAAAATTTTCTAAATTTTTTAAAACTTAAAACCCTAAAAAGTAAGAAAGTATTAATAATAAAAATAACATTCCGTTGCCGGGACTTGAACCCGGGTCTCTCGGGTGAGAGCCGAGTATCCTAACCAACTAGACTACAACGGAGTTATCGAAAGAAGGGCAGAAATATTTAGTGATCAAATAAAAATAGTCTTCTCCTTTCGTTGAGTTCCCTCCTCTTGTACTTGGGCCAACTCTGATATTATACAGTGTACAGCAGTCTCGAATCGAGGTCGAGCTTCTGGAATCAATTCTCAAATGGAGGCAGTGAAGCACTTCGGGGCCGGCCTCTGCTGCGGGCCGCTGCCGCCAAAACGGCTTCCTTCTTCCTCCTCCTTGAAACCCAAAACTGCATTTCCTTCCTCCGCGGAACTTCCCCACTCCGCCTCCACCACCATCGTCTGTAACGCGCAGTCCAGCAAATGGGCGGAGCGCCTTCTCCCAGACTTCCATTTCTTCCCCACCAACGTGGCCGACGCCTCCCCGGACGCCTCTCCGCTCTCGATGCCTTTCCCCTCCTCCGCTCCTCCCGAACGTTACGTTACTCTTCCCATCGACTTCTACCAGGTTCTTCCCTCACCTCCCTGTTTATCCGACCCTTCTGGGTTTCGTGGGTTTCGTGGGTTACCCTTTTTTAAGCTTTTTTGTAATCCCGAAATTTGACAATTGGATGGCAGGTCCTTGGAGCGGAAACCCATTTCTTGGGCGACGGCATTCGGAGGGCGTACGAGGCCAGAGTGTCGAAACCGCCTCCGTATGGGTTCAGCCAAGAGGCTTTACTCAGCAGAAGGCAGATTCTTCAGGCCGCATGCGAGACCTTGGCGAATCACCAGAACCGAGGAGAGTATAATCTGGGGCTTATGGAGGACGAAGAGGCGACTATCATGACTGACGTGCCATGGGACAAGGTCTGTTTGGAATGTGGTTTGCACTCAAACGAGTTCTTCTGCGAAATTTTACAACTTGAATGGTTATGTGTGTTTTGGACCAGGTCGCCGGAGCTCTATGCGTTCTGCAAGAAGCAGGGGAATCTGAAGTAGTTATTCAAGCTGGGCAGAGCTTGCTGTGTGAGAGGCTACCCAAGTTGTTTAAGCAAGATGTTGTTTTGGCAATAGCGCTTGCGTACGTGGACCAGTCGAGGGATGCCATGGCCTTGGCTCCCCCGGATTTTATAAAGAGCTGTGAAGTGCTTGAAAGAGCTTTGAAACTTTTACAGGTAAATTTGATCCTCAGATTAGCTTAATTTCATCCTTTGATGTCTGCAGAGCGGAACGACACTCTTATACAAAAGCTTTTTATAGATATTAGTGTTGGAACCACCATTTATCTGAATAAATTGTTTCCTTGCAAAAGGTCTTAGTTATATGTAACATAGATCTTTCTCTAACTGGATTCTCGAAATTCAGAAATCGAGGTTCTTTTTTTCTCCTCTGTGTACTTTTTAACTTCTGAAGCTCTTCTCTCATGCTGTTTGGTCCCTTTTGTCCTGTAGGAAGAAGGAGCGAGCAGCCTTGCTCCTGACCTACAGAAACAGATTGATGAAACTCTAGAAGAGATCACTCCACGTTATATTCTGGAACTTTTAGCTTTGCCCCTTGATGAAAGTCACCGGATAAAAAGGGAAGAGGGTCTCCAGGGTGTTCGGAACATCTTATGGGCTGTTGGAGGAGGCGGAGCTGCTGCAATTGCAGGAGGCTTCACTCGTGAAGATTTCATGAAGCAAGCCTTTCTGCGCATGACTGCATCAGAACAGGTCCTTTTCCTTGTCTCATTTCTTCTTCGCATTCTTTCATTAGTGCTCTAACGCTTCTTGTTTTATCAACTGAAGGTGGAGCTATTTGCTGCTACACCTAGTAACATCCCTCCAGAAAGCTTTGAAGTCTATGGGGTAGCACTTGCTTTTGTTGCTCAGGCTTTCGTAGGCAAAAAGCCCCATTTGATACAAAATGCTGACCGTTGGTTTGAGCAACTTCAACAGACCAGCATAACAACAATAGGATCTTTATCCGATTACACTACAATATATGACCGTGAGATGGACTTCACCCTAGAACGTGGACTTTGTTCACTTCTTGTGGGAGACATTGACAAATGTCGGTTATGGTTGGGGCTAGATAGTGATGACTCACCGTACAGCGATCCCTCCATCATAGAATTTGTAGTGGAGAATTCAAAAGATTATAAAGATGATGATCTCCTCCCTGGGCTCTGTAAATTGTTGGAAACATGGCTGATGGAAGTAGTTTTTCCTAAATTCAGAGATACACAGGATTTGCAATTCCGGCTTGGTGATTACTATGATGATCCCACTGTACTGAGATATCTAGAGAGACTTGAGGTTGGTGCTGGATCTGCTTTAGCTGCAGCAGCTGCCATAGCAAGAATAGGGGCAGAGGCTACCGCTGTTCTTGATAATGTAAAGACAAGTGCAATTCAGGCGTTGCAGAAGGTGTTTCCTTTAACTACCGAAGGTAGGCTGGTAACAGATGAAAACTATGACCAGAAAAGCTCCATCCCTTCCTTGGAAATGGAGGAAGGCCAGGGACTTGGTGATCCAGATGATTCAGAAACTCAGATTGAGGGTGCTGTGAAGATTAATTCAGCACAGACAAGTGATCAGGAAGTGATGGTGCACATAATAAAAGATGCCAGTATCAAAATTCTTTGTGCCAGTGTGGCAGTTGGACTTGTAACTGTGGCATGCAGGAAATTTCTACCAGGCCAGCATGGGGCTTCGGTTTCTCAGCAAGTGGGGAGTTCTGCAATGGCTGCTCATGTCACCAATCTTGGTAAGTTCCAATGACTTTGTTTCCTGCTTTACATGAATATGTCAGAATCCGATAAAAAAAAAAATAATATGTCAGAAATTGTGTCCTGTAAAGATACATCAACCGCTTTTGAGGGAGATGAAATGAATAATGGTGACGACAGATTTTGAAGAAGGTAAGCTTATGGAGCAGATCGGAAGGGATGTGTAGTGGAATGTGGGACATCTATGATGATGATGGTGATTTTTACTCCTGTACAGACACTTTTTTGAAGTATTAGATGGATTCCTCGTACTTGTGCCTGTTCTAGTGGCTCGGTTTCTAACAGCTAAATAGGGAGTAAAGCAAGATTATGTTTGGAAGAAAAATATCGTTTATAGATTTTAACTGGATTTCGTGCAGTAACTGTTCTCAGTAGCTTTGTGTAGGAGATGAAGTAGATCTTAGTTTTCCATAACATCAACTCAAGGACTAATAGGACCCGGTTTTCTATCTCCTTATCTTATATCTGAGCTTGAATAGTTATGTTGTGTCTTAGAAGTCCATTCTTCATTTGTCAGCTTCTGCTGTTGTTTCAAGATGCTGCTGTTTCAAGATTCATTTTGTGTTTTTCCACTATCATATTTATCCTTTAGCTGTTTTCTATGTCCCTCTTGTCCTTTTTTTGCTTTTCTTGTTTAATAAAAATTTCTATGGTAAGGTTTTGTTGCTAAATATATCTCTGCAGATGAGAGCCTAGAGGTGGAAAACCCCAAAATGGATGCAAGGTTGGCAGAAAATCTAGTTCGGAAGTGGCAAACAATAAAATCTGAGGCTCTTGGGCCTGATCACTGTGTTTCAAAATTGTCAGAGGTGAGTCAATAATCTTTTCCCATGCCATCTTTGATTATGCTGTTAATACTGTTCTCAAGTAAAGGAGTATACCTTGCATATATAATCTGGTCATTCGTCAAGACCCTTGGAATTGGGTCTTAAGGTCTTAAGGCACAGTTTATTATGATCTATACGTACCAATTGACCAAATGTATTTATTAGACGGTGCCCACTCTTTCTGTCAGTTGGACCAGATGCATCTAATACTGTGAGTCATGCATTCATTTATTGGTCTATTTGTGCCAAAAGCAATCAATAGACAATTTATTCATCCATTTCAACCTTGTTATGGGTACCAGTCTGTTCTGGCCTGGATGTTGATCCTTGCTCTTCTTTAAAATGCAACTTTTTAATTTCTAGCTGTTCAACTTCACGGATAACTGAAAACTAAAATACTACGGGCAAGGGGGAAATGGGACCAAACATGGTTTTTCTGGGGCTGAGTCCAGTCCCCAGTCTAACCTACAACTTCATATGCCTGGATCTGACATTTCTTTACCCTTGTACTAGAATACTTCTTGAATACTGATCCCCTGCATTCTTCTCTCAGATTTTGGAGGGTCACATGTTAAACATCTGGACCGACCGTGCTAGTGAGATTGCCCAGCACGGTTGGTTTTGGGAGTACACTCTCCTGGGTTTAACAATTGACAGTGTGACCATCTCACTTGATGGCCGCCGAGCACAAGTGGAGGCAACCCTCGAGGAGGAAGCCAGGTTGACAGACCCCTCAAATCCAGAGCATAACGATTCCTATAGTACCACGTACACTACTAGATATGAGCTATCTTGCTCCAATTCAGGGTGGAAAATCACGGAAGGAGCAGTCCTTAAATCATAGATGATGGGTCATGGGTAGCTGCAATTAATTCCACTCGTTGTAGATATTCTTTTGTTCTTTCTGCTTAAATTCCTTCTGTGAATACACATATGAAGTAGTTAGTAGAGGGATAAACATGTCTGCTGATCGGAGCTTACAACCTTTCAAATCATGGTGAATCGCAGACGTTTTGCATAATTAATAATATGTTCTGCTAGTGGCCAATGGGTTGATAAACAGTTCAGTGCAAGTGGAAGATGATGATTCTTGGTCTGAAATATTCAAAAGATAGCCGTTCCCAATTGCAGCAGCAGCTGGATCCGCAAGCCTGTTATTATAAGACTGCTGTTTACCGATAGGACCAAACAAGGACCTGCATAGATGAAGAGCAACATGTTTCACTTACCTGTAACTACGCAACCAAATGCCAGATTGGCTAATTAGGTTATTTAGGAGCAGTCGGGATTTTTTTTTTTTTTGACTATATAAGTGATGACCATCTTCATATAAAATCAAAGCTCGCCAAACCCTATTAGTTATAAATCAATTTTGTCAGTACAAAAACAACATAGCCAGCGCAGCTGCTTTTGTTAATGGGAATAACTCACGCAAAAGGGTAAAAGAAAAAAAAAAAAAAAAGGAAAAGAGCAGCCGGACTGGAAGTAGTTACATTACATAATACATACATTCCGTTCTGCTAACTTGTATATATTACAAAACCTTTTTACAAATCAATCGACCAGTCAGAAGACAATCAGGAATAGGAAGAAAAGGCAGTAAGTAGTTAACACTAGGGACAAGAGGCGGTAGACTGACCCTGTTAGCAGCCGGACGCTATACGAGAGTGGGGACGCTGCTCATCCAACTAAACGATCTTCTTTTAGGCATTTGAGGGCTGAAACTAAGGCCGAACATCTCCTTAAGGGCTTCATCTGGATCCAAGAGCCCAACCAACTTGGCAACAAGAGAGGCACTCGATCTGATGTGGTTTATGTCGCTTGTGTTGGTCCATATGCGTCGAGCCAACTGTAGTCTCCTCTGTTTAGTGTCCAACCCGATGCCCCACTCGTTGTAAAGGCTCTGTCTCTCCTCGGGTGTGAGTTTCTTTTGCATTTGCCTGCTAAGCATCTCCCTCTCACGACGGAGAGCTCTCATGCTATATGAACAGAAAAAAAAATATTAGATTTCTTGCTCCACTAATCTCTCACGCTACTATAACAGGCAAAGAAAGGGATGGAAAAAAAAAAAACATAATCCACTTTGTTGATCAGAATTAGAAATTTTTATTATTTAGTTTAATGAAAATAAGACCACCCAAGTATTGTTGGTCTCACTATCATTTGGTCAAAACCAAGGTTCTGCAACTTAGACTCGGAACTGACTCAACCACCAATCTGGGTTGGGTCACCTAGGTCATGCCGAGTTTGTTCAGTCCAGACACCGAGCTGGGGCTAATCACGGTCAACTCGAAGCAATTACACAGGGAAAGTCTGACCCTTTGACTCGATCCATCCTCCTTAAAAGGGCAAGTCAACGCAGCCACGTCATAAAACGACCCACCAATTTGCAACCCTAGGTTGAATCCGGTCCCTTCAATTTATCTGCCTATTTAATATTCAAATATTCTGCATAAATATGACACTCAAGTTACACTGTCGGTGACACTTGAGGCCAAGTCCTGACGCCTGAGACCAAACCATCCCTAAGTAATGTGGTTATCATATGCCAGGTCATGGGTCATTCTATGTAGGCAATCACCTCAGACTAGCAGACGCAACTGGGCTGCGTAACACTGCTCTGGCCAGACAACAGATGCAGATAGTGCATAACATCTCTAAAGCACAGAAAATTTAACAATTAGATGATTACCTTGAAGCTGGTGTGATTATATGACTGTCTGATTTAGAGTGGTTCTTCTTGGAGAAAGTAACCTTCAGAAACGACAGCCTCCTCAGCTCTACTTCCATGTAGATCGAATCCGCAGGGTCACCTTTGAAGAGAAGAAAGAAGTAAGTTCTGTGCACCAAGGAGACATTGCAGGCATCCCAAAGCTCAATAATTTCTTGTTGTTGCTTCTCAAAGTCCATAGGGCAGCATGGAGAAGAGTCTACTGGCATCTGCATTGGATCTAGGCCAACATCTTTTAAAATCTTTTCTCCAGCTAGGTTGCCACTGCCCTTCGCTTCCATTTCCTAAATCAAATTTCCCCAAAAAATGGTTATAAATAAAACATCATGCAAGTATTATTAAAAGATTTATGTGACCGAAATGTATACAATGAAAGAACTGCTAGCATGGTCATTTATTCAAGCTTTTATTTTAAAATGGTTTAGAGGGAAATCAGGGTTGAAAATGGTTGAGAGTAAAATGAAGCTTCTTTCAAGACCAACGTACAAGTGTAACACAGGAAAGACATCACAGTCAGCAATTTCCCAACATGGATTAGGAAAGCATTAACCTTTGTGCTAAAGAGTTGATCCAATTCACCCAGCCGCAAGAACCGAAAAACTAACATTATATTATGAATTCAAACCAATATATACTAACGCAGGTCAATGAACACTGCAATATGACACAGCATGTCATATTCATCATAATTTGGCATTAGAAAGCTTAGTATACATTAAGTCCTGAAAATCATAAGTAAACAACCTAAAACTTGTACCAGGAGCTTGATAAGACATGACGTGACTAATAAGCTGTATTAACTTCACTCCCAATGTGAGCTTGAAACCTTTGTTTCTTTATTATATTTATATTGAGGTAAGCAAAGTTCTGCATGCTTGAACCATTTCTTCTCGCTGCTCTTCAGAGGAATTCCAGCACTTAATCAATAAACCTTTTCACCAAGCCACTGGTTGTTAATTTCACGTTTTGTATATGTATGTGCTCTCAGAGAGTTTATAATAAAAATGATAGATAACCTGATATTGATGGGAATGAAAAATTACATGTGTTTTCAGAACATGTTTGAGAAAAAAAATCATTGGCAAAAAGGTTCTCCAAAGCTGGCTTTACATAAGACACCCTTTTATTTAATAAGAAAGCAAGTCGGCAAACACAAAAAGCAATTGTAGGCAACAACAAAGAACAGACAAAAACAGTCTAAAAAATTGAGCTTCACAAATGCTACAGAATCGAGCATTAGAATTGAGATGGAGCTTCAAATAGCCAGCCTTAACAATAGGCTTCGCATATGATAAATTAGAATGGATTAATAGGATTCAAGTAACAAGCATGAATAATTAGGACAGAGTTTGCTGACAACTTTGCCAAATTGAAGAAAATGCTTTGATAATGGCAACAATGATAACAAATACTAGAGCAAACTTAGACAGTTGTGATAATGCTCTACCAAAAAAGAGATGAGAAAATAATCAAAGGAAAAAGAAATTGCATACCTGACCATCAACATGCAGCTTCTCGTACTGGAGTTTAGCCATCTCCTTCAGTCCATCAACAAAACTCTGAATGCTAGTGATGTTCTCTTCCTGACCACCCTTGAGATTTTGTTCTTTAAGCATATCAATGGGAGCACCATTTTCAGATGTCTGAGAATCTGTGCTTGATATGACTTCAGTCTCATTGTACTTTAAAGAACAAGGTTTCTTCTGGAAGGTTCTAATATGTTCAAGTAATTCCTTTTCTATGCTACTAGGTGGTGTAGCCTCATTTTGTTCTGGCTCGAACAATGGAAATGATGAGTTCATCGTGAAACTGGCTCTACAGCTTCTGCTTCTCATCAAACTTGAGCGACGGAATGAAGACGTTTCATCTGGGAGTGGCTTGACAAGATCATTGATAGTTTTCTGCACATCCAAGAATCTCTTCTCGAAGACACCATATTTGGAGTTCGTACGAACTAGTTCTATGTCACACTTTGGATTTGTACCAACAAGTTTGAACCCTCCATCACCCTCCACAGGGCATCCTAGTTCCAAGTTTGTCTTTTCATTTGCATGGTTGGTCCGTGTCAAGGGTAGATGTTCCGCATTTTCCTGAGCCGCTGCTACATTAAGTTCACCAGTTCTGTTATGGACTTTCTCATCCACTTCGATACATCGGACATCCTTGCAGAGCTCCTCGGCATTATCGACATGTGCACCAAAAGACTTCTCCTCGGAGTGATGTAGGCTTGACCCAACAGATCTAGGACTATCTTTTGGAAATTGAGGAAGGTCTTTAGTAAGACCTTCTGGTATTTCAGAGAACAAATAATTTTCCTCACTATCAGAATTTCCATATCTAGAATATTGAGATTGGTTCAAGAAGTCTAAAGATTGATCAGCAATTGATGCTTCAGAAAGTGAGATCTCATCATCAAGTGGATGATGTGGACTATATGGAGGAGGATCGCCAAAGCCTCCCTGAATGAGAAAAAAGATATAGGTGATTTGAGGATAACAAAATATACGTAGTTGCAATAAAACACCATTACCAGAGAAAGAGAGCATTCTTACAGAAAAATAATATTTGGTTTAGGATTTTGTTTGGATGACAAAAGTGACTAAAGAGATATGGCCTTCTTGCAGAAATATACTATTTGATTCAAGGATTTGTTTGGATGAAATGTGCATACCCATAATTTTGAAGGTTGGTCATCTCCTACTACTCGGAGCAAATCTTCAAGTCGTGATTGAGCAAGATCTCTTTGCTGGGTCAGCTCTTTTATTTCTTTTTCCATCTGCAGAAAGAAAAAGCTACCATGTCAGCCATGCTTAATGTAGAAAAAGTTTAGGACACTTTCCACTAGTTGAAGTTACTTCACAACCTTTCGGATTTGTGAATCCTTTTCCCTCATTAAATTATCAGAACGACTTGTTAAAGAAACTGGTCCAGGAGTTCTGAGTTCACTTTCAAGTCGAGCCAACTCTTTTTGCAAATGCTTCACCAGTGCCTTGTCGGACATGACCACATTAACATGTGCATTCGTTGCAACTTGTTTTGCACAACTTGCAAACAAGAGGGTATTTCTTGACTGCTCAAGATGGCTTCGGGCAGGACTCATAGTGCATATGATGGCTGTTCTTGCATTGCCTCCAAGGGAGGCTTGGAGTATGCGGGTTAGCTTGGAATCTCGGTATGGAATGTGTGCATTCCGTCCTTTGCTGTATTAATTACACAATCAGAAATAGGTAAGCAAGCATTGAAAAAAAAAAAGTAGCATTATGAAAGAGCTCCTCAAGTAACATTTGGCTACTGAGTTCACATTAACTAGCAGCAAACTTTAGAACTTAGAAAGCATTAATTTTAGAACTTAGAAACCATTATCACTGGTTAGGTATCATCAGAAGCCAATTAAACAAATAATATATCCAGGAGGATCAAGTATCAAGATATAAACATTATTCCTCTTCTTCTTGTCTTGAGTCATGCATATAACAGCATTGGGATTTTAATGGCTATAAATTATGATGATCTGCTACAATAATCTCAGTGCAGCTTTCCTAGCAAACACCACTGATAATGTCAATCACTCAAGCTGCTATTCATTTACAATTTGAACAGAAAGCGAGAGTAAATATGTGGTTCGCTTATTAGATATTATAGATACAATTTTGGATAATCTATATACCATTTTTTTAATTTCTTTCAGAAATTACAATATATTCAGGTGGGTGTCAACTATTTAATAAACTTTGCCACATAATGAAAAGAAAAAAGCCATAAAGAGTAGCAAATTTTAAGAATTGAAAGTTTGCCAGAAAAACAAAAAGGAGAGTAGCAAGCTCACAACCTTAGTTTGCGAATCACAGTCCCCAAGGTGAGCAAACTACGATTAATGTGGCAACCTTCTTTTAATCTAGTACCAGCGGATTGTGCCTGTGATGCACGTTCACTTCCAGCCAAATCTACAAAATTCTGCATAGTAAACCAGCTCAACTTCCAAATTTTCCTTTTTCATTTTTGAGGAAATTAGCAACCTAATGGACCTAAGGCAAACTTTAGGTCAAACAAAAAGAAAGAAATTATGTCATACCACACTAGCAGCCAGAGTGCTGGACTTGTCCATGCCCAAAAATTCGCGAGCAGAACTTTCAATTGTCTGGAAAAAACCATTGACAAAGGAAGATTGGCAAGCATTGAGTTAAGTTGTCACGGAAAAATAAACATGACAAACAACTTCATGTTAATAAAAGTTATTTACCAATCTTAGAATTTGATGTGACCTGGAGCTTGTTTCATTCAAGGAGGTTTCGCCTATCTGTCTTTGTGCTGCAAGAGTAGGATAAATCTATACTTAAAAACAGAAACAAAAGCTATAATAAACCAACCAGTTAAAAAGAGATCACATAAAAAAATTTCTACCTTCACAGATTGACAGGAGCTCATGAAGATGGTTCCGATCTCTCAGTCTCTCCTCTGTAAGTCTCTCCACAATAGTCCCTCTCTATCAGGAAAAAGTCGTATTAACACAAATTTTATGCTTATAAGCAACTTTCACACAGAACAGTATTCACCTCTGGATCATCTAAAAGTCTGAGTTGTGTTCCATCTGAATTTAGGAGATCCCTGACGGCTTCATTATATATCTCCATTGCCGAGAATTTCAGAACAAAAGCTCTCTCATTATGCTGCAAAATGAATGCATTCCCTCTTTAGGAATATGAATTATGTCTAATGTTGAACAAATTATACGCTGCTCCAAAATCCAAACAGATTAAGTGTACCTTCTCGATGTAGTCATAAATATCTGCAACACTGTTCTCGGTTATTCCACTCATGGTGAATGTCTTCCCACTGCTTGTCTGCCCATATGCAAAGACGCTTGCTACAAATAAACAGTGCCTGAACAGTCAACTTCGTGCCACTGCAAATAAAATCACTGTAGGACAAATGCAAGTCTGAGAGAGGGCTCTACGGACCGTTAATACCACTGACAACCGAAAGAACCACATGTTTGGCGGCTTCCTCGTAAACTTGATATGTGGAGCTGTCAGATCTGAATACTCTGTCTATTATTCACTCAAACATGGAACAGAGAAATCAGAGAAATTCTAAAACGTATTGCACGGTTGAAGAGAATAATTGCAGAGGGAAGCCAAGGATGCAAAATTGGACAAAGTAAAATAAATAAATAAATATTATAATTAAAGAAAAGGAAAGCATAGTTCGTCGCCTACAACCATCCGAGACACTCGGATCGAGCTAAAATGGCTGCTAGCAAACAGAACTGACAACCAAACACTCCGGCATTCGATCACCGTGTCACAGGTGCTCCGGACACGTACGCACTACATTGGCCGGAGAAAAGTGAAACTGAAAACTGTAAATAGCAGGAAAGAAGAACACCAAACAGCACTTTGTACTAACCAAATGAATAAGCAGTGGGGAACATGGAACGCTCCGGGAGGCTGTTCCGGAACATAATAGTTTGGTCATCGATGCATTCCCAGTCCGAGACATCGTTCTTGGAAATCTCCCTGTCATTCAACGGCCTCAACCGGACCGAGACAAAAATCTTCTCCCCTCCAGCAGTAGCGATCGTTCCCGCATTCCCGTTCACCGAAACGTGCTGCATTTTCTCCAAACGCAGCAAATCCTCTCCTCCGACCACTCCCATTCCTCACGCCATCCCGTATGGTTGCACAGCTTTATTTCTCCCTTCTCTTTTTCGTCTCTCTGCTGTACGTCTCTGCGCAAAAGCAAGGCGGTTCGGCTGTTAAAAACAAGGTAGTTGCGCCCACTCTCTAATCATGACTTAGTACTAACAAAAACTAATCCTTTTACCATTAGTCCAAGAGAGAATGTTCCAATTTTCTATCCAGTTTCGTTCAATGTCAGATGCTCTCTACCTTTTAAGTTTTATCTGCGTATTCTCTTCCCCAAACCCGCCGGTGTATTTTGGATTTTTCCCCGCCTTCCAGACTGTACCTCTGAATTTTTCTCTCACTTCTCTCTCTCTCTTCTCTCCCTCTCTCGCGCGCGCGCTTCTCTTCCTCTCTGTTTCTCTCTCTCCAGTCGCCGATATTTGAATGTCTCCGAGATCGAAGACAGTCTTCTCCCGCAGCTTTCCTCGCAGAGATCCTCCTCCGACAATGCCGCGCGCTTAACCGATCGAGCCACTAAAATCCAGCACCTGAAAACGAATTAACAGAACAAAATCCAGAAACAACGCCATTTAATCTCCAAAACGGAATCATTTCAGATTCGTACAGCAATTTACTAACTCACATTAACCGCATTAACTACACACCTCCTTAATTCCCCGGATCATTCCACATTCAACGCCATGATTCTTCCGAATCCGAGCCTCTCCTTCCAAAATCCAATAATCTCCACGTACTAGCAGTTAATAATACCCCGAAAGGCAACACTAAATCCCAAAAAAAAAAAAAAAAAAAAAAAATATCCTTCCGCGATCCGGATTCTAGAGAAAAGAGAGCCGGACGAGAATGAGAGACCGAAATCGTCCGCTCTCTCTTCTCCTCTCCAGCTTTCGATCTCCCTCTCGCGCCGGAAGATAATGGAATCGGGCTCTCCGCGGCGGTTTTTCCTTCTGCGGTCTAAATTGTCGGAAATAAAAAAACCGAATTTTTTTTTTAAAAAACGAATTTCTATCAAAAAAAGAAAATCTCCAAATCCCTAACTAATTTTTTAAAAAAAAACGAAAAACTTTCATTAGTAACTGACTAATTAACGCGGATAAACTAATCCCTTGTCGCGAATATACGCAACGGCTCGGCTTCGCTTCGCTTCGAGAACAGATCTTCGCCGTTTTCTCGCCGAGTCGGCTTCTCGTTTCGCGATAAACCGAACTTACAGCTGTCGCGTTCCCATTGGAGACAGGACAAGGACAAACCCGCGCCGGTTCGGAGCATTTATTTTAGGGCGGTCAAACCGCGGGTCCGCTTTGAATTGGGGACGGCCTTTTAGTTCTCCATGTGACCATGTGGAGGTGGGCCACCCCATGTTTGTCCTTTAGGCTTGTGTACTTAAGAGGTTAAGGGTCGCATTTAATTAAATTAAATCATATAAATTTAATATCTCTAATGTTATGAATAATTTTCGGCCGATTATTACACATGAAGAGTAAGTACTCAGTGGGGGCTATGAATCTACACTAAATTTGTTTACACAAGGTGGTCCATGGCCGGACCGGGGCCCGGACCTTGCACATGTGTTTCTTTGGACGAGCTTGTGCAGGTGGGGAAACATCTGGAATTTTTAGATTTTCTGTAGATATGGTGAAAATATAAAATTGGGTCTACCTAAATGACCCAATTATTTGGAAATTGAATGGTACATTGATAGAAGCATTACTATATTGTTCTGCATGAAATCCCATATGTGTTGATTATTACCACTTTTCAATAAAACAACCATGTTTTTTACCATTTTATGATATTACTATAATATTAAAATTAATTAAGTAAAAAAAAAAAAAAGCTATCATTTTTAAAGCTAAAAATGTTCCATTACACTATTTTTTCATCATCAAAAGGAGTTTTAAATTTTTAAATTCCAACATGAATCTAAACCTCCTATTCTATAACATTTTTTTACAAAAGTTTGTAAGCTTGCAATTAAAAAAATCAAAGTCAATTTGATTGTCCTTCCATTGCCCAACAACTGAGCAATGTGGGATGTATTTCCCAATATTTGTGGACCATGTGTCATTCCTTGAAACCACCATGCACATGTGGGCTGTGCACCAAATGCACTATGACACATGTGGACTTTGTACAAAACCTTAACAATCAAAACCAACTTATTTAATCTAGCTTTCAAGTCTCATAACACCTGGTCTCATCAAGAAATAAAAGTTGGACATCACAAGATAAACAAATTAATGGCAAGTAACATCTAACATCTTGTATGTCTCAAAGTTTCAAGGGACACTTTAGTACAAAGGTCTTGTGACCTGACACCTCAATAGGACCCACTGGTCAATTTTTACCTATTATAAAGAGCACGTTTTTCTTGAATGGAACCTATATAAAAGTCACTAGCTATTAAAAAATTCTCTATAAAGTGGTGACAATAGAGATTTAACCTTGTATATTAAATTATTTTTCAAGATTACCTATTATACCATTGCTGACATGTTGATTCAATGGTGGAACTTCGACAGTAGCTCAGTGATCCCATGGGAGTTATTATTGTGGGAGGTCTTAGTTTCGATCCTCATAACTCTTATTCGCCGTTTCGAAAAAATAAAAAATAAAAAAATTATGTTGATTCAATAGTAAAAAGAGTCTGATTTGTAGGTAATTTCTCCATATGATACTAATATAATTATTTGCTTTATAAGACCAAAATACCCTTGAACTAAGGGAATGGATGTACCAAGGAAAATGATTTGAAGTTAGGGAGTGGACTTCTTTAAAGTTAGGGATCCACAGAGTCATGGATTAGGAGATGTGGAGAAAATACTCTCTTGGGAATTTGCTGGCTCTGTGGCTTGTGGCTTGGCTAAGTTCCATGTACAAGAAAATTATATTTTTGACTTTGAAGAAGTAACAAATTCTGATTAATATAATTGATTAAAAGTTGGATCTCTGAAACCAAAGTAATTAAAAAAAAAAAAGGATCTACATTCACCTTTCCTTTTCCCAATTAGGTGGAGAGTCATCTGCTTAATCAACCACCTATCTTTACCTTTAGCTAATTAAGCGTACTTAACTAAGATTTAAGTTTGCTTTACTAGAAGAGGCAAAAAGGGGAGAGAAAGGCAATATGTGGTTCAAACTTCAAAGGCTAAAAAACAAATAAATTAGGAGGGAATATTAATATTCCCCTTCTTTTAGTAAAAAAATATCATCTTTTTAAGAACTAATGTCACCCATTAGCATTTTATTTTATTGAAAAAAAATTTATGGGTTTTTGCCTTCCTTCCCACTATATATTAAACTTCAGGTTAATCATAATATTTGGTTGAAATTCAAGTAGAGAAGTCTAAATAAGATTTTTGAAATTTTCATAAAATAAGCATGATTCATATATGCCAACCCTTGCTTTTTCTTCAGCTCCTTAGAGAGAAAGAAACCCAGAGCTGAAGAAAGTTCAAAAGAGGTGTCTGCTTTGCTTTTGTGAGAAGTTTCAGGCAGTACTTTCAGTTATTTAAATCACTCCATGTGAAACTAAAGCTGTCTACAGTTAAAATCAAGGCACTTTTAGTCACATGTGGTCTAGTGTAAAAACCCCCAACCACAGCTGCTATCTTTCTTCTCAAGCCTAATCTACTTTATCCACTTTTGCAGAGAAAGCTTGAGAGAAAGAACTGATTAAAAGTAATGTTTATATTACTATATTAATTACTCTGATTCTTAGATTGTTTTTAGTAGTACATGTGCCATTTTATATTTCTAATCTTACTTTTATCTAAAAGAGATTTTGGATTAGAAAGTAAGTAGAAGAGAGGGGGTTAAAGCAGAGGTAATGGGATTATAGTCAAGAGAAAAATCAGAAATTAATTGGGTTTAATTGTTCAGAAATGAAGACAAGATGGGGTCTTTTTTAAATTGAAGTTTCAATTATATAAGTGGAAATAATGGAGTTAAAGCTGAAAGCTGAAACCCCACAATGAAGGAGATGCTGTCAAGTGTGCCTCAGGAAAATAAATGACTGGTCCATAATTCAAATATAATGAGAAAAAAGATATATGTTTGTTCATTATTAAAGAGCTTAAATTGAATATAAGCCCACAATTCTTGAAATGTTTGTAAATGATACTATTGAAATTACAAATGCTAATAATGATTTTGTCTTCAGTTTTTTAGTAAGAATTGATAAAGGGGATGAACCAAATAAATGACACAAAATAAGGAAAATTTCAATTTTAGTAAGAACACCAAGTAATGTTTCACTTATCTAAAACAATCATATATTCTAAACAAAAGTCTCATAAATACAATGTTTTCAACTTAAACCCTCAAAAACACTTTCATTTAGATTCTCTTTACTCTAGAATGCCCTTACTCTGTTCACCCAATCCAAAAGGGAAGGAGAGAGAGTCTTTGATTAAAAAAAAAAAAATCTGATAGATTGAAACCTAACCCCAAAAACATACATTATCTTAATTGTAGTGACTTCACCTCACCTGCCACAGAAGTCTTCAAAGCCAACTCAAAAGGCTAATCCAATAGCTAATCATGTGGTGGAATTTGCTTTGTGTAATGAGAACTACTGAGGTAGTTCTTTGATAAGACAAGAGGACTGTGGAGGAAGAGACTCACTAAAATTCAACTACTCTTGGAAGAGTGTAACTGGATTTAGCTGCTATTTTATGCTGCTGAAGTCAGTTGGGTTTGTCTTGAACTCAAGGCTGGCTGTATTTGTTACTTTACTGTTTTTGGCTCAGTTATTTAATGGGGATTAGTTAGGAGTTAGGTTATGTTATGTGATTCTAGCAAGAGCAAGTGTCACAAGAGCTATGGATTTGAACCAATGTTATAAAACCCAACTTGATCATCAACACGAAGAGGTGATTGAATCCGGTTCAATCTGAGCCTGACCACTAATTATCTGATAATATCATAAGATAATAATCAGTGTCTTAAAAATTAAACTGAACCGGCCGGTCCGACCTGGTTGAACCAGAATCGGAGGCCAGTCCAGTTCTTATTGACTCGGCCCCGGTTCACCGTAAACAGCATTATTTTATTTTTTTTGTTATAGAAATATTAAATATATATAAAATATGGTGTAATAAAATTAGGATTTATTTTCTAGGGAATGTTATTGTGCTCGTGTCTGACTATTTAGAGAAAATAGATATTTCTATAAAAAGATTTAAATAAGATGTTTTGCCAAATTGCTGGTAAGATGTCCCTAGGGAAGGTAGGGCTCAATTTTGTCTCTTCGCTTCATTTTTCTTTCACGTCGTGTTTAAATGTAACTGAATGGAATAAAAATTCTTACTCAAATAAGAGACCCGTTTATTATTAAACGAATTAAGAACTAAAAATATAGTCTATATAATTTTCAGTGGATCCACCGAGCTAGGGTTGTCAACAGATAAAACCCAAATTATTAAGCCCATATCTATAGCCAAATCGTTATGAAACATGGTATCCAATAAGCTCTTTATCGGATATTATCGCATTGGATATGAGTTTTATATATTAATGAAATGGATACCCGTTAGAGCCATTAAGGAAAACACCTCCTTCCGGCCCAAAAGGCAGGCCCGCCCCAATTTACAGGCCCCCCCTAATTAGCCAGTTCGCCCCAATTAGCAGGGCCGGCCCAATTATCCGGCCCGGCCCAAAAGATAGCCCAACCCCAATTAGCTTGGCCGCCCCTAAGAGTGTAAACGGGTAATAAACGAAACGGGTAAGGGGTATTCCCTTACCCTAAGGGTGGCAGGCCTTGCCTTCCATTTGGGGTGGCAAACCCCTAAGGGTATTCCCTTACCCTAAGGAAGGCCATTTGGGGTGGCAGACCCCTAAGGCAAGGCCAACCCCAAATTAGCAGGCCTGCCCCAAATGGAAGGCAAGGCCCGCACTAGAAGGAAGGCCAACCCCAATAGCCAGGCCCACCCCAAATTACTGGCTCTACCCAAATAACTCGCCGGCCCTAATACGCTGGCCCCAATTAGTAGGCCAGACCCAATTAGCTGGCCCACCCCTAATTGCAAGCCTGCCCGAAAAGCAGGCCAGCCCAAATTGCTAGCCCACCCAATTGGCTGGCCCGGCCCAAAAAGTCCTTGCCGCCCCATGTAGCAGGCCCGCCCCAAATAGAAGGTAAGCCCCTTAATGCAAGCGCGCACCAAATGGAAGGCAAGGCCCGCACCAGAAGGAAGGCCCGCCCAAATTAGCTGGCTCGCCCCAAATAGAAGGCCCGACCCAAATAGCAGGGCCAGGAAGGGCCCAATGAGTTGGCCGCCCCAGATTGCAGGCCCGCCCCTAATTGCAGTCACGCCCCAATGGGTGGCCCGCCGCAAATGGCAGGCCCACCCTAAATGGAAGGCAATGCCCGCACCAGAAGGAAGGCCCGCCCAAAAAATTAAGCCCGCCAAAAAAAGA
>CM034083.1:25756412-25838912 GCA_019845555.1 Aristolochia fimbriata
GGATAAAGGCTATTAGAATGGAATTTAAAAGAAAATAAAGGCTGAATGTTGTAATGATCGAATTTTTAAAAAATAGAGTTGAAGGCTATAGTTAGGAAATTATATGAAAAATCATTATTGAAGACTATAGTAAGGAATTTGAAGTAGAATTGTAGCTGGAAGCAATAGTAGGTGAATTTGAAGAAAGTGGTTGTTCAAGGCTATAGTAAAAACAATTGAAACAAAAATCATGGAAAAAAGGCTGCCGTAAAGGAATTTGATGAGAAATCATGCTTGAAGGCCATAGTAAAGGAATTTTGACAAAAAATAACTTAAGGCTATAGTAAGAGAATTGGAAGAAATTCATTGTATGAGGCTATTATCATGCTATTAGAAGAAAAATAATGACCGGAGACTATTGGGAGGGAATAATAAGAAAATTCATGGTTTTAGGCTAAAGTTAAATATTTTTAAAGAAGAAAATTGTATGATGCTTGAGTAAGAGAATTTTACTAAAAAATCACAGGTGAAGGCTATAGTAATGGAATTTTAAAAAAAAAAATCAAAACTGAAGGGTATAGAAAGGAATTTGAGCAATACTAATGGCTGAAGGTAATGGTAAAAAGAATTTTAAGAAAACTATTGTTGAACTATAGTAAAGGGAATTTTAAAAAGTCATGGAAAAAAGGCTAAGAGTAGGAGAATTTGAAGGAAAATAAAAGTGGAAAGCTATAGTAAGGGGCTTTTGGCAAAAAATTATGACTTAAGGCTATAGTAAGAGAAATGGAAGAAATTTGTGGCACAAGGTTAGAGATAAGGAATTTGAAGAAAAATGATGGCTGAAGGCTACAGTTAGAAAAATTTAGTAAAATCAATGTTTAAGGATATAGTTAGAGAATTTAATGAAAATAATTCCTAGGAAATTTTAGGAAAACTAATGGTTAAAGGTTATTGTAATGGAAATTATCGAAAATAATGTCTCAATACTGTAGTGACCGAATTTTTATAAAATCAGAGCTGAAGGCTATAGTTCAGAAATCATATGAAAAATCTTAATATAAGACTATAAAGGGAATTTGAAGTAAAATCATAGCTGGAACAAATAGTAGGAGAATTTGAAGAAAATGGTGGTTGAAGGCTATAGTTAAGCAATTGAAATAAAAATCATGGTAAAAAGTTGTCGTAAGGAGTTTGATGAGAAATTGTGGTTGAAGGCTAAAGGAATTTTGACAAAAATATAACTTATGGCTGTAGTAAGTGAATTTGATGAAATTCATGGTACGAGGCTATAATAACGGTATTTGAAAAGAAATAATGATGGAAGGCTATTGGAAGGGCATTTTTCAAAACTTCTTGGTTTAAGGCAATAGTAAAGTATATTAAATAAGAAAACTTGGCTGATGCTTTTTGTAAGAGAATTTTAAGAAAAATCACAGCAGAAGGCTATAGTAAGGGAATTTTAAGAAAAAAATCTAAATTGATGGCTATAGTAAAGGAGTTTGAGCAAAACTCATGGCTGAAAGTTTTGGTAAAATAGTTTTAAGAAAACAATGGTTGAAGGCAATAGTAAGAGAATTTAAAAGTTCAAGGAAAAAAGGCTAGATTGTGTATTAGGTAGAAAAATAATGGTTGAAGGCTATAGTAATGGACTTTTGAGAAAATTTATGATAAAAAGGCTATAGTATGAGAATTTGAAGAAATTTGTGGCATAAAGGTTAGAGGTAGGGAATTTGATGAAAAAAACATGGTGGAAGGCTATAGTAAGAGAATTTTGGGAAAAATCATGGTTTAAGGCTATAGTTAAAAATTTAAAGAAAATATTTCCTAGGAAATTTTAGGAAAACTCATGGTTAAAGGCCATTGGAATGGAATTTAAAGAAAATAATGGTTGAATGTTGTAGTGAGAGAAGTTTAAAAAAATCAGAGTTGAAAGCTATAGTTAGGAAATTATATGAAAAATCTTTATTGAAGCCATAGTATGGGAGTTTGAAGTAGAATCATTGCCGGAAATAATAGTAGGAGAATTTGAAGAAAATGGTGGGTCAAGGCTACAATAAAACAATTGAAACAAAAATCATGGAAAATGGCTGTCATAAGGAATTGGAAGAGAAATCATGGTTGAAGGCTATAGTAAAGGAATTTTGACAAAAAAATGACTTAAGGCTATGGTAAGAGAATTTGAAGAAATTCATGGTACGAGGCTATATCAAGGCTAATTGAAGAAAAATAATGACTGAAGGCTATTGGGAGGGTTTTTTAAGAAAAATCATGGTTTAAGGTATATGTAAACATATTAAATAAGAAAACTTGTCTGATGCTTGAGTAAGAGAATTTTAAGAAAAATCACAGTTGAAGGCTATAGTAAGGGAATTTTAAGAAAAAAAATAAAACTGAAGGCAATTGTAAGGGAATTTGAGCAAAACTCATGGCTGAAGGCTATGGTAAAAGAATTTTAAGAAAACTATAGTTGAAGTCAATAGTAAGGTAATTTTAAAAAAGTCATGGAAAAGGGCTAGAGTAAGAGAATTTGAAGGAAAAATATAGTTGAAGGCTACAGCAAGGGACTTTTCACAAAAATATAACTAAAGGCTATAGTAAGATAATTTGAAGATAATCGGGGCCCATGGCTAGAGTTAGGGAATTTGTAGAAAAAAAAAAAAACTTGGTTGAAGGCTATAGAAACAGAATTTTAAGAAAAATCATGGTTTAAGGCTACAGTTTGAGAGTTTAAAGAAAATAATTCCTAAGGAATTTTAGGAAAACTCAAGGGTAAAAAGCTATTGTAATGGAATTTGATGAAAATCATGGTTGAAGGTTGTAGTGAGAGAATTTTTAAAAAATTAGAGGTGAAGACTATTGTCAGGAAATTATATGAAAAATCCAAATTGAAGACAATAGTGAGGGAATTTTAAGTAAAATCGTTGCTGGTAGCAATAGTAAGAGAATTTGAAGAAAACGATGGTTCAAGACTGTAATAAAGAAATCATGGTTGAAGGCTATAGTAAAGGAAACTTGACAAAAAAATGACTTAATGCTATAGTTAGAGAATATGAAGAAATTCATGGTATGAGGTTATAATAAGGGTATTTGAAAAAAAATAATGGTTGAAGTCTACAGGAAGGGAATTTTAAGAAAGTCCATGGTTTAAGCCAGTAGAAAAAATTTTAAATAAGAAAACTTATTTGATGCTTGAGTAAGAGAATTTTAAGAAAAATCACAGTTGAAGGCTATAGTAAGGGAATTTTAAGAAAAATCCAAAACTGAAGGTTATAGTAAGGGAATTTGAGCAAAACTCATGGCTGAAGGGTATGGTAAAAGAAATTTAAGAAAACTATGGTTGAACGCTATAGTAAGGGAATTTTAAAAAAGTAATGGAAAAAGGCTAGAGTAAGAGAATTGGAACGAAAATAATAATGGAAAGCTATAGTAAGGGACTATTGACCAAAATTATGACTTAAGGCTATAGTAAGAGAATTGGAAGAAATTCATGGCACAAGGTTAGAGATAGGGAATTTGAAGAAAAATCATGGTGGATGACTACAGTAAGAGAATTTTAGGAAAAATTCATGTTTATGGCTATAGTTAGCTAATTTAATGTAAATAATTCCTAGGAAATTTTAGGAAGACTCATGATTAAAGGCTATTATAATGCAATTTGAAGAAAATAATGGCTGAATGTTGTAGTTAGAGAATTTTTAAAAAATTAGAGCTAAAGGCAATTGTTTTGAAGTTATATGAAAAATCTTAATTGAACACTATAGTAAGGGAATTTGAAGTAAAATCATTGCTGGAAGAAATAGTAATAGAATTTGAAGAAAATGGTGGTTGAAGGCTATAGTAAAGTAATTGAAATAAAATTCATGGCAAAAAGCTGTCGTAAGGAATTCCATGAGAAATCATGGTTGAAGGCTATAGTAAAAGAATTTTGACAAAAAAATGACTTAAGGCTATAGTAAGCGAATTTGCTGAAAATGTATGGTACGAGGCTATAATGAGCGTATTTGAAAAAAAATAATGACTGAAGGCTATTGGAAGGGAATTTTAGGAATATTTATCATTTATGGCTATATTAAAATATTTTAAATAAAAAAACTCGACTGATGAGTGTACTATCTTAAGAAAAATCACTGCTAAAGGCTATAGTAAGGAAATTTTAAAAAAAAAAATATAAATTGAAGGCTTTAGTAGGGAGTTTGAGCAACAAAACACATGGCAGAAGGCTTTGGTAAAAACAGTTTCAAAAAAAACTATGGTTGAAGGCAATAGTAATGGAATTTAAAAGTTCAAGGAAAAAAGGCTGGATTGAGAGTATTAGAAGTAAAATAATGGTAGATGGCAATAGTAAGGGACTTTTGACAAAATTTATGACTAAAGGCTATAGTAAGAGAATTTGAAGAAATTTGTGGCACAAAGGTCAGAGATAGGAATTTGAAAAAAAATTATGGCCAAAGGCGAGAATTTTAGAAAAAAATCATGGTGTAAGGCAATAGTTAGAGAATTTAAAGAAAGTACTATTTCAAAAGGAAATTTTGGGGAAACTCATGGTTAAAGGCTATTGGAATGGTATTTAAAGAAAAATAATGGCTGAATATTGTAATGAGAGAAATTTAAAAAAATAGAGTTGAAGGCTACAGTTAGGAAATTATATGAAAAATCTTTATTGAAGACTATAGTAAGGGAATTTGAAGTAGAATCGTAGCTGGAAGCAATAGTAGGAGAATTTGAAGAAAATGGTTGTTCAAGGCTATAGTAAAATAATTGAAACAAAAATCATGAAAAAAAAGGTTGTCGTGGAGGAATTTGAAGAGAAATCATGGTTGAAGGCCATAGTAAAGGAATTTTGACTAAAAATGACTTAAGGCTATAGTAAGAGAATTTGAAGAAATTCATTGTAATGAGGAGGCTATTATCAGGCTATTGAAGAAAAATAATGACTGAACCTTACAGGGAGGGAATTTTAATAAAATTCATGGTTTTAGGCTATAGTAAACATTTTAAATAAGAAAACTTGTCTCGTGCTTGAGTAAGAGAATTTTAAGAAAAATCACAGTAGAAGGCTATAGTAAGGAAATTTTAAGAAAAATATCAAAACTGAAGGCTACATGAAGGGAATTTGAGCAAAACTCATGATTGAAGGCTATGGAAAAAGAATTTTAATAAAACTATGGTTGAACACTAATGTAAGAATTTTAAAAAAAGTCATGGAAAAAGGATACAGTAAAGAAGAGAATTTGAAGGAAAATAATAGATGAAGGCAATAGTAAGGGACTTTTGACAAAAGTTATGACTTAAGGCTATAGTAAGAGAATTGGAAGAAATTCGTGGCATAAGGTTAGAGAAAGGGAATTTGAAGAAAAATGATGGCTGATGGCTAGAGTAAGAGAATTTTAGAAAAAAATCAATGCTTAAGGCTATAGTTAGAGAATTTAATGAAAATAATTCCTAGAAAATTTTAGGAAAACTCATGGTTAAAGGCTATTGTAATGGAATTTAAACAAAATAAAGAATGAATGTTGTACAGAGAGAATTTTTAAAAAAATCAGAGCTTATGGCTTTAGTTTGGAATTTATATGAAAAATCTTAATTGAAGACTATAATAAGGGAATTTGACGATAAAATCATAGCTGGAAAAAAACAGTTAGAGAATTTGAAGAAAATGGTGGTTGAAGGCTATAGTAGAGAAATTGAAATAAAAATAATAGAAAAAAGTTGTCGTAAGGAGTTTGAAGATAAATCATGGTTGAAGGTTATAGTAAAGGAATTTTGACAAAAAAATGACTTAAGGCTATAGTAAGAGAATTTGAAGAAATTCATGGTACGAGGCTATCTTCAATGGCGGAGATAGCGGGGGCAAGGGGGGGCATGGCTCCCCCAAAAATTTCCTAAACCCTTATATAGGGTTATGGGAATAAGACCTCCCTTAAAAAATATAATATTATATATATAGAGAAAAGGTAAGAGAGAAGAGAGAGTGATTTAAGAGAAAGAAATCAGGATATATAGAGAGTGGAAATAATGAGATATGAAACCATATTATAGATGGAAAGGAATATGAATTAGGAATAGAATAAAGAGAAGGAGAGGGAGATATAGAGGATAGAGGGAAAAGAAGAGGAGGAAGAGATATATTATATCTTAGAGAGAGGTTAGAAAGAGAAGGATGTTTAAGGAGGGAAGGGGAGATATAAAAGGAGAAGGGAGGAGGGCTTTAGGGATATTTAAAAACGATTGAGAGAGAGAGAGAGAGAGTGAAAGAGAGTGAGATAGAGAGTGAGAAGGAGAGAGGGAGGAGAGAGAAGGAGAGAGGTGGAGAGAGTGAAGGAGAGAGAGGAGAGAGAGAGAAGGAAAGAGAGGGAGAGGAAGGAAGAGAAAGGGAGAGAGGGAGAGGAAATTTTGTTTCTTTACGGCCCCCGCAAGAAATTTTTCCTGGCTCCGCCTCCGGCTATATTAAGGGTATTTGAAAAAAAATAATGATTGAAGGCTATTAGAAGGTAATTTTAGGAAAAATAATGGTTTACGGCTATAGTAAAGCATTTTAAATAAGAAAATGCCACTGACGCTTGTAGTAAGAGAATTTTAAGAAAAATCACAGTTGAAGGCTATAGTAAGGGAATTCTAAGAAAAAATCAAAAATGAAGGCCATAGAAATGGAGTTTGAGCAAAACTCATGGCTGAAGGCTATGGTAAAATAATTTTAAGAAAACTATGGTTGAAGCTATAGTAAGGGAATTTCAAAAAGTCAATGGAAAAAGGCTAGAGTACTGAGAATTTGAAGGAAAATAATAATTAAAGGCTATAGTAAGGGACTTTTGACAAAAATTATGACTTAAGTCTATGTAAGAGAATTTGAAGAAATTCGTGGCACAAGGTTAGAGATAGGGAATTTGAAGAAAAATCATGGTAGGCGGCTATAGTAAAAGAATTTTAGGAAAAATCAAGGTTTAAGGCTAAAGTTCGAGAATTTAAAGAAAATATTTCCTAGGAACTTTTATGAAAACTCATGGATAAAGGATATTGTAATGGAATTTAAAGAAAATAATGGCTGAATGTTGTAGTGAGAGAATTTTAAAAAAATCAGAGCTGAAGGATATACTTAGGAAATTATATAAAAAATCTGAATTGAAGACTATAGTGAGGGAATTTGCAGTAAAACCATGGCTGGAAGGAATAGTAATAGAATTTGAAGAAAATGGTGGTTCAAGGCTATTGTAAGGCAATTGAAACAAAAATCATGGCAAAAGGCTATCGTAAGGAATTTGAAGAGAAATTATGGTTGAAGGCTATAGTAAAAGAATTTTGACAAAAAAATGACTTAAGGCTATAGTTTGAGAATTTGATGAAAGTCATAGTATGAGGTTATAATAAGGGTATTTGAAGAAAAATAATGACTGAAGTCTATTGGCAGGGAATTTTAAGAAAATCCATGGTTTAAGGCAGTAGTAAAACATTTTAAATAAGAAAACTTGTTTGATGGTTGTGTAAGAGAATTTTAAGAAAAAATAACAGCTGAAGGCAATAGTAAGGGAATTTTAAAAAAAAATCAAAACTAAAGGCTATGGTAAAAGAATATTTAGAAAACTATGGTTGAGCGCTATAGTAAGGGAATTTTAAAAAGTCATGAAAAAAGGCAAGAGTAAGAAAATTTGAAGGAAAATAGTAGTGGAAGCCTATAATAAGGGACTTTTGACAAAAGTTATGACTTAAGGCTATAGTCAGAGAATTGGAAAAAATTCGTGGCACAAGGTTGGAGATAGGGAATTTGAAGAAAAATCATGTCGGATTGCTACAGTAAGAAAACTTTAGGAAAAATCAATGTTTAAGGCCATTTTTAGAAAATTAGTGTAAATAATTCCTCGGAAATTTTAGGAAGACCCATGGTTAAAGGCTATCAAATGGAATTTGAAGAAAATAATGGCTGAATGTTGTAGAGAAAATTTTTAAAAAAATTAGAGCAAAGGATATAGTTTTGAAATTATGTGAAAAATCTTAATTGAAGACCATAGTAGGGGAATTTGAAGTAAAATCATTGATGAAAGAAATTGTAATAGAATTTGAAGAAAATGGTGGTTGAAGGCTATAGTAAAGCATGGTAGAAAGCTGTCGTAAGGAATTTGATGAGAAATCTTGGTTGAAGGAGTAAAGGAATTTTGACCAAAAAATGACTTAAGGCTATAGTAAGTAAATTTGATTAAATTCATGGTAATGAGGCAATAATGAACATATTTGGAAAAAAAAAATTGTAATGAGGCTATAATGAGCATATTTGAAAAAAATAATGACTGAAGGCTATAGGAAAAGAATTTTAGGAAAATTCATGGTTTAAGGCTATAGGAAAGCATTTTAAATAAGAAAACTCGACTGATGCTTGTAATATCTTAAGAAAAATCACAGCCGAAGGCGATAGTAAGGGAATTTTAAGAAAAAATCTAAATTGAAGGCTATAGAAAGGATTTGAGCAAAACTCATGGCTGAAGGCTTTGGTAACATAGTTTCAAGAAAACTATGGTTGAAGGCAAAGTAAGGGAATTAAAAACTTCAAGGCAAAAGGCTAGATTAAGAGTATTAGAAGTAAAATAACGGTAGAAGGCAATAGTAAGGGACTTTTGACAAAATTTTTGACTAAAGACTATAGTAAGAGAATTTGAAGAAATTCGTGGCAAGGTTAGAGATAGGGAATTTGAAGAAAATTCATGGCGGGAGGCTATAGTCAGAGAATTTTAGGAAAAATCATGGTATAAGGCTATAGTTAGAGAATTTAAAGAAAGTATTTCCAACGAAATTTTAAGAAAACTCATGGTTATAGGTTATTGGAATAAAATTTAAAGAAAATAATGGCTGAGTGTTGTAATGAGAGAATTGTAAAAAAATAGAGTTAAAGGCAGCAGTTAGGAAATTATATGACAAATCTTTATTGAAGACTACAGTAACAGAATTTGAAGTAGAATCGAAACTGGAAGCAATAGTAGGAGAATTTGAAGAAAATGGTTGTTCAAGGCTATAGTAAAATAATTGAAACAAAAATCATGGAAAAAGTCTGTCTTAAGGAATTTGAAGAGAAATCATGGTTGAAGGCCATAGTAAAAGAATTTTGTCAAAAAAATGACTTAAGGCTATAGTAAGAGAATTGGAAGAAATTCAATGTACGAAGCTATTATCAGGCTATTTGAAGAAAAATAATGACTGAAGGCTATTGGGAAGGAATTTTATGAAAATTTATGGTTTAAGGCTATAGTAAAACATTTTAAATAAGAAAACTTGTCTGATGCTTGAGTAAAAGAATTTAAAGAAAAATCACAGCTGAAGGCTATAGTAAGGGAATTTTAAGAAAAAAATCAAAAACTGAAGTCTATAGTAAGGGAATTTGAGCAAAACTAATGTCTGAAGGCTATGGTAAAAGAATTTTAAGAAAACTATGGTTGAACGCTATAGTAAGGGAATTTTTAAAAAGTTATGGAAAAAGGCTAGAGTAAGAGAATTTGAAGGTAAATAATAATGGAAGGCTATAGTAAGGGACTTTTGATAAAAATTATGACTTAAGGCAATAGTAAGAGAATTGGAAGAAATTCGAGCCACAAGGTTAGAGATAGGGAATTTGAAGAAAAATGATGGCGGAAGGTTACAGATAAAGACAATTTTAGAAAAATCAATGTTTAAGGCTATAGTTAGAGAATTCAATGAAAATAATTCCTTCGAAATTTTAGGAAAACTCAAGGTTAAAGTCTATTGTAATGGAATTTGAAGAAAAAAATGGTTGAATTTTGTAGTGAGAGAATTTTTTAAAAATTAGAGCTGAAGGCTATAGTTAGATATTTATATGGAAAATTCAAATTGAAGACTAAGTAAGGGAATTTGAAGTAAAATCATTGTTGGAAGCAATAATAAAAGAATTTGAAGAAAATGGTGATTCATGGCTATAGCAGACCAATTGAAACATAAATCATGGCAAAAGGATGTCGTAAGGAATTTGAAGAGAAATCATGGTTGAAGGATATAGTAAAAGAATTTTGACAAAAAAATGACTTAAGGCTATAGTAAAAGAATTTGAAGAAATTCATGGTACAACGCTATATTAAGTGTTTTTGCAGAAAGATAATGACTGAAAGCTATTGGCAGGGAATTTAAAAAAAAATCATAGTAAAGTCTTTAGTAAAATATTTTAAATATGAAAACTTATCTAATGCTTGAGTAAGTGAATTTTAAGAAAAATCACAGCTGAAGGCTATAGTGGAGGAATTTTAAGAAAAAAATCAAAACTCAAGGCTATAGTAAGGGAATTTGAGCAAAACTCATGGTTCAAGGCTATTGTAACAGAATTTTAAGAAAACATTGGTTGAAGGATATAGTAAGGGAATTCTAAAAAGTCAAGTAAAGAGGCTAGTGTAGGAGAATTTGAAGGAAAGTAATTGTTGAAGGCTATAGTAAGGGACTTTCGACAAAAATTATGACTAAAGGCTATAGTAATAGAATTTTAAGATATTCGGAGCTCAAGGCTAGAGTTAGGGAATTTTAAGAAAAAACATGGCCAAAGGCAATAGAAAGAGAATTTTAGGAAAAATCATGGTTGAAGGCTATAGTTAGAGAATTTAAAGAAAATAATTCCTATGGAATTTTCGTAAAACTTATGGTTAAAGGCTATTGTAATGGAATTTGGAGAAAATAGTGGTTGAATGTTGTAGTGAGAGAATTTAAAAAAATCAGAGCTAAAGCCTATTGTTAGGAAATTATATGAAAAATCTAAATTGAAGACTATAGTCAGAGAATTTAAAGTAAAATTATTTCTGGAAGGAATAGTAAGAGAATTTGAAGAAAATGGTGGTTCAAGGCTATAGTCAAGCAATTGAAACAAAAATAAAGGCAAAAGGCTGTCATAAGGAATTTGAACTGAAATCTTCGTTGAATCCTATAGTAAAGAAATTTTGAAAAAAAAATGACTTAAGGCTATGGTAAGATAATTTGAAGAAATTCATAGCACAAGGTTAGAGTAAGGGAATTCAAAGAAAAATCATGGCAGAAGGCGACAGTAAAAGAATTTTAAGAAAAATCAAGGTTTAGGGCTATAGTTAGAGAATTTCTTGAAAATAATTAATAGGAAATTTAAGGAAAAATCATGGATAAAGGCTACTGTAATGGAATTTAATAAAAATAAAGGCAAAAAGTTGTAGTGAGAGAATTTTAAAAAAATCAGAGCAGAAGGCTATAGTTCGGAAATTATATGAAAAATCGAAATTGTAGGCTATAGAAAGGGAATTTGGAGTAAAATTATTGCTTCAAGCAATAGAAAGGGAATTTGAAGAAAATGGTGGTTCAAGGATATAGTAAAGCAATTGAAACAAAAATCATGCCAAAAGGCTATCGTAAGGAATTTGAAGAGAAATCATGGTTGAAGGCTATAGTAAAGGAATTTTCACAAACATAAAGCTATAGTAAGAGAATTTGATGAAATTCATGGTACGAGGCTATAATAAGGGTTTTTGAAAAAAAATATGACTGAAGGCTATTGGAAGGGAATTTTAGGAAAATTAATGGTTTAAGGCTATTGTAAACCATTTTAAAGAAGAAACTCGAATGACGCTTGTATTAAGAGAATTTTTACAAAAATCACAGTTGAAGGCTATAGAAAGAAAATTCTAAGAAAAAAATTAAACAAAAAGCTTTAGTAAGGGAGTTTGAGAAAAACTCATGGCAGAAGGCTATGGTAAAAGAATTTTAAGATACTATAGTTAAAGGCGATACTAAGGAAATTTTAAAAAAGTCATGGAAAAAGGTTAGAGTAAGAGAATTTGAAGGAAAATAATAGTTGAAGTCTGTAGTAAAGAAATTTTGAAAAAAATTATGACTAAAGGCTATAGTAAGAAATTTGAAGATATTCGTGTCACAAGGCTAAAGTTAGGGAATTTGAAGAAAAATCATGGCGAAAGGCTACAATAAAAGAATTTTAGGAAAAATCAATGTTTAAGGCTATAGTTAGAGAATTTAAAAAAAACAATTCCTAGGAAATTTTAGGAAAACTCATGGATAAAGGCTATTATAATGGAATTTAAGGAAAACAATGGCTGAAAGTTGTAGTGAGAGAATTTATTAAAAATCTGAGCTGAAGGCTATTGTTCGGAAATTATATGAAAAATCCTAATAGAAGACTATAGTAAAGGAATTTGAAGTAAAATCATAGCTAGAAGCAATAGTAAGAGAATTTGCAAAAAATGGTGGTTCACGCTATAGTAAAGCAGTTGAAAAAAAAATCATGACAAAATGCTGTTGTAAGAAATTTGAAGAGAAATCATGGTTGAAGGCTATAGTAAAGGAAGTTTGATAAAAAAATGACTGAAGGCTATTGGAAGGGAATTTTAGGAAAATGAATGGTTTAAGGCTATAGTTAAGCATTTGAAATAAGAAAACCCGACTGACGCTATAGTAAGGGAATTCTAAGAAAAAAATCAAAATTGAAGGCTATAGTAAGGGAGTTGAGCAAAACTCATGGCTGAAGGCTTTGGTAAAACAATTTAAAAAAAACTACGGTTGAAGGCTATAGTATGGGAATTTTAAAATAGTCATGGAAAAAGCCTAGACTAAAAGAATTTGAAGGAAAATAAAATTTGAAGGCTATAGTAAGGGACTTTTAACAAAAATTATGACTAAAGGCTATAGTAAGAGAATTTGAAGATATACGTAGAACAAGGCTAGAGTTAGGTAATTTGGAGAAAAAACATGGCTGAAGGCTATAGAAAGAGAATTTTAGGAAAAATAATGGTTTAAGGCTATAGTTAGAGAATTTAAAGAAAATAATTCCTAGGGAATTTTAGGAAAACTCATGGATGAAGGCTATTGTAATGGAATTAAACGAAAATAAAGGTTGAAAGTTGTAGTGAGACAATTGTTTAAAAATCAGAGCTGAAGGCTATAGTTCGGAAATTATATGAAAAATCTAAATTGAAGGATTTAGTAAGGGAATTTGAAGTAATATCATAGCTGGAAGCAATAGTAAGAGAACTTAAAGAAAATGGTGGTTCGAGGCTATAGTCAAGCAATTGAATCTCAAATCAAGGCAAAATGATGTCGTAAGGAATTTGAAGAGAAATCATGGCTGAAGGCTATAGCAAAGGAAGTTTGACAAAATTCAAGGTATGAGGTTATATTAAGGGTTTTTGGAAAAACATATTGACTGAAGGCTATTGGAAGGGAAGTTTAGGAAAATTAAAGGTTTAAGGCTGTAGCATAGCTTTTAAGAAAACTAGACTGACGCTTGTAGTATAACATTTTACGAAAAATCACAGTTGAGGGTAATAGTAAGGGAATTTTGAGAAAAAAAACAAAATTTAAGTCTATAGTAGGGGAGTTTGAGCAAAACTCATGGCTGAAGGCTTTCGTAAAAAATTTAAAGAAAACTATGGTTGAAGGCTATAGTATGGGAATTTTAAAAAAGTCAAGGAAAAAAAGGCAAGAGTTAGAGAATTTGATGGAAAAATAATAGTTGAAGTCCATAGTAAGGGACTTTTAACAAAAATTATGACTAAAGGCTATAGTTAGAGAATTTGAAGATATTCGTGGAACAAGGCTATTGAAAGAGAATTTTAGGAAAAATCATGGTTTAAGGCTATATTTAGAGAATTTAAAGATAATAATTCCTAGGGAAATTTAGGAAAACTCATCGTTAAAGTCTATTGTAATGGAATTTGAAGAAAATAATGGCTGAATGTTGTAGAGAGAGAATTTTGAAAAAATTAGAGCTGAAGACTATTGTTAGAAAATTATATGAAAAATCCAAATTGAAGACTATAGTAAGGGAATTTGAACTAAAATCATTACTAGAAGCATAAGTAATAGAATTTGAAGAAAATGGTGATTCAAGGCTATAGTAAAGCAATTGAAACAAAAATCAAGGCAAAAGGCTGTCGTAAGGAATTTGAAGAGAAGTCATGGTTGAAGGCTATAGTAAACAAATTTTGACAATAATATCACTTAAGGCTATAGTAAGAGAATGACGAAATTCATGGTACGAGGCAATAATATGGGTATTTGAAGAATAATAATGACTGAAGGCTATTGGATGGGAGTTTTAGGAAAATTAAAGGTTTAAGGCCATTGTAAAGCATTTTAAATAAGAAAACTCCACTGATGCTTGGAGTAATAGAATTTTAAGAAAAATCACAGTTAAAGGCTATAGTAAGGGAATTTTAAAAAACAAAATCAAAATTGAAGGCTATAGTAAAGGAGTTTGAGCAAAACTCATGGCCGAAGGCTTTGGTAAAACAATTTTAAGAAAGCTGAGGTAGAAGGCTATAGTAAGGGAATTTTTAAAGAGTCATGGAAAAAGGATAGAGTAAGAGAATTTGAAAGAAAATAATAGTTGAAAATAATAGAGTAAGGGACTTTTTACAAAAATTATGACTTAAGGCTATAGAACGAGAATTTGAAGAAATTCGTGGCACAAGGTTAGAGATAGGGATTTTGAACTAAAATCATGGCGAAAGGCTACAGTAAAAGAATTTTAAGTAAAATCAAGGTTTAAGACTATAGTTAGAAAATTTAAAGAAAACAATTCATAGGAAAATTTATGAAAACTCATGGATAAAGACTATTGTAATGGAATTTAAAGAAAATAAAGGCTGAATGTGATAGAGAGAGAATTTTAATATCAGATCTGAAGGCTATAGTTGAGAAATTATATGAAAAATCTTAATTGAAGTAAAATGATAGCTGGAAGCAATAGTCAAAGAATTTGAAGATAATAGTAGTTGAAGGCTCTAGTAAAGCAATTGAAACAAATATCATCGCAAAAGGCTGTCGTAAGGAATTTGTAGAGAAATCATGGTTGAAGGCTATAGTAATGGAATTTTCAAAAAAAAAAATGACTTAACGCTATAATAAGAGAATTTTAGGAAATTCATGGTACGAGTCTATAATAAGGGTTTGTGAAAAAAAATAATTATTGAAGGCTATTGGAAGGGAATTTTAGGAAAGTTAATTGTTTAAGGCTATAGCAAAGCATTTTAAATAAGAAAACTCGGCTGGCGCTTGTTATAAGAGAATTTTACGAAAAATCACAATTGAGGGAAATAGTAAGGGAATTTTAAGACAAAACCAAAATTTAAGGCTATAATAAGGGAATTTCAGCAAAACTCACGACTGAAGGCTTTCGTAAAACAATTTTAAGAAAACTATAGTTGAAGGCTATAGAATGGGAATTTTAAAAAAGTCATGGAAAAAGGCTAGAGTAAGAGAATTTGAAAGAAAATAATAGTTGAAGGCTAGAGTAAGGGACTTTTTACAAAAGTAATGACTAACGGTGGTTTAGTGCATAGAGAATTCAATGTTTACAGAGAGTTTACAGTCATAGACAATGATTTCCCTGAAAATGAACTTCTAGGGAAAACTTTCTCTTGTTTGTGGTTGACACTAAGACTTTGCTATATCGACAAAGTAATTAATAAATTCTACTGATTGATAAATAATTATTTTATTTAGAGTTATTGTTGAATTATTCTAAAGAGTAAAAAATTAAAAAAACAATATTTTTATATAAATACAAAGAATTTAACTTTTCTCTATATCAATAATTTTTATATAATGCATTAGATGATCAATATTTATTTAGTAAACATAATTTTATGTTTTTATACAATGATCCTACTATTTGATTAATTTTCTCATTAACCAAATTTACTAAATATTTAGCCATTTATTACCTATAACCATATTTTTTTCTTTTGAATGATTTAATTTAGTATATATTACTTCAATAAAAAAAAAAAGAAAATTTTTAAATTAATTTTATTATAATTTTTTATTATAAGTATTTTTTTATTTTAAATGGTAATAGAAAAAATAGGTCCTGAAGATATGATCTATGATTTTTATATTATTTTTCTCTTTAAAAGATTATATAAGTTTTTATATATTTAAAAATAAAATAATTTTTTTAATTATGATTTTATTAAAAGGGAATTCAAAACATAAAAAGAGGTAATCGTATAAACATTTAAAACTACTTTAAATTTTTATTTGAAGAAATTAATTATAAATAAATAAGTTTTTTTCCTCTGTTTTTAAAATTGAACAGACCATCAAACCGGCAGTATGTTCTGTTTTGGTTGAACCTGGTTGCACCGGGTTGGACCAATGGTTCAACCATTAAATAGTATACTCTATACTTTATACTTTCATAATAATTCTATAGAAAAAATTACAAAAATAATCCTAATTTTTGGTGAACTGGGCCGAAGTCAATAAGAACCGAATTGGCCTCCAATTCTGGTTCAATCAGGTCTGACCGGCCGGTTTGGTTCGGTTTTTAAAACACTATTTTTAACAAGTTTGAGAATAAGTAGTCACTATTTTTTAAAAAAAGAATTAAAAGAAAAGAAATTAATTTTATATTTACAAAAATATTTTTTTTTATTTTTGTGTCTGCTCCCCTAATTTTAGAAGGCTGTTGAGCCAGAGAATTGGAGAGAGTTGAAAATTCCATGTCTTGAGGTGAGAAATGGAATTCTTAAAACCCCTCTAAATTTACACTGTCCTAAAAACTCTAATTTCTCTCCTAAGTTTTAGGAGAAATGAAAGTTATCCAGAATTTACTCTGACTATCCTGAGAAAGTTCTATTTTCCAGGAATTTATATTCTCTAACTTCACTTTCCCTAACGACTAAACCCCTGTAAAGGCGATAGTTAGAGAATTTGAAGATTTTCGTGGCACAACGCTATTGAAAGATAATTTTAGGAAAAATCATGGTTTAAGGCTATATTTAGAGAATTTAAAGAAAATAATTCCTAGGGAAATTTAGGAAAACTAATCACTAAAGTCTATTGTAATGGAATTTGAAGAAAATAATGGTTGAATGTTGGAGTGAGAGAATTTTAAAAAAATTAGAGCTGAAGGCTATTGTTAGAAAATTATATGAAAAAGCCAAATTGAACACTATAGTAAGGGAACTTCATGTAAAATCATTACTGGAAGCAATAGTAGGAGAATTTGAAGAAAATGGTGGTTCAAGGCTATAGTAATGCAATTGAAACAAAAATCAAGGCAAAAGACTGTCGTAAGATATTTGAAGAGAAATCATGGTTGAAGGCTATAGTAAACAAATGTTGACAACAGTATGACTTAAGGCTATAGTAAGAGAATTTCAAGAAATTCATGGTACGAGGCTATATTAAGGGTATTTGAAGCAAAATAATGATTGAAGGCTATAGGAAGAGAATTTTAGGAAAATTAATGGTTTACGGCCATAGTAAAGCATTTTGAATAAAAATCTCCACTGACGCTTGGAGTAATAGAATTTTAAGACAAATCACAGTTGAAAGCTATAGTAAGGGAATTATAAGAAAAAAATCTAAATTGAAGGCTATAGTAAAGGAGTTTGAGCAAAACTCATGGCCGAAGGCTTTGGTAAAACAAATTTAAGAAAACTGAGGTTGAAGGCTATAGTAAGGGAATTTTTAAAAAGTCATGGAAAAAGGATAGAGTAAGAGAATTTAAAGGAAAATAATAGTTGAAGGCTATAGTAAGGGACTTTTAACAAAAATTAAACTTAAGGCTATAGTAAGAGAATTTGAGGAAATTCGTCGCACAAGGTTAGAGATAGGGATTTTGAAGAAAAATCATGGCGAAAGGCTACAGTAAAAGAATTTTAAGAAAAATCAAGGTTTAAGGCTATAGTTAGAGAATTTAAAGAAAACAATTCCTAGGAAATTTTAGGAAAACTCATGGATAAAGGATATTGTAGTGGAATTTAAAGAAAATAATGGCTGAATGAGTTAGAGAGAGAATTTTTAAAAAATCAAAGCTAAAGGCTGTAGTTCAGAAATTATAAGAAAAATCTTAATTGAAGACTATAGTAAGGGAATTTGAAGTAAAATAATTGCAGGAAGCAATAGTAAAAGAATTTAAAGATAATAGTGGTTGAAGGCTCTAGTAAGGCAATTGAAACAAATATCATGGCAAAAGGCTGTCATAAGGAATTTGAAGAGAAATCACGGTTGAAGGCTATAGTAATGGAATTTTCAAAAAAAATGACTTAACGCTATAGTTAGTGAATTTCAGGAAATTCATGGTATGAGGCTATAACAAGGGTTTGTGAAAAAAATAATGACAGAAGGCTATTGGAAGGGAATTTTAGGAAAATTAATGGTTAAAGGCTATAGTAAAGCATTTTGTAGAAGAAAACTTGACTAACGCTTGTAGCAAGAGAATTTTAAGAAAAATCAGAGTTGAAGGCTATTGTTAGGGAATTCTAAGAAAAAAATAAAAATTGAAGGCTATAGTAACGGAGTTTGAGCAAAACTCATGGCTAAAGGCTTTGGTAAAACAACTTAAAGAAAACTATGGTTGAAGGTTATAGTATGGGAATTTTAAAATAGTCGTGGAAAAAGGCTAGAGTAAGAGAATTTGAAAGAGAATAATAGTTGAAGGCTATTGTAAGGGACTTTTGACTTAAATTATGACTAAAGGCTATTGTAGCAGAATTTGAAGATATTCGTGGCAAAAGGCTACAGTTAGAGAAATTGAAGGAAAAACATGGCTAAAGGCTATAGAAAAAGAATTTTAGGAAAAAACTTGGTTTTAGGCTACAGTAAGAGAATTTAAAGAAAATAATTCCTAGAGAATTTTAGGAAAACTCATCATTAAAGGCTATTGTAATGAAATTTTAAGAAAATAATGGCTTAATGTTGTAGTGACAGAATTAAAAAAAAATCTGAACTGAAGACAATAGATAGGAAATTATATGAAAAATCCAAATTGAAGGCATTAGTAAGGGAATTTGGAGTAAAATCATTGCTTGAAGCAATAGTAAGAGAATTTGAAGAAAATGGTGGTTCAAGGCTATAACAAACGAATTGAAACAAATATCATGGCAAAAGGCTGTCATAAGGAATTTGAAGAGAAATCATGGTTGAAGCCTATAAAGGAATTTTGACAAAAAAATGGCTTAAAGCTATTGTAAGAGAATTTGATGAAATTCATGGTACGAGGCTATAATAATGGTTTTTGAAAAACAATAATGACTGAAGGCTATTGGAAGGGAATTTTAGGGAAATTAATGGTTTAAAGGTAAAGTAAAGTATTTTAAATAAGAAAAGTCGACTCATGCTTTTAGTAAGAGAATTTTTTAAAAAATCACAGTAGAAGGCTATAGTAAGGGAATTCTAAGAAAAAAATAAAAATTGAAGGCTATATGTAAGGGAGTTTGACCAAAACTCATGGCCGAAGGCTATGGTAAAAGAATTTTAAGAAAACTATGCTTCAAGGCGATAGTAAGGAAATTTTAAAAAAGTCATGGAAAAAGGCTAGATCAAAAGAATTTGAACGAAAATAATAGTTGAAGGCTATAGTAAGGGACTTTTGACAAAAACTATGACTAAAGGCTATAGTAAGAGAATTTGAAGATATTCATGGCACAAGGCTAGAATTAGGGAATTTGACAAAAAATCATGGCGAAAGTCTACCGTAAAAGAATTTTAGCCAAAAACTAGGTTTAAGGGTACAGTTAGAGAATTTAAAGAAAATAATTCCTTGGAAATTTTTGGAAAACTCTTGGATAATGGCTATTGTAATGGAATTTAAAGAAAATAAGGGTTGAATGTTGTTGTGACAGAATTTTTTAAAAATCATAGCTGAAGGCTATAGCTCTTAAATTATATGAAAAATCTTAATTAAAGACTATAGTAAGGGAATCTGAAGTAAAATCATAGCAGGAAGAAATAGTAACAGAATTTGATGAAAATAGTGGTTGAAGGCTATAGTAAAGAAATTGAAACAAAAATCACGGCGAAAGGCTATCGTAAGGAATTTGAAGGTAAATCATGGTTGAATGCTAAAGTTAGGAAATTTTGACCAAAAAATGACTTAAAGTTATTGTAAGAGAATTTGATGAAATTCATGGTACGAGGCTATAATAAGGGTTTTTGAAAAAAAATATTGACTAAAGGCTATTGGAAGGAAATTTTAGGAAAATTAATGGTTTAGGCTATAGCAAAGCATTTTAAATAAGAAAACTCATTTGATGCTTGTTGTAAGAGAATTTTAAGAAAAATCATAGTTGAAGGGTATAGTATGGGAATTTTAAGAAAAAAACCAAAATTGAAGTCTATAGTAATGGAGTTTGAGCAAAACTCATGGCTGAAGACATTGGTAAATCAATTTCAAGAAAATGGTGGTTCAAGGCTATTGTAAGGCAATTGAAACAAAAATCATGGCAAACGGCTGTCGTACGGAATTTGAAGAGAAATCATGGTTGAAGGTTATAGTAAACGAATGTTGACAACAAAATGACTTAAGGCTATAGTAAGAGAATTTGAAGAAATTCATGGTACGAGGCTATATTCAATGGCGGAGATAGGGGGGCAAGGGGGGGCCATGGCTCTCCCAAAATTTTCCTAAACCCTTATATAGGGTTAAGGCAATAAGGCCTCCCACCCCCCTTAAAATATAATATTATATATAGAGAGAAAAGGTAAGAGAGAAGAGAGAGAGAAATCAGGAGAGAGAGTGAGAGAGAGAGAGAGTGAAATGAATGAGTGAGAGAGAGATATAGAGAGAGTGAAGTGAGAGAGAGAGAGGGAGGAATGAGAGAGTGTGAAAGAGAGAGGAGAGAGAGAGGGAGAGAGGAGAGAGGGAAGGAGAGAGAGAGAGGGAGAGAGGGAGGGAGACAGAGAGTGAGGAGAGAAGGAGAGAGAGAGAGAGGAGAGAAAGAGAGGGAGGGAGGATTTTATTATTTAGGGAGGGAGAGAGGAGAGAAGGAGAGAGAGAGAGAGATTATTTAGACATTTTAGAGGGATCATAGAGAGAGAGGAGTATGAGAGAGTGAATTGACCTATGAGAGAGAGAGAGAGAGACAGGGGAGATGAGAGAGAGAGAGAAGGAAAGAGAGGGAGAGGAAGGAAGAGAAAGGAAGAGAGAAAGAGGGAGGAAAGTTTGTTCTTTACGGCCCCTGCAAGAAATTTTCCCTGGCTCCGCCTCTGGCTATATTAAGGGTATTTAAAAAAATTAATGACTGAAGGCTATTGGAAGGGAATTTTAGAAAAAATAATGGTTTAAGGCTATGGTAAAGAATTTTAAATAAGAAAATGCCATTGATGCTTGTAGTAAGAGAATTTTAAGAAAAATCACAGTTGAAGGCTATAGTAAGGGAATTCTACAAAAAAATCAAAATTGAAGGCTATAGTAATGGAGTTTGAGCAAAACTCATAGCTGAAGGCTTTGGTAAAATAATTTTAAGAAAACTATGGTTGAAGCTATAGTAAGGGAATTTTAAAAAAGTCACAGAAAAAAGCTAGAGTAAGAGAATTTGAAGGAAAATAAAATTGAAGGCAAAAGTAAGGGACTTTTCACAAAAATTAAGACTTAAGGCTATAGTAAGAGAATTTGAAGAAATTCGTGGCACAAGGTTAGAGATAGGGAATTTGAAGAAAAATCATGGCAGACGGCTACAGTAAAAGAATTTTAGGAAAAATCAAGGTTTAAGGCTATAGTTAGAGAATTTCATGTAAATAATTCCTTGGAACTTTTAGGAAAACTCATGGATAAAGGTTATCTTAATGGAATTTAAAGAAAATAATGGCAGAATGTTGTAGTGAGAGAATTTTTAAAAAATTAGAGCTGAAGGCAATAGTTCAGAAATTATATGAAAAATCTTAATTGAAGACTTTAGTAAGGGAATTTGAAGTAAAATCATAGCAGGAAGCAATTGTAACAGAATTTATAGAAAATAGTTGTTGAAGGCTATAGTAAATCAATTGAAACAAATATCATAGCAAAAGGTTGTCGTCAGGAATTTGAAGGTAAATCTTGGTTGAAGGCAATAGTAAAGGAATTTTGACAAGAAAATGACTTAAGGCTATAGTAAGAGAATTTCAAGAAATTCATGGTACGAGTCTATATTAAGGGTATTTGAAGAAAAGTAATGACTGAAGTCTATCGGAAGAGAATTTTCAGAAATTAATGGTTTAAGGTTATCCTAAAGGATTTTAAATATGAAAACTCCATTGACGCTTGTAGTAAGAGAATTTGAAGAAAAATCACAGTTGAAGGATATAGTAAGGGAATTCTAAGAAAAAAATAGAAACTGAAGGCCATGGTAAAAAAATTTTAGCAAAACTCATGGCTAAAGGCTATGGTAAAAAAATTTTAAGAAAACTGTGCTTGTAGGCGATAGTAAGGAAATTTTAAAAATGTCAAGGAAAAATCCTAGAGTAAAAGAATTTGAAAGAAAATAATAGTTGAAGGCTATAGTATGGGACTTTTGACAAAAATTATGAGTTAAGGCTATAGTAAGAGAATTGGAAGAAATTTGTGGCACAAGGCTAGAGTTAGGGAATTTGAAGAAAAATCATGGCGGAAAGCTACAGTAAATGAACTTTAGGAAAAATCAAGGTTTAAGACTATAGTTAGAGAATTAAAAGAAAAAAATTCCTAGGAAATTTTAGGAAAACTCAAGGAAAAAGGCTATTGTAAAGGAATTTAATGAAAATAATGGCTGAATGTTGTAGTGAGAGAATTTTTTGAAAATCAGAGCTGAAGGCTATTGTTCCAAAATTTTATGAAAATCCTTAATTGCAGACTATAGTAAGGGATTTTAAAGTAAAATCATAGCTGGAAGCAATAGTAACAGAATTTGAAGAAAATAGTGGTTGACGGCTATAGTAAAGCAATTGAAACAAAAATCGTGGCAAGAGGCTGTAGTAAGGAATCTGAAGAGAAATCATGGTTGAAGGCTATTGTAAACAAATTTTGACAACAATATGGGTTAAGGCTATAGAAAGAGAATTTGATGAATTTCTAGATACGAGGCTATAATAAAGGTTTTAAGAAAAAAATAATGACTGAAGGCTATTGAATGGGAATTTTTGGAAAATTAACGATTTAAGGCTGTAGTAAAACATTTAAAAAAAAAACTCGACTGACACCTATAGTAAGAGAATTTAAAAAAAAATCACAGCTGAAGGCTATATTAAGGGAATACTAAGAAAAAAATCAAAATTAAAGCCTATAGTATGGAAGTTTTACCAAAACTCATGGCTGAAGGCTTTGGTACAACAATTTTAAGAAAACTATGGTTGAAGGCTATAGAAAGGGAATTTTAAAGAAGTCATGGAAAAAGGCAAGAGTAAGAGAATTTGAAGGAAAATAATAGTTGAAGGCTATAATAAGGGACTTTTGAAAAAAATTATGACTTAAGGGTATTGTAAGAGAATTGAAAGAAATTCATGGCAGAAGGTTAGAGATAGGGAATTTGAATAAAAATCAATGCCGAAGATTACTGTAACAGAATTTTAGGAAAAATTAAGTTTTAAGGCTATAGTTAGAGAATTTAAAGGAAATAATTCCTAGGAAATTTTAGGAAAACTCATGGTTAAAGTCTTTTGTAAAGAAATTTAATGAAAATAATAGCAGAACGTTATAGTGAGAGAATTTTTAAAAATTCAGAGCTGAAGGCTATATCTCGAAAATTATATGAAAAATCTTAATTAAAGACTATAGTAAAGGAATTTAAATTAAAGTCATAGCTGGAAGTAATAGTAAGAGAATTTGAAGAAAATTGAGATTCAAGGCTATAGTAAAGCAATTGAAACAAAAATCATGGCAAAAGGGTGTCATAAGGAATTTGACGAGATATTATGGTTGAAGGCTATAGTAATGGAATTGTGACAAGAAAATGACTTAAGGCTATAGCAAGAGAATTTGATGAAATTCATGGTACGAGGCTATAATAATGATTTTTGAAAAAAAATAATCATTGAACCCAATAGGAAGGGAATTTTAGGAAAATTAATGGTTTAAGGCTATAGTAAAGCATTTTAAATAATAAAACTCGATTGACGCTTGTAGTACGAGAATTTTAAGAAAAATCACAGCTGAATGCTATAGTAAGGGTTTTCTAAGAAAAAACCCAAAATTGAAGGCTATAGTAAGGGAGTTTTAGCAAAACTCATGGCTGAAGGTTTTGGTAAAACAATATTGACAAAAATATGACTTAAAGCTATTGTTAGAGAATTTCAAGAAATTCATGGTACGAGGCTATAAAAGGAATTTATAAAAAAATAAAGATTGAAGGCTATTGGATGGGAATTTTTGGATAATTAATGATTTAAGGCTACAGTAAAGAATTTAAAAAAGAAACTCGACTAACGCTTGTAGTAAGAGAATTTAAAGAAAAATCACAACTGAAGGCTATAGTAAGGGAATTCTAAGAAAAAAATCTAAATTGAAGGCTATAGTAAGGGAGTTTTAGCAAAACTCATGGCTGAAGGCTTTGGTAAAACAATTTTAAGAAAACTATGGTTGAAGGCTATGTAAGGGAATTTTAAAGAAGTCATAGAAAAAGGCTTGAGTTAGAGAATTTGAAGGAAAATAATAGTCGAAAGCTATAGTAAGGGACTTTTGACAAAAATTATGACTTAAGGCTATAGTAAGAGAGTTGGAAGAAATTCGTGGCAGAAGGTTAAAGATAGGAAATTTGTACAAAAATCATGGCCGAAGGCTACAGTAAGAGAATTTTAGGAAAAATTAAGGTTTAAGGCTACAGTTAAAGAATTCAAAGAAAATAATTGCTAGGAAATTTTAGGAAAACTCATGGTTAAAGAAAATTGTAATGGAATTTAAAGAAACTAATGGCAGAATGTTGGAGTGAGAATTTTTAAAAAAACAGAGTTGAAGGCTTTAGTTCAAAAATTATATGAAAAATCCTTATTGAAGACTATAGTAAAGGAATTTAAAGTAAAGTCATAGCTGGAAGCAATAGTAAAAGAATTTGAAGAAAATGGAGATTCAAGGCTACAGTAAAGAAATTGAAAAAAATATTATGGCAAAAAGCTGTCGTAAGGAATTTGAAGACAAATCTTGATTGAAGGCTATAATAAAGGAATTTTGACCAAAAGTAAGAGAATTTGATGAAATTATTGGTACGATGCTATCATAAGGGTTTTTGACAAAAAATAATGGCTGATGGCTATTGGAAGGGAATTTTAGGAAAATTAATGGATTAAGGCTATAGTAAAGCATTTTAAATAAGAAAACTTGACTGACACTTGTTGTAAAATAATTTTAAGAAAAATTTTAGCTGAATGCTACAGCAAGGGAATTCTAAGAAAAAAATAAAAATTGAAGGCTATAGTAAGGGAGTTTGAGCAAAACTCATGGTTGAAGGCTTTGGTAAATCAATTTTAAGAAAACTGTGGTAGAAGGCTATAGAATGGGTATATTAAAAAAATCATGGAAAAAGGCTAGAGTAAAAGAATTTGATGGAAAATAATAGTGGAATGCTATAGGAAAAGAATTTTGACAAAAATTATGACTTAAGGCAATAGTAAGAGAATTTAAAGATATTCTTGGCACAAGGCTAGAGTTAGGGAATTTGAAGGAAAAGCATGGCTGAAGGCTATAGAAAGAAAATTTTAGGAAAAATCATGGTTGAATGCTATAGTTTGAGAATTAAAAGAAAATAAATCTAAGGGAATTTTAGGAAAACTCATCGTTCAAGGGTAATTTAATGGAATTTAAAGAAAATAATGGCTGAATGTCGTAGTGAGAGAAATTTAAAAAAATCAGAGCTGAAGGGTATAGTTCGGTAATTATATGAAAAATATTAATTGAAGACTAAGGGAATTTGAAGTAAAACCATAGCTGGAAGCAATCGAAACAGAATTTGAAGAAAATGGTGGCTGAAGGCTATAGTAATGCAATTTGAAGAGAAATTATGGTTGAAGGCAATAGTAAACGAATTTAAAAAAAAAATAAAAGCCTTATGGCTATAGTACGAGAATTTCATGAAATTATAGGTTTAAGGCTATAGAAAAGCATTTTAAAGAAGAAAATTTGACTGACGCTTGTAGTAAGAGAATTTTAAGAAAAATCACAGCTGAAGGCTATAGTAAGTGAATGCTAAGAAAAAAATCAAAATTGAAGGCTATAGTAAGGGAGTTTGATCAAAACTAATGGTTGAAGGCTTTGGCAAAACAATTTTAAGAAAACTATGGTTGAAGGCTACCGTAAGGGAATTTTAAAAAAGTTATGGAAAAAGGCTAGAGTAAGAGGATTTGAAGGAAAATAATAGTTGAAGGCTATAGTTAGGGACTTTTGACAAAAATTATGACTAAAGGCTATAGTAAGAGAATTTGAAGATATTCGTGGCTCAAGGCTAGATTTAGGAAATTTGAAGAAAAAACATGTTTGAACGTTAAAGAAAGAGAATTTAGGAAAAATCATGGTTTAAGGCTATAGCTAGAGAATTTAAAGAAAATAATTCCTAGGGAATTTTAGGAAAACCCTTTGTTAAACGCTATTGTAATGGAATTTGAATAAATAAATGGTTGTATGTCGTACTGAGAATATTTAAAAAAACTCTGAGCTGATGATTATAGTTAGGAAATTATATGAAAAATCTAAATTGAAGGCTACATTAAGGGAATTTATAGTAAAATCATTGTTGGAAGCAATAGTAAGAGAATTTGAAGAAAATGGTGGTTCAAGGCTATAGTAAAGCAATTGTAACAAAAATCATGGCAAAAGGCTGTCGTAAGGAATTTCAAGAGAAATCATGGTTCAAGGCTAAAGTAAAGGAATTTTGACAAAAAATTCACTTAACGCTATAGTAAGAGAATTTGATTAAATTCATGGAACTAGGCTATATTAACGGTTTTTGAAAAACAATAATCACTAAAGACTATTGGAAGGAAATTTTAAGAAAATTAATAGTTTAAGGCTATAGTAAAGCATTTAAAATAAGAAAACTCGACTGACGCTTGTAGTAAGCGAATTTTAAAAAAAATCACAGCTGAAGGCTTTAGTTAGGGAGTTCTAAGAAAAAAATCAAAATTGAAGGCTACATAGTAAGGGAGTTTCAGCAAAACTCATGGCTGAAGGCTTTGGTAAAACAATTTAAGTAAAACTATGGTTGAAGGCAATAGTATGAGAATTTTAAAAAAATCATGGAAAAAGCCAATAGTAAGAAAATTTGAAGAATATAATAGTTGAAGGCTGACTTTTGACAAAAATTATGACTAAGGGCTATAGTAAGAGAATTTGAAGATACTCGCGGCACAAGGCTAGAGTTAGGGAACTTGATGAAAAAACATGGCTGAAGGCTATAGAAAGTGAATTTTAGGAAAAATCATGGTTTAAGGCTATAGTTAGAGAATTTGAAGAAAATAATTCCTGGAGAATTTTAGGAGAACTCATCGTTATAATGGAATTTGATGAAAATAATGGCTGAATGTTGTAGTGAGAATATTTTAAAAAAATCAAAATAGAAGACTATAGTTAGGAAATTATATGAAAAATCCAAATTGAAGGCTACAGTAAGGGAATTTGGAGTAAAATCATTGTTGGAAGCAATAGTAAGAGAATTTGAAGAAAATGGGGGTTAAAGGCTATAGTAAAGCAATTGAAGCAAAAATCAAGGCGAAAGGCAGTCATAAGGAATTTGAAGAGAAATCATGATTGAAGGCTATAGTTAAGGAATTTTGACAAAAAAATGACTTAAGGCTATAATGAGAGAATTTGATGAAATTCATGGTACGAGGCTATAATAAGGGTTTTTGAAAAAAAATAATGACTCATGGATTTTGGAAGGGAATTTTAGAAAAATTAATGGTTTAAGGCCATAGTAAATCATTTTAAATAAGAAAACTTGACTGACGCTTGTAGTAAGAGAATATAAAGAAAAATCATAGTTGAAGGCTTTAGTTAGGGAATTCTAAGAAAAAAATCAAAATCGAAAGCTCCAGTAAGGGAGTTTGAGAAAAACTCATTGCAGAAGGCTTTTAAAACAATTTTAAGAAAACTATGGATGAAGGCTATAGCATGGGAATTTTAAAAAAGTCATGGAAAAATGCTAGTAAGAGAATTAGAAGAAAACTAATAGTTGAAGGCTATGGTAAGGGACTTTTGACAGAAATTATGACTAAAGGCTATAGTAAGATAATTTGAAGACATTCGTGGCACAAGGCTCGATTTAGGAAATTTGAATAAAAAACTTTGTTGAAGACAACAGAAAAAGAATTTTTCAAAAAAATTATGGTTTAAGGCTATAGTTAGAGAATTTAAAGAAAATAATTCCTAGGGAATTTTGCGAAAACTCATCGTAAAAGGCTATTGTAATGGAATTTTAAGAAAATAATGGCTAAATGTTGTAGTGAGAATATTTTAAAAAAATCAGAGCGGAAGACGATAGTTAGGAAATTATATGAAAAATCCAAATTGATGGCTATAGTAAGGGAATTTAGTGTAAAATTATTGTTGGAAGCAATAGAAAGAAAATTTGAAGAAAATGGAGATTCAAGGCTATAGTAAAGCAATTGAAACAAAAATTAGGATAAAAGGCAGTCATAAGGAATTTGAAGAGAAATCATTGTTGAAGGCTATAATAAAGGAATTTTGACAAGAAAATGGCTTAAAGCTACAGTATGATAATTTAATTAAATTCATGGTACGAGGCTATAATAAGGGTTTTTGAACAAAAATAATCATTTAAGGCTATTGGAAGGGAATTTTAGGAAAATTAATGGTTTAAGGCAATAGTATAGCATTTTAAATAAGAAAACTCGATTGACGCTTGTAGTAAAAGAAATTTAAGAAAAATCATAGCTGAATGCTTTAGTAAGGGAATTCTAGGAAAAAAATCAAAATTGAAGGCTATAGTAAGGGAGTGTGAACAATACTCATGGATGGAGGCTTTGGTAAAACAATTTTAAGGAAACTATGGTTGAAGGCTATAGTATGGGAATTTTAAAAGAGTCATGGAAAAAGCCAGGAGTAAGAGAATTTGAAGGAATATAATAGTTGAAGGCTGACTTTTGAAACAAATTATGACTAAAGGTTATAGTAAGAGAATTTGAATATATTCGTGGCAAAAGGCTAGAGTTAGGGAATTTGAAGAAAAAACATTGTTGCAGGAGAATTAGCAGAAAATGGATATTCAAGGCTATAGTAAAGCAATTGAAATAAAAAATCATGGTAAAAGGTAGTCATAAGGAATTTGAAGAGAAATCAAGGTTGAAGGCTATAGTAAAGGAATTTTGACAAGACAATGACTTAAAGCTATAGTAACAGAATTTAATTAAATTCATGGTACGAGGCTATAATAAGGGTTTTTTAACAAAAATAATCACTGAAGGCTATTGGAAGCATATTTTAAGAAAATTAATGGTTTAAGGCAATAGTATAGCATTTTAAATAAGAAAACTCGACTGACGCTTGTAGTAAGAGAAATTTAAGAAAAATCACAGCTGAATGCTTTAGTAAGGGAACTCTAGGAAAAAAATCAAAATTGAAGGCTATAGTAAGGGAGTGTGAGCAAAACTCTTGGCTGGAGGCTTTGGTAAAACAATTTTAAGAAAACAATGGTAGAATGCTTTAGTATGGGAATTTTAAAAGAGTCATGGAAAAAGCTTAGAGTAAGAGAATTTGAAGGAATATAATAGTTGAAGACTGACTTTTGACAAAGATTATGACTAAAGGCTATAGGAAGAGAATTTGAATATATTTGTGGCAAAAGGCTAGAGTTAGGGAATTTGAAGAAAAAACATTGTTGAAGGCTATAGAAAGAGAATTTTAGGGAAAATCATGGTTTAAGGCTATAGTTAGAGAAATTGAAGAAAATAATTCCTAGGGAATTTTATGAAAACTCATCGTTAAAGGCTAGTGTAATGGAATTTGAAGAAAATGATGGCTAAATATTGTAGGGAGAATATTTAAAAAAAATCAGAGCTAAAAACTATAGTAAGGAAATTATATGAAAAATCCAAACTGAAGGCTATAGTAAGGGAATTTGGAGAAAAATCATTGTTGGAAGCAATAGTAAGAAAATTTGAAGAAATTGGGGGTTCAAGGTTATAGCAAAGCAATTGAAGCAAAAATCAAGGCAAAAGGCAGTCGTAAGGAATTTGAAGAGAAATCATGATTGAAGGCTATAGTTAAGGAATTTTGACAAAAAAATGACTTAAGGCTATATTCAGAATATTTGATGAAATTCATTGTACGAGGCTATAATAAGGGTTTTTGAAATAAAATAATGACTCATGGCTTTTGGAAGGGAATTTTAGGAAAATTAATGGTTTAAGGCTATAGTAAAGCATTTTAAATAAGAAAACTCGACTGACGATTGAAGTAATAGAAATTTAAGAAAAATCACAGTTGAAGGCTTTAGTTAGGGAATTCTAAGAAAAAAATCAAAATTGAAGGCTATAGTAAGGGAGTTTGAGCAAAACACATTGTAGAAGGCTTTTAAAATAATTTTAAGAAAACTATGGATGAAGGCTATAGCATGGGAATTTTAAAAAGTCATGGAAAAAGGCTAGAATAAGAGAATTTAAAGGAAAATAATAGTTGAAGGCGTAGTAAGGGACTTTTGATAAAAATTATGATGAAAGGCTATAGTAAGTGAATTTGAAGATATTTGTGGCACAAGGCTAGATTTAGGAAATTTGAAGAAAAAACTTGGCTGAAGGCAATAGATAAAGGATTTTTCAAAAAAATCATGGTTTAAGTCTAGAGTTAGAGAATTTAACGAAAATAATTCCTAGGGAATTTCACGAAAACTCATCGTTAAAGGCTATAGTAAAGGAATTTGAAGAAAATAATGGCTAAATGTTGTAGTGAGAATATTTTAAAAAAATCAGAGGTGAAGACTATAGTTGGGAAATTATATGAAAATTCCAAATTGAAGTCTATAGTAAAGGAATTTGGAGTAAATATATTGCCGAAAGCAATAGAAAGAGAATTTGAAAAAAATGGAGATTCAAGGCTTTAGTAAAGAAATTGAAACAAAAATCATGGTAAAAGGCAATCGTAAGGAATTTCAAGAGAAATCATGGTTGAAGGCTATAGTAAAGGAATTTGGACAAGAAAATGAGTTAAAGCTATAGAAAAACAATTTAATGAAATTTATGGTATGAGGCTATAAAAAGGGTTTTTGAACAAAAATAATCATTGAAGTCTATTGGAAGGGAATTTTAGGAAAATTAATGGTTTAAGGCTATAGTAAAGCATTTTAAATAAGAAAACTCGACTGACGCTTGTAGTAAGAAAAATTTAAGGAAAAACACAGCTGAATGAATGCTTTAGTAAGGGAATTCTAGGAAAAAAATCAAAATTGAAGGCGATAGTAAGGGAGTTTGAGCAAAACTCATGGCTGAAGGCTTTGGTAAAACAATTTTAATTAAACTATGGTTGAAGGCTATAGTATGGGAATCTTAAGAAAGTTATGAAAAAATGCAAGAGTGAGAGAATTTGAAGGAATATAATAGTTGAAGGCTGACTTTTGACATAAATTATGACTAAAGGCTATAGTAAGAGAATTTGAAGATATTCATGGCACAAGGCAAGAGTTATGGAATTTGAAGAAAAAACATTGACGAAGGCAATAGAAAGAGAATTTTAGGAAAAATCATGGTTTAAGGCTAAAGTTAGAGAATTTGAAGAAAATAACTCCTAGGGAATTTTAGGAAAACTCATCGTTAAAGGCTATTGTAATGGAATTTGAAGAAAATAATGGCTGAATATTGTAGTGAGAATATTTTAAAAAAATCAGAACAGAAGACTATAGTTTGGAAATTATATGAAAAATCTAAATTGAAGGCTGTAGTATGGGAATTTGGAGTAAAATTATTATCGAAAGCAATAGTAAGAGAATTAGAACAAAATGGTGATTCAAGGCTATAGTAAAGCAATTGAAACAAAAATCAAGGCAAAAGGTTATCGTCAGGAATTTGAAGAGAAATCATGGTTGAAGGCTATAGTAAAGGAATTTTGACAAAAAAATGACTTAAGGCTATAGTAAGAGAATTTGATTAAATTCATGGTACGAGTCTATAATAACTGTTTTTGAAAGAAAATAATCACTGAAGGCTAATGGAAGGGAATTTTATGAAAATTAATCGTTTAAGGCTATAGTATAGCATTTTAAATAAGAAAACTCGACTCACGCTTGTAGTAAGAGAATTTTAAGAAAAATCACAGCTAAAGGTTATAGTAAAGGAATTCTAAGAAAAAAATCAAAATTGAAGGCATATAGTAAGGGAGTTTGTGCAAAACTCATGGCTGAAGGCTTTGGTAAAACTATTTTAAGAAAACTATGGCTGAAGGCTAGTATGGGAATTTTAAAAAAGTCATGGAAAAAGCAAGGAGTAAGAGAATTTGAAGGAAAATAATAGTTGAAGGCTATAGTAAAGGACTTTTGACAAAAATTATGATGAAAGGCTATAGTAAGTGAATTTGAAGATATTCGTGGCACAAGGCTAGAGTTAGGGAATTTGAAGAAAAAACATTGTTGAAGGCTATTGAAAGAGAATTTTGGAAAAAATCAAGGTTTAAGGCTATAGTTAGAGAATTCGAAGAAAATAAATCCTTGGGAATTTAAGGAAAACTCATCGTTAAAAGCTATTGTAATGGAATTTGAAGAAAATAATGGCTGAATGTTGTAGTGATAATATTTTAAAAAAATCATAACAGAAGACTATAATTTGGAACTTATATGAAAAATCCAGATTGAAGGCTATAGTAAGGGAATTTGGAGTAAAATCATTGTTGGAAGCAATAGTAAGAGAATTTGAAGAAATTGGTGGTTCAAGGCTATAGTAAAGCAATTGAAACAAAAATCAAAGAATAAGGTTGTCGTCAGGAATTTGAAGAGAAATCATGGTTGAATGCTATAGTAAAGGAATTTTGACAAAAAAATGACTTAAGGCTATAGTAAGAGAATTTGATGAAATTTATGGTACGAAGCTATAATAATGGTTTTTGAAAAAAAAAAATCATTGAAGGCTATTGGAAGGGAATTTTAGGAAAATTAATGGTTTAAGGCAATAGTAAAGCATTTTAAATAAGAAAACTCGACTGACGCTTGTAGTAATAGAATTTTAAGAAAAATCACAGCTGAAGGCTATAGTAAGGGAATTCTAGGAAAAAAATCAAAATTGAAGGCTATAGTAAGGGAGTTTGAGCAGAACTCATGGCAGAAGGCTTTGATAAAACAATTTTAGTTAAACTATGGTTGAAGGCTATAGTATGGGAATCTTAAAAAAGTCATAAAAAAATGCAAGAGTGAGAGAATTTGAAGGAATATAATAGTTGAAGGCTGACTTTTGACAAAAATTATGACTAAAGGCTACAGTAGGAGAATTTGAAGATATTCGTGGCACAAGGCTAGAGTTAGGGAATTTGAAGAAAAAACATGGTTGAAGGCTATAGAAAGAGAATTTTTGGAAAAATCATGGTTGAAGGCTATAGTTTGAGAATTTGAAGAAAATAACTCCTAGGGAATTTTAGAAAAATATCGTTAAAGGCTATCGTAATGGAATTTGAAGAAAATAATGGCTGAATGTTGTTGTCAAAATATTTTAAAAAAATATGAACAGAAGACTATAGTTTAGAAATTATATGAAAAATCCAAATTGATGGCTATAGTAAGGGAATGGAGTAAAATCATTGTTGGAGGCAATAGTAAGAGAATTTTAAGAAAATGGTGGTTCAAGGCTATAGTAAAGCAATTGAAACAAAAATCAAGGCAAAAGGCTGTCATCAGGAATTTGAAGAGAAATCATGGTTCAAGGCTAAGGAATTTTGACAAAAAATGACTTAATGCTATAATAAAGGAATTTGATTAAATTCATGGTACGAGGTTATAATAACAGATTTTGAAAAAAAAATAATCACTGAAGGCTATTGGAAGGGAATTTTAGGAAAATTAATGGTTTAAGGCTATAGTATAGCATTTTAAATAAGAAAACTTGACTCAGGCTTGTATTAAGATTATTTTAAGAAAAATCACAGCTAAAGGCTATAGTAAGGGAATTCTAAGAAAAAAATCCAAATTGAAGGCTATAGTAAGGGAGTTTGAGAAAAACTCATGGCTGAAGGCTTTGGTAAAACAATTTTAAGAAAACAATGGTTGAAAGTTATAGTACGGGAATTTTTAAAAAGTCATGGAAAAAGCCAAGAGTAAGAGAATTTGAAGGAAAATAATAGTTGAAGGCTATAGTAAGGAACTTTTGACAAAAATTATGACTAAAGGCTGTAGTAAGAGAATTTTAAGATATTCATGGCACAAGGCTAGAGTTAGAGAATTTGAAGAAAAAACATGGTTGAAGGCTATAGAAAGAGAATTTTAGGAAAAATCATGGTTAAAGGCTATAGTTAGAGAATTTGAAGAAAATAATTTCTAGGGAATTTTTGGAAAACTCATCGTTAAAGGCTATTGTGATGGAATTTGAAGAAAATAATGGCTGATTGTTGTAGTGAGAATATTTTTAAAAAATCATAATAGAAGACTATTGTTAGGAAATTATTTAAAAAATCCAAATTGAAGGCTACAGTAAGGGAATTTGGAGTAAAATCATTGTTGGAAGCAATAGTAAGAGAAATGGTGGTTCAAGGCTATAGTAAAGCAATTGAAACAAAAATCATGGCAAAAGGCTGTCGTAAGGAATTTGAAGAGAAATCATGATTGAAGGCTATAGTTAAGGAATTTTGACAAAAAAAGACTTAAGGCTATAGTCAGAGAAATTGATGAAATTCATGGTACGAGGCTATAATAAGTGTTTTTGAAAAAAAAATAATGAATGATGGCTATTGGAAGAGAATTTTAGAAAAATTAATGGTTTAAGGCTATATTAAAGCATTTTAAATTAGAAAAGTTGACTGACGCTTGTAGTAAGAGAATTTTGAGAAAAATCATAGCTGAATGCTTTAGTAAGGGAATTCTAGGAAAAAAATCAAAATTGAAGGCTATAGTAAGGGAGTTTGAGCATAACTCATGGCTGAACGCTTTGGTAAAATAATTTTATGTAAACTATGGTTGAAGGCTATAGTATGGGAATTTTTAAAAAGTTATGAAAAAACGCAAGAGTAAGAGAATTTGTAGGAAATATAATAGTTGAAGGCTGACTTTTGACAAAAATTATGACTAAAGTTTATAGTAAGAGAATTTGAAGATATTCGTGGCACAAGGCCAGAGTTAGGGAAGAAAAAACATTGTTGAAGGCTATAAAAAGAGAATTTTAGGAAAAATCATGGTTTAAGGCTATAGTTAGAGAATTTGAAGAAAATAACTCCTAGGGAATTTTAAGAAAACTCATCGTTAAAGGCTATTGTAATGGAATTTGAAGAAAATAATGGCCGAATGTTGTAGTGAGAATATTTAAAAAAAAATCAAAGCAGAAGACTACAGTTTGGAAATTATATGAAAACTCCAAATTGCAGGCTATAGTAAGGGAATTTGGAGTAAAATCTTTGTTGAAAGCAATAGTAAGAGAATTTGAAGAAAATGATGGTTCAAGGCTATAGTAAAGCAATTGAAATAAAAATCATGGTCAAAGGCTGTCGTAAGGAATTTGTAGAGAAATCATGATTGAAGGCTATAGTAAAATAATTTGGTCAAAAAATTGACTTAAGGCTATTGTAAGAGAATTTGATGAAATTCATGGTACGATGCTATAATAAGGGTTTTTGAAAAAAAATAATGATTGATGGCAATAGGAAGGGAATTTTAGGAAAATTAATGGTTTAAGGCTATAGTAAAGCATTTTGAATAAGAAAATTTGACTGACGCTTGTAGTTAGAGATTTTTAAGAAAAATCACAATTGAAGGCTATTAAAAGGGAATTATAAGAAAAAAATCAAAATTGAAGGCTATAGTAAGGGAGTTTGAGCAAAACTCGTGGCTGAAGGCTTTGATAAAAGAATATTAAGAAAACTATGGTTGAAGGCTATAGTATGGGAATTTTAAAAAAGTCATGGAAAAAGGCTAGAGTAAGAGAATTTGAAGAAAAATAATAGTTGAAGGATATAGTAAGGAACTTTTGACAAAAATTATGACTTAACGTTGTTGTAAGAGAATTGGAATTAATTTGTGGCAGAAGGTTAGAGATAGGGAATTTGAAGAAAAATCATGGCGGAAGGCTACAGTTAGGGAATTTTAGGAAAAATCAAGGTTTAAGGCTATAGTAAGAGAATTTATAGAAAATCATTTCTAGGAAATTTTAGGAAAACTCTTGTTTAAAGGCTATTATAATGGAATTTCATGAAAATAATGGCAGAATGTTGTAGTGAGAGAAATTTTAAAAAATTAGAGCTGAAGGCTAGTGTTCGGAAATTATATAAAAAATCTTAATTGAAGACTATAGTAAGGAAATTTGAAGTAAAATCATAGCTGGAAGCAATAGTTACAGCATTTGAAAAAAATGGTGGTTGAATGCTATAGTAAAGCAATTGAAATAAATATCATGGCAAAAGGCTATCGTAAGGAATTTGATGAGAAATCATGGTTGAAAGCTATAGTAATGGAAATTTAAAAAAAAAAAAAATTAAGGCTATAGTAAGGGAATTTGATGAAATTCATGGTACGAGGCTATAATAAGGGTTTTGGAAAAAAAATAATGATAGAAGACTATTGGAAGAGAATTTTAGGAAAATTAATCGTTTAAGGCTATAATAAAGCATTTTAAATAAGAAAACTCAACTGACGCTTGTAGTAAGAGAATTTTAAGAAAAATCACAGCTGAAGGCTAAAGTTAGGGGATTCTAGGAAAAAATCAAAATTGATGGCTATAGTATGGGAGTTTCAGCAAAACTCATGACTGAAGGCTTTGGTAAAACAATTTTCATCAAGGGTGATTGATGTCCATTGGTCTCCACTTCCCTTCTCTGAATGGTTCATTCATACTTATTTGAAGATTTATGATAGATCTAAATGTCATCGGGTTTCTCACCTTCATCGGGTTCTACTCTATTTATTTTTCTAGGTTATTTGGCTCCTTAATCTACAACACTTCAACTCTGCCACCTGCTGATCAACATGCACATTGTGTTTGTCTGATATTATACTTCATTGAAACCTTCTACACGGACTCTTCAACATCGTGATCTCTTCTTTGAGCTTACCTATTTTAAGGTGAAGCTTCAAAACATTGTTCCTCTTTCCTTATTTTTTTTTTTTTTACTTACAATTTGTGAATCACAAAATAGACAATTAGAACTTATAAGGAAATACATTAAGCTTAATGTGGTGCCAAATCATATCTCATATGAGACGTCACCATTTAACTCTGAAATCAAGAATCTCTCTTCATTGTGGCAAACTAAATGAAATTTAACACCTAATAGGAGAACACATGAAACCATGATTGTAAGCTCTCAAACAAAAATAAAAAATAAAAAATAAAGATAAAAATAAAAACCAATGGTATAAAGTAATATAAACAACACAACGAAACATTTACTCGATCTTTCATGAGATTGCAAAAAATATGTTCATAATATTGTTTCCTCATGTACTTGTGGTCGTGACCTTCACTATACCATCTCAAAATGCGAGGGAAATTCATATTAAGAGGCGTCCACATTGCTACATGTTCATAAACCAAGTCTGAAATAAAGAAAGTATTAATATTTTTAAATTATATACCTATTATACATATTATCACAAATTAGAGATCTTGTACCTATAATGCAATTGCACAACCTTTAAGGAAAATTTTCTTCTAATTTTATTTTCCTCTTAAAACTCCTTCAATTATTTAACAAAACCCATTGATATATTTATAAAAAATTAGTGTACTCCATTATCCCATGCATATTAATTTAAATTGTTAAAATTTTCCAAAAAATTTCAAATCATTTATTCAAAACATCATTTGTGACTGGAAATAGTAAAAGAGAAAACTAATAGAAAACCAGTATCTTCATTGTATCAATGGTAGACTTCCCTTCCCCTGTCAAAACAATAATTTTATCCCCAATTTTTCCAATGGGTACTTTATTTTCTCCAAAAAATTCTTCAAATACATGGAATCTTCCCCTCTATAACTTATATCCATAGCCTTTTGATGATGCATACTTAAACCCAAAATAGCTGCAATGTCTAAGGCGCTGATGAATATTTGTTTTGGAAGGGATGGAGGGGAATGATATGGGTGGAATGGGATGGGGGAATGGGAAGGAGGGAATGGCTTGCTTAACTGATGTTCATAAACCAGATCTGAAATAAATAAACTATTAATATATGTAAATTATTTACCTATTGGGGAGGGGGGGATGGGATTGGGGGGGGGATGGGATTGGCGGGGGATGGGATTGGGGGGGGGATGGGATTGGGGGTAGGGATGGCAACGGGGGCGGGAGCCCCAAAAAACCCGACCCGACCGCTTAATTCTTATATAAAAAAAAAAGTTTTGGAGGGTATTTAAATAATACAAAGTAAAATCCTACTTTATTACGTTATCCCCTTATGTTTGACAATATGTTTAAGTATTTATATGTTTATATTATTTATTTTATAATTTTTTTATATTTTTAAAATTTTTAATATTAAACATAGCTGGTCGGTCGGGGTACCCCCGGGCGGGCGGGTTTTCAGCGGGTTCGGGCGGAGTTTTGCCCTTGGTGGGACGGGTTTAGAAATCAAACCCCGGGCGGTTTTTTGAGGGGACGGTTTTTTCGGTTTTTTGGGCGGGGATGGGTTTCAAAAACCCGCCCGCCCGCCCGCTGCCATCCCTAGGGGGATGGGATGGGGGATGGGATTGGGGGGATGGGATTGGGGGATGGGATTGGGGGGGGATGGGATTGGGGGGGTGTCGGATGGGGAAAATATATGTTTTTTTTTTAACTCTAGGCATCTTCTTGATTGTATTTAAAACGTTGTGACAACACAAGTAATGGAGGGGGAAAGACTGGTAAGAATATCAACTACATGAAACTTATAGTGATCCCTAAGGAGGTCATCAAGGGTGATCAACAATCCATGGGTCTCAATTTTCTTTCTCTAAATGGTTCGTTCATACTTATTTGAAGATTTATGTTTTATCTCAATGTCATCGGGTTTCTCCTTCATCGAGTTCCACTCTATTTCTTCTGCTTGGTTATTCGCCTCCTTAACAATGCTCCTCAACTCCGCCACCTGCTTGATCACTTTGCATTTTGTGTTTGTCTGATATTCTACTTTTTTAAACCTTTTGCATCATCTCTTCAACATTGTGATCACCTTAATCTCAAATAAGATATCACAATGTTGAAGAATCAAGGCAGAAGGTTTCAAAGAAATAGAATGTCAAACAAACACATAATATTGGAATGGAGGGCCCACTCAAACCCAGCCAAATCTCCCACAGCACGACATGTCGTAGGATGTGGGGCCCACTGAAACCCAGTAGTTGACGGGAGAGTGAGTTCACTCTCCTATTAACTCAAACTTTTGGATACCTTTTAACCAGTCTTTCCTGTAAATGAGATTCCTGCCTCATCCTCTTGTCTTTCCCTTTTCATTAAATAAAATGTGAGATTTTTCTCCTTTCTTTCGTCTCAGATCATTACTGACTTTGTTCAAAGTTTTTTTTTATTTTTTATTTTATTCCCTGCAAGATGTTTTTGTGTTGTTAATCTTCAGGGATATCCTGTTTCCCAAATCGAACAGACATTATCCCTTTAAGCCTCTTCAGCTACATAGACGACTTAGAGGTACTTGGAGGGTTTGCATGGAGTGATGTTGTATATCGTCATGTCATCTAGTAATTTTAGCATGCCATGGAGAAGAAAAATTGTTACTTAGGGGGATGTGCACTTGCAACCATTATAATAATTAAATGATTTGAATTTGTGTTCTGTTTTACTTCATTGTTTATTTGCGCTTCCACTTTTTTGCAGGTTTGGTATTGTGAGACAATGAACACCATTGATGACTTGAGATCATTCAGGGAAGTTTGTAGACCCAGATACACAACTGATATAGTCTCTGTAAGTATTCGTTTGATATAGTTCCTTTTAAGTGCTCGAAATTTTTATGATGTTGATGTTTTTATTTTTACTAACATTACAATTTTATATTCATAGGGACCAGTTCATGAAGTTGGACAATCTTCGTAGGAGATATTAAGTATGAGAAAAGAACTTGAAGTATTGCGCATGGGGCTTGGTTAGGTATGTGATCACATACATTTGAACATCTCTCTGACTCCCGAGGTTGCGGCTAGGAATGAAGAGCAGCATGAGCCAGAACCAGTGGTGGAGCCAACTGAAGAGTTACACGTGTCTAGCATATAGCAATTTTTAGTACTTTTTTTCAGTAGGATTTGTAGCTAATTTCTTCTCATTTTTTACTTAATTATTACATTGCACAGATTTGGTGCATTTTAGTTAGCAAAGCAGTTTGGAAGAGAATTGGTGGAAAAATGGCAAAAGACAAGAAAAAAGGGGCCAAATCCACCAAGTCCGGGTGCCGCAGGAGCCAGACGCAGTGCCACAACCCTAGAGCACCTTAGCACCCTGCTAGAGCACAAAAGGAATGCAAAAGGAAGCAAGAAGCAGGAGGTGCCACTGGCGCCAAACAGAGCGCCATGGCGTTAGGGAGACTTAGGCGCCAAAAGGGGTGCCATGGCACCGGACTTCACTAAATTTGCATGCAAGAAACTCCTAATCCGACTTTAAACTCCAACTCCTAGCGCCTTAGGCGCCATCTGGACACCTATGGCACCCAGAAATCTCAATAAATCTCCAATTGCTTAATTTGGAAAGCCCAAGAGAAGTGATTCCATTGAGATACTTCTTGCGTCAAATTGAGGTCAACTAAGGAGTCATTCTCCTCATTAAATACGTCGTAATGGGTGGAGATGAAGGAAGAAAAAATTTGGAATAAATTGTAGAAGATGCCCTGATCCTCTCAGGAGCAGGAGATCCTTGACCCACTTGCACTAAAAGTGGAATATCTCCCTTATCCTGGGGGTTAGTTAAGCAAGGTCGAGGGCATTGAAAAGAGGAGGCCAAAGAGAAGATTTTGAGTAGGTTTTTGGACTAAAAACCTTAAGCCATCACGTGGAGAACTAGAGCCAAAGTTAGTGCACGTGCAAGAGAGCTGAAGAAGGAAACAAAGTGCAAAATATGGTTTTCTTTCCAACTTCTCTTTATTTTATCATATCTGAACTATCTTCTATTTTTTTTTTTTTTTTAAGGACAATGGAGTAATTTTCCACAACTCCAAGTGATGGGTGATAATGTAATGTAATGGCATGTGATTTGTTAATTCAAATTGGGCTTCTACTTAGGATTATTAGACTTTAGTTAGTTGCTATGCATAGGTCTTAATGGTTCAAGGTAACCATACTACCATGAGGTTTTAAGGATCTGTTTTTGATTCAAGGATAGGTCTGAGTTAAGATTCAATCTCAAGGTGTCTAGAGTCTTGATTGAAAGGCTTTTACTTGTTTAAGGTGAGCTAGGGTTTAAGGAATCTACGTAAATTCAATTGAATTAACTACCTCTATGTCATTGCATGAGTTACCACAAGTGCTTAGATGTCCCAACCGCTTTACAAAACCGATCTTTCACCTCAATTTTACTTGTTTGTTTGCTATACCTTGAGGCTGACTAGGGTACTCTTTGAACCCTATATTATTTGGACCAGTGCACTTGCTGGTGTTGCTGGGAACACAAGCTTTTGGCGCCGTTGGCGGGAGATTAGTCTTGGCAACATTTGTTTGAAAGTTTAGCTATTGACTTGGGGATAGTTTGAATATTAGTAGGATTTTTTTAGCTGAATTTTAAGGTAAAATTTTTATTTTTATTAAGTAGTTGGATTTCTAGCATTGTGTTTAGTTTATGACTAGGTTAAAATTTTGTTTTTTCTTTCGATTTAGGTTTTAAATTTTGTACTCTTGAATACTATTTTCTGTTTTGTTTTAGATTTTTTTTTTCTTTGCTTTCTATTTTGTGTTCTAAGTTCTGAAAAGATTTTTGAGGACCACTTCTAGAGGATCCTAACCCACACAAGAGAGGGCATCATGTTTAATGGTTTAAAGTAAGGAAAAAGGCGAGACCACTAAAGAAGACATGGCTGCATTCTACTACCATGATGCTATTTTTTGTGATATGTGAGGGGAGACCACTTCTAGTAAACTCATTCCCACTAGGGGTGGGCCCGACTTGCTTACCCCAAAATTTGAACCCATCAGAAACCCATCGGGTTTCAAAATCCCAACCCGAACCCGACCCAAGTGCTGATTTTACAAACCCATACCCGACCCGATCAAAACCCGACAGGTTTTTAAAAATCCGACTGATCAAAACCTCTAGGTACTCCTGAAATCAAGTTTCTGCTTCCTGAAATCATGTTTCATAATTCTTGAAATCAAAGCTTCCTATTTCTTGAAATGAAGCTTCCTGTTTCCTCAAAATCAGATCATAGAGAAGGAGATTTTGTCTTCGGTGACAACTGTGACTCACGGGAAGAAGAGAGGGAAGAAGAGAGGGAAGAAGAGAGGGAAGAAGAGAGGGAAGAAGAGAGGGAAGAAGAGAGGGAAGAAGAGAGGGAAGAAGAGAGGGAAGAAGAGAGGGAAAGAAGAAGAGAGGGAAGAAGAGAGGGAAGAAGAGAGGGAAGAAGAGAGGGAAGAAGAGAGGGAAGAAGAGAGGGAAGAAGAGAGGGAAGAAGAGAGGGAAGAAGAGAGGGAAGAAGAGAGGGAAGAAGAGAGGGAAGAAGAGAGGGAAGAAGAGAGGGAAGAAGAGAGGGAAAAAGAGAGGAAGAAGAGAGGGAAGAAGAGAGGGAAGAAGAGAGGGAAGAAGAGAGGAAGAAGAGAGGGGGAAAAAGAGGAAGAAGAAGGAAGAAGAGGGAAGAAAAGAGGGAAAAAGAGGGAAGAAGAGAGGGATGATAAGAGGGATGATAGAGAGGGATGATAGAGAGGGATGATAGAGAGGGATGATAGAGAGGGATGATAGAGGGGATGATAGAGAGGGATGATAGAGAGGGATGATTGTTGAGAGGACAACAACCGTGACCACGGGAAGAAAGAGAGGGAAGAAGAGAGGGAAGAAGAGAGGGAAGAAGAGAGGGAAGAAGAGAGGAAGAAGAGAGGGAAGAAGAGAGGGAAGAAGAGAGGGAAGAAGAGAGGGAAGAAGAGAGGGAAGAAGAGAGGGAAGAAGAGAGGGATGATAGAGAGGGATGATAGAGAGGGATGATAGAGAGGGATGATAGAGAGGGATGATAGAGAGGGATGATAGAGAGGGATGATAGAGAGGGATGATAGAGAGGGATGATAGAGAGGGATGATAGAGAGGGATGATAGAGAGGGATGATAGAGAGGGATGATAGAGAGGGATGATAGAGAGGGATGATAGAGATAGAAGACCAGGGATGATAGAGATAGAAGACCAGGGATGATAGAGAGAGAAGACCAGGGATGATAGAGAGGGATGATAGAGAGGGATGATAGAGAGGGATGATAGAGAGGGATGATAGAGAGGGATGATAGAGAGAGAAGACCAGGAAAGATCAGAGAGAAAATTAGAGAATAGGGATGAAAGGAATTAGGGTAAATTTTACAACTCTTTTACTACCCCTATTGAGACAAAAGACTTATTTTGACTTTAAATGAATTTTAAAAGGGTAAATTGGGATATTGTTTCGTCGAAAAACCTCCGTCCGCCGAAAGGTGCGACCGATTGAATAATTCGACTGAAATAACAGAGAAATTACAATTAAATTTAAGAATTGAGAAATTTTGTGGGTGCGATCTCCTAGCTTGCCTCTAATTTGACCTCCGATGTGGTTGGCAACGAAGTCACGATCTTCTACGATTCGATGATGAACTTTGAGCCTCCGAGTGAGTGCACGAACGACAACCGGTATAGTCGGCCGGACGGAATTATTTGTGTTCCGTGTATTCGGCGTGTTGACGTCACCGGTGAACGTGTAGAGCTTCTTCGGTAGACTACGTTTACTCCAACGAACTTGAGAATTCATGAACTTCAGGCTCGAGAGAATTTCTAAGTCTCTGAATGTCAGACTACTTATTTCTCAAATTTGATTTTTTCCAACCCCGAGGACGTTCTGCCTCTGGCTTTTTATAGTCAATACATGAGCTTGTTGGTTGAAGCTCGATCCTCAGAAAGAGGATCTCGGTTGAGTTTTTCTTCTTCAGTTGAGTGAGAGAAGGCTTGGGGAGCTCCATGATTTTTGCTATCTGTCGGTCGATTTGAGAAACCGATCTTTAGACCCGCGGTTGGCTGTCTTGGTGAAATCGGTGGATGGACTGTTGGAGAGTTCATAGTGTACACGAAATAAATTTCAGATGGTTTATTGGGTGGGTCGTTGTGTGAATTTGTCGAATTTGGGCCACGTCGGATTTTGACGTCGATAGATATAAATATAAAAAAATTATATATAATATAAATAATTAAGGATTTAGTTAAACCCAAACCCAACCCGACCTGCAATTGGGTTTACATTATTAAATCCATACCCAACCCACAGGTTGGGTATGCAATTTTTTTGGGTCGCCAGCCTCATATTGTGTCGGAATGGTATTTCCTGCTGATCTATGCACGTCCCACCCTTTAGCAACTTGTCCAGGCCGATATTCGAGCCAACTCAACCGAGTAGCTGACAACTTGACCGAGTTGCAGAACTATGTTATAAAATCATGACTATAACAAATAAGTCTGGACGTAAATTTAATTTGGTGCATAACTATCACTAGTCTACTACCGAGCACATTGCAAAGCAAATTTTCAATGAATTCTTCTCTTTTCAGATAAACTGAACAAAATCATAAAATTATTTTTTCCACTTATCCTGGTAGCACACAGTAACAAATTGCTATCCAATGTCCAAACCCTACAGTAAAACTCTTAGTACTTTACTGAATTTACTTTTTTTCAGATATACTAATTAAAAACCTAAAGCTGCCTAAAGGTCATCATCATATATATCAAGCAATATCCATATTTTGGTTCAAAGCAGGTCAAAATAGGGGCATATACTATAAAAGAAAAAGGGAAAAAAGCAGACAAGAATGCAAGTAGATTAAAATGAAGATGCTGGAGTTTTAGTGTAGGGTTTGGACATCATATATATCAAGCAATATCCATATTTTGGTTCAAAGCAGGTCAAAATAGGGGCATATACTATAAAAGAAAAAGGGAAAAAAGCAGACAAGAATGCAAGTAGATTAAAATGAAGATGCTGGTGGCATTTGTTGTCAAGCACTGAAGCTTGATACAAACTGGCAAGTTACAACACGAAATAGCAAATGAAAGAGAGAGAGCTTAGAAGCAAACGTTCACCATGTGGTATTAAAAACTACTCTACAAGCAATATATTTTACTCATATACACAAAAGATACAAGGGAAAGTTAAAAAAATAAGAATACAACAAAGAAGTTAATGGCAATGGTAGATAGAAAATTAAACCAAAGAACACTAGCAACTAGGTACAGACGGCGGTTAAAGTCGATGCAAAAATACAACAAGGCACAAGAAATGCTCATGGCCGTACCGCTCACGCCATAAATAATAAACAGACAAGGGATAGATGATGCCATCTCATCCAACAGGAGTTGGGTTTTTTAGCTTTGGCAGTTTAAAACTGGATGAAAATAATCTTGGGACCTGCAACTTAGGATCTGTATCGCTTTTTCTCTTTGCACCTCTTAACTTCTCCTGTTCAAAGAATGAACAATGGACTTGTGAGTTGTTGCTACAGATACAGAACTTCATTTACTAATAACAATCACATAAACAAGCAGGAAAATGAAATTGATGGATATTGTTGTTTCCATTCAGTACACGTGCAGGTGTGCGTATGTTTGTGCATGTGATTGCTGCAGATGCACAAGTAAAGTTTCTGCTCACAAAACAAACACCATATGCACTTTCAAATTACACTATTTTTTATATTTGCTTCAATTCACCACGTTCAGTAAATTTTCAACTTGCTACAACTGATCACATAAAAATGCACTTTCAAAGTATACTACCTTCCAGACTTCTACTCTACCGCACTAATTAAACCTGATTAGTGATACCCAAATTGCTAGAAGACCTAAAAGAAAGGAAAACAAATGCTTGCATTCAAAATAATAAACAAAAAGGACAAGTTAATGTAGATGTTTCTTAGATCAAACTGCCCCTCCAAACCCCTAACTTTTCCCAGCTTACCCAGAGGATCATAAATATGGGAACAAACCATTGCTCCCACAGGAAAGCGCTTATTTACACATTTATTTATGCATCAGCGTATCTGTCCACTGATAATTCAGTAAACTAGCGAATAAGTTCAAATAACCGTAAATTTTTATATGGGAATGATTGGATAAAGAATGTAAACCAGATATGGATAATAAGAAGTGTATGAGACATACCTTCAAAACCATATTACTAGACCCAGAAGCTGCTAAACTAGATAATTCCCTACTACTTGGACATTGCACTAGTTTTCCTCTGTTGGTTTCATTTTTCACACCACTTCTTGACCCTGATCGGGAACATCTCACAATGGGTGTAACTGCAGACCTTTTTGATCTTCTCAACAATTCCATCTCCTTGGTTTGTCTGGATACCTCTTCAATGCAATTATCCTCATCCTTCTCAAGCCTGGCAAGGTCAGTTTTCAATTTATCAATCACCTTATCCTTTTCTTTTTCTGACATCTCTGTCTTCTTCAGATCAAGCAGTAGCTTTTCATTCTTCTCATTAGCTTGTTGAAGTTCTAAGGACTTTGTCTTCAGAAGATTACCATAATCACTTTCCATCTTCTTAAGTTGATTCCAGACAAAATTTCTTTCGTTCAGGAGTGCGTTAACTTCAGATTTCTTCTGGGAAGTAAGTTTATCAACTGTGCGCTTCAGTCTCTTGATTTCTTCCTTAAGGTTCTTTGAGTCTCTCTCATCTTGCGCATCCACTTCTCTCGGTCCAACCTCTCCTTGTGTTTGTTTTTCCAGTTGACTCTACAGGCCAAAGGGTAGATGTTGTGAAAATTAGGTGCAGTTAACCTAATAGTCAATTTGACTAACTTAATCTGAAAAAAGGCAGATATCTCACTTTCTGTTGAGAATGATTGAGAGCAAACCATTCCAAAACCTGTTTCATATCCTCCAAATCACATAGAGAGCGTTCTGTTTATAACACCATAAAAGAAATCAGTAGCAGACAACTCAAATATCATTTACTGAAAACCTCAATCCAATTTGAAGCAAATTATTTTGGATCTCTTTCGAGCCAAACTAAAAAGATGAACTTATCAATCACTTATAATGAAAGAAATCAGCAGCAGACAACTCAAATCTCATTTACTGGAAACCTCACTCCAATTTGAAGCAAATTATTTTGGGTTTCTTTCGAGCCAAACTAAAAAGATGAACTTATCAATCACTTATAATGGTCTTCCAATTTGTAAACCAGGATGCCAATATGAATGGTCTTCCAATTTATAACTCCATTAAGAAATGAAGGAAATCCTAATTACCTGATCTGAGCTTGTACAGAGAAGCCCCTTTCTGTTTAATGGCAACCATCAAATCAGATTTCGCTTCCAACAACTTCCGTTCCCTGCAGGCCTCCTCTTCCAACTAAACAGAACAAAGAAATCAAGGGGAAGGGGGGAGAACCAAAAAAAAAAAAACATGAACTAAACCTTTAAAACCCAGCAACAACCCTAAAACCCACCAAGCACAATAAAACGACGATTATCGTCTGTAACAAGCATATCCCACCAGAGGAGTTTCTGGTATCCTCTTACCTCCGAGATGCGATCATTGAGGAGATTCAAATCGGAAACCCAACGATTGTGCTGTACGGTGATGATTTCCTCGAGGGCCTTGCGCTCGTCGTCGAGGGTTTTGAGTTGGGATTGCTGCGTCTCCAGTATGGACAAGAGGCTTTTGTATATCTTTTGCCATGTATGGTAATCCACCTCCATCGCATGGGAGATTGAGAGGGGAACTCCTTGCCAGCAGTGGGACAGAGCGCACGGGAAGCGATTTCGCTGGCAAGAATGAGCGAAAAAGAGAAGCCTTTTGTTATCTTGGAGCGAGAAAAAGAGGTGGTTCCTTCAACAGACTGAAAATGAAGATGGCTTCCGCGAATATAGACGTTAAGATTCTGAACTCTGAAAACGAGAGGGAGGTCCGAGTCTCAACTCTCTGAGGAGGGGACTGAGAAGGAATAATGATATGATTTCCACTCTGAAGCATCCCCCCATCAACGGTCATATTTTTTACGAAGCCACGATGTTTTTTTTTTTTTTTTTTTTTTTTTTTTTTTCTACGGCTCTACGCGTCACGGCGTCGCGGCCTCACATAATAATGTAAATAAGTTTGATATTTGTTTGTTGATCATCAGATCATGTACTATAAATAAATAAAATAATTATTATTATTAACTGAAAAGGTCCCATTAATCCACATGAAAATGTTTTGTTTTTTTTTTTTTATAACCAAAAGAAGATAATTAATAATTAGAAATTCTGATAAAAAATGATAAAAAAATGTAAAACAAAAGTACTTGTCTTGGATAAACATTAATTATACGTCTAAATTTGGAAATTTTATCTCCAATAAGCATGAAAAATTAATTTAGTGTTAATCACTTAATTACTTTTTTAACACTGAATTCCCTTTCCACTAACCTCCCGCAAAAGACAATAATAATAATAATAATATCTATAAATTTATACAATATCTCACTATATGGAGGAGGATTAAAATTACCTCAATAAAATCATATAAATATCAAGTTATATAATTATCAAATAAAATATCTAGCCTGATTAAATTTAAATATGAATTGAATTTATTTTTTTTATATTTTTTTAAAAGCATGATTTTATATGGTAGTAACCTAGTACAACTATATAAATCAGTTTACTTCGTTGTTAAGTGTGATTATGTGATTAATTCAATAGGTTTGACTCCTGGTCGTCTCCCGTATCTCACTTCCTTTAACTCTCTTCGACTGTTCAGCTTCGTTATTTACTTCGTTGAAGAATTTCTCGAGAAAGGAAGAGAAATATACAGAGAAGTATACGTCTCTTTCAAGCCGCTAGGAAGAGGGTTTTGGTTCCCGGTCGAGATCCTTAAAAACCCGCTCATACTGTTAATTCGATTACTTGTAAGTGATATCCAACCTACTTGATGGTCGAGGCCTAAGAGTACGTCTTTTTTTATTTAGAAAAAAAAATGCGATTTTGCTTTTCAGTCTTTCCGTCTGACCCTTGTTTTGTTTCTGCGGGTCTTTCTTCAGTTAGATTTTGAAGATGATGAACCATCTCGCAAACATGTTTTCTGCACTCGAGATGGATGCCGAGGACAACAATTTACAAACTGAATCAAGCGGCCCTGTTAAGGGGAGTAAGCATGGATCCAATTCAGGCAAGTGCTTTCTCTGTTAAGATGATTGAGTTTCTAGGTGAATTAGGAACTGTTTATACCGTCTCATGCAAACATGCTAATGAAAAATCAATTTACTGTTGAACAATCTACGCTTGGGCATTTTTCACATTAGTAAGTTCCCTTTAAATAGCATATCATTGTTGTACTTGTTCTATGGTATGAACAAACAAAAAATTTCTATTAATAATAAAAAATAAGGTAGAAGAGACGAGAATAGTAGATAAACGTTTTGATCCTTCTTGGTTTCTTTTTCCCATTGTTTCCCATTAGATTAAGAGGATTTGTGTTATATTCTCTATTTATCCAAGAAAAATGCACAAAAGCCCATAAATTTTCTCAAATAAGTTTGGTTAAGCAGAAAATTCTCTGCAAGTTACTTTTTCTATGGTTTTACATAGCCCGTCATACCCTTAGTGTATGATGCTAAGATGTAATGGTGGTTGAGTTGGTTATGTGAGAAACTTGTGTGCGTAAATAGATAAGTGTCCACTAGGATGATCATGGTAAGGATCTAGGTATTGATTCAAAGATGGAAATCCTCTAACAGGAAATTCCTCTAGGATGAAATAAGTTTGTAAAGAACTTTCATCCGCAGAAAGTACTGAATCCTTGGCCTATGCCTCTATGGAGACCTGAACCCAAGACCCCCACTATCCCCCTTGCGACCACTGAGCTGCTGCTCAGGTTTGCTTGTACTGGATCTCTTCATTGTTTAATTATCTATTGAAAGAAAAAATAAAAGCTAAAATAGATGAGAAAAAATCAGGTATTTCACTTCAACTAATGCCGCTTCTGATTTGAAATATTCGATATAAACGTACAAGACAAGCTATTTCTGAAGAAAGGCTACATGTGTGTATGAGTTTTTTATGCATCATTGTCTGATGCCTAGGGTGTGCAAGCTTAAAAAAAAAATGCAGTTCAGGACATTAGTAATTTTATCTTTTTTATGTTGTTGTGGTGTTTAAGGTATTTTATTTTCAAAATAAGTCTACCTTCATACTTATTTTGTACGAGTATTATTCACATTTTATTCTTCCAATGGTTATTTATTGAAGAGCTTCAACTTTGTTACTTTGATATATGGAAGAGTCATGTGGTCTAATACAGTCACCTTGGTTGCATAAATAATAACTCATTTGCGTTGAGGCCTTTTGTATATTTAAAAGAGCTCAAAAGCTGCAGTTAGTTTTTTATGCATGGCACATTCTATTTGTCCTTGTGGATGACACAATTTTTTTACACAGATAGAAGCAGTAAACAGGCTGAAGAATCTGATAAAATATCTGAATCAAAAAAAGGAAAAGTTGAGAAGCAAATTATGCCAGAATTATCTGAAGAGTTCAGGAACCCGCTTGTGTGGATTGACTTGGAAATGACTGGTAAGAGCACAATAGCTCATGTTGCTTTTGGATGTATTTCCATGAAATAACTGAAACGGCAGCTTTTCTTTCACTTTCTTCTGCTTCAACATCTTTTCTTCTATATTGTTGCATTGTTCTTCTCCCTTCTTTTGAATAGATAAGCGGGCTGCATTTTGATTAACAATGGTTTTTGCAGAAACTGTTCTCATCCCATCCCTCTTATTTGATCACATTTTTCTTGTGGTGTTTTATTAGTGATCAGTGCTTCGTTGATTTCTTTTTGCAGTACTTCCTGCTTTCAGAAAATTCACTCATGGTTTTGGCACTTTTTTTTTTTGAAATTGTGATTTTATTGATTTCTGATTGTATTGAGTTACAGAAGAATCATATCAAACAACATATAGATTACAAAGGCAACAGTTGCCCTGTGGCAAGTCCATGTCTATGAACACCCTCTTTAACCTCCAAGGTACATTGGATTCCCTTTTGGCCAAGTTAATAACCAACAAAGAGTTCCCCTCGATATACACTGTGCTAGGTTGTTGCTCCTTGAGAAGCTTGGCACCATTTAATAAGGCTCGTGCCTCTGCTTCATTTGAGGAGCATACACCTAAAGGGCCAGAATATGAGATGATGTAGACACCCTCACTGCTCCTTATCAAGCCTCCAACTCCTGCCGGACCCGGATTTCCCATTGATGACCCGTCAAAATTTAACTTTAAACATCTCTCAGGTGGGGGCTTCCGTTCCTCCTTCACTTTCTTTTTACTTGAGCCAAAGTAGATTACTTCATGCCAGTATTTGCATATGATGGTGCTTGGGAAGGGTGGCAAGTTTTGGATAACTCCAGCCCATAAAAGAATATTATGGATAATCTTCTCAATAACCCCTCCTACTGTAGTACTCTGTCGGTTGAAGGTTCTAGCATTCCTCTCTAACCACAATTGTCATGGGACAGCAGCAATGGCAACCCTCCACAACACTTTGCCACAGGCTGATAGAGAGCAGGGAAACCATTGCCTAATCAGCTTGCTAAAAGTGTTAGGCATACACAAGGGAACCCCAAACTTTTTTATAATGTTGCTCCATACCTGGTGGCTAAACTGGCAATGCAATAGAATGTGATCACATGATTCCTCTGCATCATTACATAACCTGCATAAGGTGTTTGCTATTGTTTGACCCCTTTTAATGAGCTCATCACATGTCAAGATTTTGGACAAAGAGGCTGTCCATACGAATTGCTTCACTCTTGGGGGAACCGGGACTTTCCAAGCAAAACTTTCTGGTGGGGATTCAGTGATGCTTTCTGAATTTGAGAGGAGATTGTAGCAGGAGGATACCGAGAAACAACCTGATGTACACGAACTCCAAACAATTTCATCAAGGCCAGCACCAGTAATATAGGCTGATTCAAGCATGCCTAGTAAACTTGAGGCTTCAAGGGATTCATAATCCGTCAGGTTCCTTCTTAATTGAAAGTTCCATTCTCTGTTTGTGACCCCCATACTATCTTTCACTGTAATGTCTTTATTTCTAACTACCGCAAAGATGTTGGGAAAAGACAAGCGTAGGGGTTGATTGCCAACCGATACCTCCTTCCAAAATCTGATTTGATCACCCCTTCTTACATGAAATCTGAAATTGGCCTCCACTTTTTTTTTGCCTTCCAGATAATAGATGTCGCCGCCCTATCCTTGGGAAGCCAATCTGGGCAGTCTTTACCATATTTTGCAGAAAGTAGCTGCCTCCAGAGAGCACCTTTTTCAGTTGCAAATCTCTAGCTCCATTTTGCCAACATTGCCTCATTCATGCCTTTAATATTTTTTATACCCAAGCCACCAAGGTCTTTGGGTTTACACACTGTTCTCCACTTGACTAGTGGGTATTTAAACCTTTGCTCCATGCCACACCGAAGGAATGTGCGCTGAATTCCTTTCAACTTCTTTGCCACCTTAGCTGGGCAAGGAATAAGAGAGAGCCAATAGTGGGGGATGCCTACCAAAGTTGCCTTAATAAGGGTAGTTCTCCCAGCCTGAGGTAGAAGTTGGCCTTTCCACGTTTCAAGCCTCTTTTGATACCTTTCAACTATTGGTTCCCGTAGAGCTTGGTTGTTTCTCACCTGAAATAAGGGCAAACCTCAATAAGAGGATGACAGCTGGGTACGTTTGCAACCAAGAATAAGAGCAGCCTTGTCTTGTAGAATCTCAGAGCAATTAACACCGAGTATTCCAGATTTCTCCCAGTTTATTGTCTGACCCGACATCATTTCGAAGAGTGATATGATAGCTTTAGAGTGCAGCAACCCCTCTTCCTTGCGCTCGCATAAAATCAAGGTATCATCTGCAAACTACAGTATTGGGATTCTTACCTCTCCTATTCCCATACCGGTGATCCGTCCTTCTTCATGGCTCCTTTGAAAAATGGCACACAAAACCTCCCCCACTATGTTAAATAACAGGAGAGATATCGGTTCCCCTTGCCTGAGGCCTCTAGATCCTTTGAAGTAGCCGTGCGCCGTTTCATTTAGCATAATAGAGAAATTTGCCGAAGAGATGCAACTTGTAATCCAACTTCTCCACCTGCTCGATGTTCATTTTCATCTTTTCCCAGTCAAGGAAGGTCCAACTCACTCTGTCAAAAGCCTTCTCAAAGTCCAGCTTTAGTATTGTTGTTTTTTTGGCCTTCTTTTTATATAGATGTAGGAGCTCGTGTAGCATAAGTGGAGACTCGAGAATCTGTCTTCCTTTTAAAAAAGCCGTCTGATTGTCACTTATAACTTCATGTTGTTCAGCCCTCAATCTAGTGGCCTGCACCCTGGTGATTCGCTTGTAATGACTACTTAACAAGCTGATAGGTCTGAAATCTTTAGGGCAGCAAGCCCCATCTTTTTTTGGAATTAGTGCAATAAAGGATGCACCTATACTCCTCGTTGTTAGCCCCTTCTCATAAAACTCAGCAAACATGTTGTAAAGATCTTCCTTGAGGAATTCCCATCCATGTTTATAGAATTCTGTGTGGTTTTGGCACATTTAAATGCACATGCTTTAAGTTATGTCACTAATCCGGTTTTATGATGTACATATCCAAAATTAATTTGTAACTTTTCTAATTTACACATTTCCATTTTCATAACCAATAATGAGACTATGTTGGAAATTCTTTAGCTGATTCTTCTTTTACTCTTTTATCTTCAACATAAACCTATTGTCACTTTCTTCAATAGAATGCATTCTGTATGCAGGTTTAGGATCAAGTCATACCTCTCTCCTTTTCTTGAACATGATAAGAAATAGATTACATACAGTAAGAGTGCTAGACCAGTACAAGGCTTCCAATAAGAAGCAGGTGTGAATCTAGAGGAGTAAAATGAAATCCTGAAAATGTATTTGGTCAATCAGTAAATGGCCTTTGACAAAATCTCTATCTGTTACACAGGTTAAGAACAATCCCACATGGATTCAAGATAAAGAAAATTCCATGCTTATACCTTATGAAATGCCTTCTAACTTTGGGGTAGTCATGTTGGAAAAACCTGCACCGAATTTTAACATTGTATCAGATTGGGAAATTATGTGTCTTCACCCAAACCTGTCTATATGTAAGAGCCACCAATAAGTGTGTGTGTTTGGGGTTTAGATGTTAGGGTATAGAGAGGGAGGTAGGGAGGTAGAATAGTGTCACATTGATCTTGAACAAGGACAATTCCGTGGTAATAACTGTGGGAAAATTTTCTTAACTTGGACTATTGAGGGTGGGACCTTGACCCAAGTTTAACATGGTATCAACTATCAGAGCACAAACATGAATCTCCAACCTTTACATGGTGATGATGTTTAACACTCTTAATGCTTGTCAACTTAACGAAGTCATTATATATAATTTTTTAAAGTGGCTGATTTGAATGATTATTTTTTTCTAAAAGTCATCATGAACCAAAAAATTGCTTTTAATGTAGGTCTGAATATTGAAGTAGATCGCATATTGGAGATTGCTTGTATTATAACAGATGGTAAATTGTCTAAACTAGTGGAGGTGATATTCTTACCCTAGTCCCCTTTGGATAATAAGATCAGCGATATCCTTGAAAATGAATTGGGGACTCGTCTGTGCAGGGTCCTGATTTAGTGATTCATCAAAGCAAAGAATGTCTGGATACTATGGGAGAATGGTGCCAAGACCACCATGCATCCAGCGGTTTGTTCTTTATATTTTTTATCTTTTTTTTTTTTTTTACTTTTGTTTCAGGATGATGCTTGAGGGCCTGACTTAATTCACACAGGATTAACAAAAAGGGTACTCCAAAGTACAATCACTGAGAAAGAAGCTGAGAAAGAGGTATGTTGAAATTGGATATACTTGCTTTTCATATTGTAACACTTTTTGTTGAAAAAGAAAATATGGTAACACTTCAAAAAGCAGCAACTTCTCAAATACTGTAGGAGCTGTGGAATTTTTTTCTTTTTTTTTTTTTTCCTAGTCTGGGGGGTTACTGTCACTTGAAGACAAAATTCTTGTGATTTTGCTACCTGTGAAGAAAAACAAACGTTAGTGCTGGACAAACTACAATTGATCAAAGCAGGATTTACCCTTTTTCCATTTCATAGAAAGAAAAAAGGAAAAGAGAAATACATGACTGATTGTTGAGTTAGCTTCCTTGCCTGCTGCAGCACCATTGCAAGAATGGGTGGGCACGGGTCGGGTTTTGGTCGGGTTTTTGGAAACCCTAACCCGACCCGACTTAAAAACCTGAAACCCGAACCCGTGAAAAAACCCAAACGGGTTTTAAAATCCAAACCTGAACCCGACCCGACTAAAACCCGTCGGGTTTTGACAAAACCCGAACCTGACCCCACAAAAACTGATTTTTTATACAATTTTTTAAAATAACCAAAGAAAAATATATTACAAATTTTAAAAATGAAAAACCCGCGGGTTGGGTTTCGGTAAACCCGACCCGACCCGACCCAAGATTGGGTTTGGATTTCTAAACCCGAACCCGACCCGCGGGTTGGATTTGGGAATCCAAACCCGGGTTTTTCGGGTTGGATCGGGTCGGGTTACCCGGAAAATCCAACCCGATGCCCACCCCTAATTGCAAGATCCTCCAGCTGCTACAGTGTCCAGAGCCAGGTCAACCTAGTACACCACTTGCTTCTTTCTCCCTCAATAACTGTTGTGGACATTTGCGTGAGACAGCATTAAGTGAAGAACTTAGTGTTCTTGATGTCTGTCTGTCTCCTCTCTATGTATATTATAGTTACAATTCTTTATGCTAGACCACCAATCTTGGCTGTTTACAACAGAAGAAGGGGACTGCAGGATCATGGGACCATGGGTCAGGTGGCAATCCCAGAGAAAACTGGTACCAAGGGGATGAGGTTGTTTGTTAGAGGCAGGAAGAATGTCCATGGGAGTGGGGTAAGGGGAGAGAGTATAAAGGGGAGGAGTTGTAAGGGGGGGCAGGGAAAAGGATCTTACTGTAAGGGAGAGGGCCTTGAGGATTCTAAGAGCTCTAACACTTTACAAAGTTAATTAGACCGAGCAATTTTGCATTCTCTTCAAAACCAAGAGAACAGGCAAACTGGAGACTTTTTGTTCTCAATGTCTATTTCCTATAAATGAATATTCAACAAAGATTTCAAGAAGCTGAAGTAATTTGGGAATTCTTTATCGAGATTCAAGGGAGCACACTGATTCTTTTTCTGGAGTCGTCCACAAGGTAGTGTAGGAACTTGGACTCAGTATCTTAACCTGAAGTCAGAGATTTTGAGTTGGGTATTTTTCTTTACTTGAAGATTTGATGGACCTCCACCAATAGCAGGGTTGTCTTCCAAACCTATTTGTGTTTGGAACATCAATGAGGACTCATACGTAGAGGTTTTGTATTGAGGAGTTCCACATTTGTTGAGATTTTATAAACAGGATAGCAACTTAGGTTGGGCCTCTATGTTTATCTGTCCCTTCTTTGCTGTTGGCCCTTAATCTGCACTTTCAGAAAAAAATGATTTTATTTTTGTGTCCTCTTTGACTGATTTGATTAACAACAAGTCTTTTAGGGTTTCCCTGGACTAAGTTATGAAATTGTATTTCTTGTATCTCTGCTATCTTCTCCAGTATAAATGCCTGAATTCTGAAGCAGTGACTTATATGAAACTGGATATGTGTTGAATTTTATTTTTATTTGGATTTTGTAGGCTATGGCATTTGTGAAAAAGTATGTAGGAACAGGCCATAAGCCTCTTCTTGCAGGAAATTCAGTCTATGTAGACTTTAACTTTTTAAAGGTCAGCTCACACTGCTTTGGTGTTGCCTTCTTCAATTTGTGCGGCCAAATGGTTTTTGTTTTTTTCTGCACTTCCTAAATAGTTCACTGTTTCCAATGATTTTTCCCTCCAGAAGTATATGCCAGACCTAGCAGATCTTTTCTCTCATGTGGTTGTTGATGTGAGCAGTGTGAAGGCTCTATGTATCCGCTGGTATCCTTCTGGTAAGCAATTTCTGGTTTATTTGTTTCATTTTCACATATTATGAAAGTGGATCAAGTCTTTTGGAGGGTTTGAATATCTTGAGCGCTTGCATTTTCTTGTTTCAATATACTCTTAAATTGAAATTGGTGCTTTTGTCGAATGGTATTTACATTTAGTTAAACTGGATATGCTGATGTAAATACACTAGTTGAATAGGATACAAAAATAAAATCATATTGGTTGATGCTTGGAGAAATTGCTCGTAACTGAGATGCTGTTTCATGTGTTTGCCTGATTGGTTCCATCCAGCATTTGTCATTTTGTGTTTCCATCAATTATGAACTCATTGATTTCCATCATTGGCATGTTACAAGTACGGTGGATTTCATTCTCTGATTCGCTATTCTGTTTTCTGTATCCTTACAGGACACTTTTGCAGATTTTTGCCTTGAAAAAACATCTTTTATGAAACTCTAATCTTTTTAAATTTTATTTTGCGGACATGATTTTAAGTTTTGAGTATTGTGCATGTATCTACCATGGGCCTCGTGAGTAGTAATAAGTGGTCTTGTTTTTATTAGATCATAAAAGAGCTCCTCAGAAAGCAAACAAACACAGAGCGATGGATGATATCAAAGAAAGCATACGAGAACTAAAATACTACAAGCAGGCCATCTTCAAAGCTACAAAATCAGGGCGGTGACTTTGGTGTTGTGGACTGGACCAAGTGGGTGACTGAAGCTGCCAGACGTGGTAATGGATCTCAGTGAGCATCCCATGCAACCTTTTTCATGATCCTTTTGGTTCTTGTAGAATATTTTCTAGGTTAGTGTGTTCTTGCAGTCATAATGTTTGAAGCAGTGCAGGATTTGGATCCCAATGGAGGATGTAGCGAACTTGCAGGGTGTTACCTTATTTTTTTGTCCTAATTTAAGTCAAGGGGTTAGCCAGCCATCTATTACTTTTTATGATCCAAGTCTTGCCCACCCTTTCGGCTGTGCAGTTTCTGTTCCCATATTCGCTCGACGCCTCACCATGTAAAACAAACATTATAATACTCCTCACATTTGTGTATTTTGAGTATGATTTATGAAATTGTCTTTCTTTTCGTTTTCCAAACGGTTACGAAAAGAGGCTTCTCGTTCATTCCCCTCCCATGGACACTCTAATATGGTCTCCATGTGTGTAGCTTGTGCATTAAATTCATTCCTCTTTTCCCTGTTTCCTTTGGCCGCAGATTACATGTTTCTGGTTCCAATCATGGAGAGAAGATTGGAGAGGTCCAAAATTTCAGTCCCATAATTGTAGGCAGATCGTGGGGAGAATATTTTATCTCCAGTTCTGTTTCTGACCCTTTCTGACCTCGGACGCCCCCCAAATCACAACTGGTGTTTCCTCCTACTCTCTAGATGACAGTTTTGGGGGAGATCATTATCGGCGGTGGGCATGTGGTAGGGACCCGTGAGCACTGAAAAGTGGCGAGCTAAAACAAAGGAATGAATTCAACAGGAAGGTTGTTGGGATGGTCCATGAAGAAGAAGAAGAAGAAGAAGAAGATTGGAGAGGTCTTTATAAGAAGAAGAAGATTGGAGAGGTCTTTATAGACCCCACTTCTGCATTCAACCTATCTCACAGAAAAACTGATCTGCCGGCAGTCATGCCACTGAATACATTGTGATTGAGATTCCCGTTCGGGTAAGGAGAATAGTCTAATTCTTTATCATTTGTGTTGAAAGTGGAAACTAGCTGCAGGAAAAACAGTTGAATTAGTTATATTTCTGCACAATGTTTGATTAAGTTTTGAGAATCTGGGTCGATATAAGAAATTTGGAGGGAAAGACAATTTGAGTTAATTGCTGGATGAGAAAATTAAACTGACGAATTGAGGATTTACAAATGCAATAAACAAATGATACGACGTAAAGGAAAAAGAAAAACAAATGAAAAGAGAAAAAGGTTCAAAAGCCTTTCCTGTAAGGATAAGAACACTTCAAAAGCAGATAACAAAATCTCCTGCAAACAGATTCCCACAGACAAGAGCAGTGAAGAACAGAAAGAGGTCCACTCTCCGCTGTTTCCTTTCCAATTCGGATCCATACTTATCTGTCGAATTTAATTAGTTCAACTTTCCACCTTCCCCAACAATAAAAGAATAAAAGAATGAGAGAATAAAAGAATGAAAAACAAAGATGAAGATCTCAAAAGGGTCAATCCAGAAACGTGCACTAGCTGCTAAGAGCAGAGAGTGGTGGCGAGCATTCTTCCCTGTCCCTGGTAATGTCATTATGTTTTCTGAGGCCCAGACAAAAGCATTAAAAGACGATGAGTGTCATGTCCCTCTTGTCCACCATTTACAGTGCAAGATTATACATGCTTCGAATCATACTAAAAACCCTTTTGACGGTGATTGGTTTCAAATTAATGGCACGTTTTAAGGAATGGTTGCGTTCACTTTAGAGAGACATGAAAGCTTCTGCAAGCGTTGGCCTGCATTTAAAAATGACAGAATCTGTGCTTTTGCTGCTTAATGTTGTTTGTTATGATGATTTGGGAGCCTTTGGCGGAGATCAATTACAAAGGTTTACCTAATTATAAATAAAAGGAAGGGACCAATAATGGTGGCTGTCGTTGGGTTTTTCAAAATTAGTTTTCATGAAATATGGGATTTTGCTGGGATGGAATCATCACAGGATAGTTTTTTTTTTTTTTTTTTTTTTTTTTTTTTTGAAAAAAAAGGGTGACCACATATAATAATATCAATCTAGCATATGGGAGCTTGGGCAATAGCTCAATTGTCCATGGTAGTCATGGTAGTTATTTCTGAAAATTCTTTAGAATCTACGGACTCCTAACTACAATTTTTCATAAACTCCAACACTCTAATGTTGTTGTCGTAAATATTGATTGATTTTAACTAGTCAAGGTAGAAGGGTCCAGATTTGCTAAGTGCCCTCGGGACGCAATGAGACACGTCACTATGTGTGGGGCCCATTGCATAGGAGGGAAAAGTAATTTCTCCCCTGTTCTTCTCTTCGAACCCGAATCCGCTGGCCAAAATGCAGCGTGGCCAAAGCGAGTCACATGGTGCCATGTCAGCCCTACACAGGTGATTTTGTGACGTGGTGCCCCGTGATTCGCTTTGGCCACGCTGCATTTTGGCCAGCGGATCCAGGCTCCTTCTCTTCCCCATTCTTATACCCCACCTTGAGCCCGGATCCGCTGGCCATATTGTAGGTAGCCACGGCCGAATCGCGAAATGGCTGGCGGCCGCGGGGGTCCCATGTGTTTGGCCCGTGTGATGATTGTGGCTACCTACAATATGGCCAGCGGATCCGGGCTCCCCCACCTCTCCCCCGCGCCATTCCACCCTCACCTCTAAAAAAATGTATTGGTTTTTGGTTGTTTGGACCAATGTTTTAAAAACTGAACCGAACCGCTTGGTCCAACACGAATTAGAGGCCAAACTAGTTCTTATTGACTTGACCCGGTTTTCTATGACCAACATTATTTTCGTCTTTTTTCCTATAATGATCAAATATAAATGAAATATGGAGTATAATATTCAATGGTCCAACCCGGTCTAACTGGGTTCAACCAAAATCGAACAAATTGTCAATTTGATGGCCGGTTTAGTTTTTAAAATATTGATTTGGCCTAGTGTTTTTAAAACCGAATCGAACCCATTGATTTGACCCGGTTGAACCAAAACTGAAGGTCAATACATACTAACGATTTTATGTTTAACCGGGTCTAATTGGGTGCATTGAAAACCAGACATATTGCCGGATTGATGGCTGGTTTGGTTTTTAAAACATTGTTTTGAACTTGTAAATTAACCAATAAATAACGAAAAAATAATAATAATAATAATTCCATCGAAATTGGGTTTTTACCGAAGATCCTCACCGGAGGCAGTTTAGTTGTTCTAAAACTTGCTCCAACGTGATAGAAGAAATATTGATTGATTATGGAGAAACATATATATATATATATATATATATATATAATGTTTAGAGGATAATATTCAATGGTTGAACCATTGGTCCAACCCGGTCTAACCAGGTTCGACCAAAACCGAACATACTGTCAGTTTGATGGCGGTTCGGTTTTTAAAACATTGGTTTGGACTTATAAATTAACGAATAAATCATGAAAAAAAATAAAAACAAAAAAAAAATGCAAATTTCCTTCCTCAAAGACCGGGAAGATATCTTGGAAAGTGGAAGCAAGACTTAATAGTCAAATTAACATTGGTTTTCACACTGGGAAAATTGTTTGATATTACTTGTTAAATCTTACTGTTTGTCACGTTAACCGATTTTTTTTTTTTTTTTCTTTCTGTTTTCTTTGAATCTCCCATCTCCAACTTCAACAGACAGAATAACCCTATTTTGTTCCATTTTACACCCCTAGGAAGACAGGAAAAAAAAAAAAAAAAAAAAAACAGTGCTTTTTCCTAGACAAATGAGGCAGATTGATTTTGGCCGTCAATTTGTGTGATTCTTTCTCACTTTCTCTCTCTAAAATCTTTGATGCTAAAAGAAGATCCGTGGGAGATGGATTTCTTTTGTTCTTGTCCCTCTTAATGATAGATCGGGTGGACCCCCAGTTCTCCATAATTGATCTTGGAGATGGGCCCACATCCGAATATTCAGATTTCCCCCTAAAACGATATAATTAAGATTCGGGTGGTAAATTTATGCCAGATTTACTTAATCTAAGCTCTATATATATATATATTAATTCGGTCTTAAATAGTGGACCCCACTTATATGCTTTTTACCAAGTTATTTTATTTTTTTTTCACTTTTTTGAAAAAGAATATACTTTTAATAAAAAAAATTATCAAATGAAAAAAGGCCCATAAAATTTCTTTTTTCTTTTTTTTTTTCAAATTTTGCTGATGCATTTTGTGAATAGAAAACCCAATGATCGAAGTTCTGAATGCTATATTTGTGTCTTACAAAGTCATTTTTCTAATTTGAAAAATCAAAATAAAAATAATTTTCATGAAAAAGACTCTACATCTCCACCAGATCCCATCTCCTTTTTGAACTGTAAACATGCAGTAGTTCTTCCAGCTTCTTAATTTGTGCATTCCCCTTTCCACAAATCCTTTTCTCTCAGATGAATCAGTACTACTTAAAAGTGGGTGATGAAAATAACCACAAAAAGCTTCGCTTAAACTCGAAGTAGATATGGATTAAGCTTCACTCTTGAAGTTGAAGGAGGTTAATACCCATGATCGATCACCAGCAATATCATTGGGTAGGAGGAATATAGGAAGGTTACAGACATAAGAGGCAGAAAACACTTTTTACTCTGCTGAAGCTCCTTCTAATTTGAGTCAGTGAGAGAGAGAGAGAGAGAGATTAGAAAGTAGGTTAAGAGTCATGGGGATTTATTTACACACTGATTGTGGGACAAGGCTGGGCAATGGTTTGGTTTCTGGAGAGACCACCCAGAAGCTTTCTTTCTTTGTAAGCAGGGTCCTCAAATAGTAGAACCTTCTCCATGTCCTTCACTCCCTCCATGTGTAGGTAATCTCTGTCTTCTCTCTCTTTGCCTCTGTACAGGAGTCTCTGATCTCTGGGATCCAGACCAGTAACCAGGGACAGAATCATCTTCAGTTCACCTGCAACGATGTTCAACAGTTTGTTAATTCTCCATTAACATAAGGTAATCATTAAAACTCAATATCCTGAAACTGACCGGGTTCGGTACTAATTAATATCAGACTTTCTGCTTGAGCTAGAGATGGGTTGTGTCCTTTTAATCAATAGAAATGGGGAAATTGGAGAAGAAGAAGAAGAAGAAGAAATTAAGCTGCAGAATGTAGAAGAGGGGAATTTTTCTGAAAAGGTAAGATGAGAGCTGGGGCCTAGCTTACCGAATGTAGAAGTTGCTTCAATGGAGATATCATGCCATAGTGAACCAGTGAAGACCCTGACTGTGATCATCTCCCCTTCACTACTACTCCCGTTCTCCCTCTTCTGAACAAGCATCCCTCCAGGACGCAGCTCCCACTTGATCTCACCTCCACCAATGGCAGCAGCAGAGCCACCACCACCGCCACCACCACCGCCACCACCACCGCCACCACCACCGCCACCACCACCGCCACCAAGCTTAGAGGTGGAAGAAGAGCTGCTCCTGCCAAACCTGCTCTTTGAGTACCTCAACTTGATCATCTTCTTCACTCTGAATTTTTCTCTCTTTCTCAGCTCCCCAACTGGTGGTCTTTCTGTGGAAGAGGGAGGAAGCAGGTGGGGTAGATATAGAAGTCGCTGAGGAGGTTAGGAGGGGAAAAGACATGGATGAGGACAAAATGGAAGTATTAAAAGGCAAGCCGCCTGAGGTGAAAGAGAAGATGATTCAGTAATATTTTTTCTTCTGTTTCTTTAATGGAAGAGAGGGGAGTCCCAACAAAAGGACAAAAGTGCTTCTAGTAAAGAAGAAAAAAAACAAATGGAGGGGGGAGAAACCGGAAGAGGAGCTTAGGGGGGAGCACATGGGGCTGGCAACACGCTTGCTTGATGTGCGGGACAACTGAAAGGAATAAGGATACTTATCTCTGGTCGGTCCAGGATTTGATTATTATTTATAAGAGGCTTTTGGTTTGTGTTTCTTTTAAATTTTTCAAGGGGTTTATGTTCTGAAGACTGACACTTAATTTTGATGATCACCGATCTAGTGATGTGTATTCCTTGAAATCTTTCTAGGCTTTATTGATCGTTGGCTCATTAGCTCTCAAGTCTCAAAGTATTAGGCAGCTTCTGCAGACTGTTAAACTTATATTAAACAGTTTGTTAGACTGTATCTTATCTTAATGTCTTCTTCTTCTCCTCCCCATGTGGCTGACTAAGCTCGCTCTCTCTCTCTCTCTCTCGCCATTGTTCTCTCTCTTTCCTTTGTTCTCTCTCTCTTTCCTTTGTTCTCTCTCTCTCTTTCCTTTGTTCTCTCTCTCTCTCTTTCCTTTGTTCTCTCTCTCTCTCTTTCCTTTGTTCTCTCTCTCTCTCTTTCCTTTGTTCTCTCTCTTTCTTTCCTTTTCTCTCTCTCTCTTTCCTTTGTTCTCTCTCTCTCTCTCTCTCTCCTAATAATAATATATATCGCTCTAATAATATCTAATTAATAATTAATAATAATTAATATATAATTCTATTTTCTCTCTTTCCTTGTAATTAATAATAATAATTTATATAAATAGGTTTAATATTAATAATTTTAATATATATAATAATAATATATATTTAATAATATTTCCTTTGGTTTTTCCTTAATATTCTTTCCTTATATATATGTTAATATTTAATGATATAATAATTAATAATTTCATTTATATAATATAATAATATAAATAATAATATAATATATATCTCTCTCTCTCTCTCTCTCTCTCTCTCTCTCTCTCTCTCTCTCTTTCTCTCTCTCTCTCTCTCTCTCTCTCTAATATATATATATATCTCTATATCTCTCTATCTCTCTCTCAAGCTGTCGTGCTTGATGCTTACCACTCCAAAGTGATGACCCATCTGAAGTCTTTGCTTTCAGATTCTTTAGTATAAAATGTAATTCACCCTATTGTTACGGAGGACAATAATGTCATTTGCCCTCGTCACTTATTATTAATAACTTTCGGCTCTAGTATTAAAACCAAAGACTGTTCTTTTTCTTCTCTCGATCTCCTTCCTACCCTAATTCTCCATTCAGCAACGTTCCTTATTCTCACTCTGCGTTTAGCTTCATCAAATCGGACTGAGAAATATGGTATAACTACTCCGGGTTGTATCAGATAAATATATGTTTAGAGAACTATCTTTGTGCTTTGCTAGTCAACGTCCATCTACTTGGGTAAAATGGCTCTCGTCTGCTGAGTTTTGTCATAACACTAATACAGACTCTTCCACCTCGTCTTCTATCCTATGTTCCTAAATCTTCAAATGTTCCAGATGTAGATGAACTCCCCCTCACACGTGACACAGTTTTACGACTCCTCAAGGAAAATCTTGGAAGTGCACAACATCGGATGAAACAGATTATGGATAAAGGACATGAACATCAATTTGCAGTAGGGGATCAAATTTATTTACGACTCCAGCCATATCGCAAGAGTTCTATCCAATTTTGCCTCAATATCAAGTTGGCCCCACATTTCTTTGATCCCTATGTAGAGAAAATTGGACCTGTCCGACACAAATTACAATTGCCTTCAGAGAGTCGAATTCACCCCACATTTCATGTTTCTCAACTAAAAAGAGCCTTGAAGCAAACAAAATTTCATTTGTTTACACTTCCACAAGTAATAGGAGATGATACATGGAGACCCACACCATAGTATATAATAGATGTGTCAATATCCCTCCATACTTGGGATGGAACAGATCCTTATGAGGCTACGTGGATGCCATGTTAGAACTAGTTTTAAGAATTAGTTGTAATTTGTTTTCTAAACATTAGTAGAGTAATGGAATAAGAAATAAATAAGAAATCCCGTTAGAGCTGCCTTCTCCCCCCAACTCCACAGCAGTGTACGTCAGTAACGCAATTCTCCCTAAGAAGTTTCCAATTAGAGAATTTCGATGTTTAACCTATTGTTGTGGTTTCCTATTCTATGCAGTGTACGTGTGATACTTGATAGTTAACTCCGGCCAGCAACTGCTGGCCCAGGACTTCCAAAGCTTTAACTTCTGTGTTTACACTGAAGAAGAGAGCAGTTATCCTCAGCCTTGAACGAAGCCTGTCCCTGTTCTCTCCACTAATGGAACGATTAGGTTAATTATAACTGCATCCATCGCGCCTGCAGTTGTTGCCCCGACTCGCAATCTCTCACTAAGAGGAGGAATTCGGGGATTCTGATTTGCTACCTTAGCAAGTCTGAACCAAACCCAAAATTCGGTCAAATGCGGCACAAGTCTTCGCACAAGACAGAAGAAATGCCCCGCCTTCTTCTTTCCCTCGGCAACTAGCCATCTATGTGACAGATCCAGCCATCTTATCTGACGAAGGCACGTCAACTTTGTGTGCTTCGCTCTATAATGCACAATCGCCCCCACGGCCTCTAGAGTCCAAAAGTACCAACTAGTTTTCCGAATGAGAACTTCCACCAGGGATGATACTAGGATTTGTGTCCCAGTTCGATGTGCCTGGTGAGTGCATTTCCCCTAAAATGACTCTTTTCCACCAACCATCTTTTTCGCGTTGAACTACTTACCGCCTGTTCTCTTTTGCTCAACTCGCTCGTCATCCATTCGGTTTTCTTCCACCACACATCATCACTTGGAGAAAAAATTTGCATACAGTTCTCACGTATCCGTGTTCAACAAGGCAAACGTAAATGTCAGAACTCAGGTCACTAGTGCAGCAAATAATTTCCTTTCTATAAATGATGAAATGTAGAAGAATAAATTACTATGAACGAACAAGAAGCCGAGTGGAAGAAATTTTGGGGGGAATCAGAACAGCACTCCCCAAGAGATTAAAAACTGAAGAGAAAAAAATTAATAATCGGAAAAAACAAAAAGGGCAAGTTCTAATCTCAAGGTTAATAGAATACTGGAATCACCTATACGTTGAACCCATTCATTATCAAATCAGCGGGTTGAACAATGCCGAAAACAGGCCACGATGAGAGAGGGTTATCACCTACACCTTTTCATCAAGTTCACTAGACTCTGTTCCGTGCTTCTGAGCTTTGTCACTTGAGATTGAATAACTTCTCCGTTCTTTACCTCCAGGTTTGGATGAGGCATTTCCATACCAGATCATGCCCATCACCGCCAAAATCATGCCAAGAACTACTTGTAAATTCAGACCTTCTTTACCAAAGAAGAAGAAACCCATTACTAAAACGAGTATAGTCTTCATGTGTCCAAGAACCTGGAACGACACAGCAGTGAATCTGCCAATGCAGATGAATTGGCTGAGGTTGGTACCAACTGCTATTGTGCACGAAAGTATTATAAAGAACTGCAAACGAAAGAGAAGAGCAGTCAGATGCACACGTAGTTGTTGAATAGTAAATACAACAATCAACATTTAAAGAAAAAAAAAATGATGCCAGGCTGGAAACAATGTTGAAGAAGCTAGGTACTTACCACGGACACTGCACTGTAATCATACATGTCAACCCGTTTACTAGTCAACCAGTAGTCAAGAAAGGGACCAAGTACCAACAGTGTACCAGCCTGAGCAGGCGCAGTGTGGCCCAGGAGATTGAATGACCCAAGTGAATATTTCCGTTGCAGGAAATGCACATACTGGAAGCATCCACAAACAGAAGGACAAACATGTTAGACGCAGTGCAATTGTTGATTAATGAAGAATAGACAAATCTTAGATCTACTACTGTAACTTACGTATTGCTGAAGCGAAGTGCTCCAAACAGCAATGAATGCTGCAACAAAACCTTTGGTATTTACACTCACATCAGTAACAGTGCAAACAGCAACTCCAAGGAGAACTACTCCAATACTGAGTTTAGTATCTCTCGAGTATCGAATCTTGTCCAAGACAACTTCCAAGAGACAGGATACGGGAATCATACTCAGCTTAGCAATCTAAAAACAGGTCAGAGCAGCTGTCATTAAGGATTTTGCAAGCATTTCCATGATCCAAAGGAAAAGCCAAATATCTACTTGCTAACCTGATAAAACCCAACCGAATTCCACATGAGGCTCACATTCATACCAACAATCGAAAAGTTTGCAAAGAGGACAAATTTCAGGAGCTCAGGAAGGGGAAGATGTGAAGGCTGGATGTATCCTAGCCACCTGAGAACTACAGTCATCAAGGTTGTCATGGCAAAATGCATTCCTGTCAATGTAGTAGCTGCAGCAAACAATAGAATAAACCAACAAATATTTAGTACATTAGCACAAAAATTCTATTTTGAACATAAAGTAATCAAAATTACTGCAATACTGCAAAGAACAATTCTTATGCACGAAAATGAAAAAAAAAAGAAAAGAAATGGAGCACAAGATGGGGAAGCTCCTTTATCATTGCTTCACAACTTTCCATTCTAAACAAAGCAAGCAGATAACGAAACAACTTTAAATTGGTTTCTTATATGGATACAGAACCAACAAAAACAATTTCTTTTGAGATACTCCTGATTTTTTCCTTTGATATATCTAGCAGCACTTGCTTGTATGTCTGAGAAAAGGACATTGAGACTTGACTGCTTCCAAACTAGAGGAAACTTAATACATCTAGTTCCTATCTATTACAGCTCAACAGAATAAAGAAATTGAATAATAAATAGCAGAACAGCTCAGACCAAAAGTAAATGGATCGTCCATTTCAAAAGAAAAAAAAAGCAGCTTGTCATCCATTTCAAAAGAAAAAAAAAGCAGCTTGTCATCCATTTCATAAATATTAAAAAAATAGGAAAAACAAAAACTGGATCATAATCACTAAAGAGCTTATATGGAAAAGAGATGCTAACATGTTTCAAAGTACCCAAAAAGTACAACACAGAGAAACTGTGAACAGAGGGCACAGATTTAGGTTTCTTTAGCAGCTCTATATCACTATGAGGATCATTTCTCAGATGGATAGAATACTGTGAAAGAAAAACAGACTGCCGTATACCAAGTCCAGGGACATAAACATTAACCATCAAAATTTAACAAATGGTTACCCAAATCAGCACAACAACAGCATTGGGGATGATGGTGCAAAGAGAACACTTCATGAAATAAGTTGCAGTCAATAATTATTCTACCAACAGAAAACTAACAACACGATAAAAAACCAAATACAAGCAGGAAGTTTGAGCTCACCAAAACTGAATCCATAAGTAGCCATCAAGGCCTTATTGACAATGATGATCCCAACAGAAGTAACAACATTGAACATCCATGACGCCACATCTAGAGCTGCTTTCCTGTCAGCTTTGCTTGCAGGAGCCATGTGGTTTTACTTTATCAAGCTACAGTCAGGTATCTCGCTATCTTGTAACTCCCATCAACCCACCTGCAACGATCTGAAAAAAAAAACTACTTTCACAATTTCAACTTAAGGAACTTTTTTTTTTTTTGAAATAGTGAATAGGAGCTGTGAGGATCTGAACCCAATATCTCCCACAGTATAACTCCTTATGGGACCACTGAGCTACTGCCCAAGTTCCCCAACTTAAGGAAATTTAAAACAGATAAGAAAATTTATGAGTGCAGTTTGTGTCAAAGCTTGAAGATTCACTTTTTCATCTATCTAAAACTCGTGTAGAGAACAAGCTAGCTACAAAAGCAAAAAGAGTGCACAGTTGATAATGAAATGTTAAACTCTCAAAAGTTTATAAAGGATCAGCATTAACAGATAGGATTCAACATTTGGAAACAAAATAGCAGCAGCAGTAAGGTGAAGGGGAATAAGAGGAACTTGACATTCGCAGATAAGGTCTACTCAAGTAACTCAACCACCCATAGACAGAGAAGCAACTTAAGCAATCTTAAAGGGAGCAGTAGATCTCTAATACAGTGAATTTCTTCATTAGAGGTAAGACAGATGCTGCACTCGGAGAATAGCAAAAGAGAAAGTAGAAAAAATCAGGATACCTTAAATTCCAAAGAAAATGGCTTCCTCTATTCACAATGAGAAGCTGGCAGGTGGTCATTTCCTGTTTGTAGGTCTTCCAGGCCCGGCCATAGTCTCCATTCCTTTCATTGCAAAAGCTATATGAAAAGAAAATATGTGATAAGGCCAAGGGGAATAACGTCCGAGGAAACGTGATAAGCTATTATAGGTTTCAAATTTGACCTACTAAGGCCAGATTACAACAATTCAGTCAGGACATTTAACAAAACATGCCACGAAGTTTCAGAAAAAAGATTATGAAATTTTAGGAGGAAACAGCTTGAATTGCAGAAAGCGCAGTAGTATGATAAAACTAACTAGAATATTTAGAATAATTTCAAAACAACTAAAAGAATTGCAGGTGTGTCCAAGACAAAGAAAAACTTAATTTACAGTAAAAATCAGTCAGAGGAACAGAAATTTGCGGCAAAAATCCACGCGACGAGACCGAATCTACTAAAGATCCGTCCCTCAGAGCTGAATTTTCAGTAGAGATCCAACTGGCTCAGTTGAATTATGAGCAAAGATCCATCCGCCATCACTGAGATCAACAACAGAGGTGGTAATTCACATGACCTCTCCTACAAATCCTCGCCAGATCCTCGATCCAGCGCAGCTCCCAAACCCCAGTCCAACTCCACCACAGTGAAATTCAACGAAAATTCACAATCGCAATTACGCAGCAGAATCAAAAGCCAAACAGAAAAAGAAAAAAACAAAAAACAAACATTCGTCCCGATCTCAATCCTTCGAAATTCAGCAGCAATCCCCAATCCAGTGGCGCGAAATCCAACAGAGGAGAAATGGAAGAGAAGGCGAAGCAAAATGACTCACCTCGACGGTCCCTGTCATTGCGATCTCAGCTATTCCAGCGCATCGATAGGTCCTAGGGCTTTGTCGAGAGCGCTTTGAATGCTGCTGCGAGATCCGATGCAGTAAACCCCCTCCCCCCTTGGAAGAGAGATCTGGGACTAAATCCGAGTATGAGAAAGGCGAAGGGGAACGAGCGAGACGTGAAGGGGATCGATCGGCTCAGTGACCATGGAAAAACGATTTTCAATCCGGTTTTATAGCCCGAGTTAATTACGGGGCACGTGCGCTCCCCTTCAAACTTCAAAGACAGACAAAGAAAGAGGAAGATTAAGTCGATTTTAATCGCGTAATTATGCGGAAAGAAGCTGAGTAAACCATAATTTATTCCTATTTATTACGGATTTAGTGACTTCCACGAATTGCAATAAATTAATCACCTTCGTATGTCGTTAGTCGTTTTTTTTTTTTTTTTTTTTGCAAAAAATAAAATTCCTTTTTTCATTTTCTTCTTTTTTTTTCTTTTTTTTCATTTTTTTCGTTTTTTAAAATTTAATTCGAAAAATGTTTGAATAATATTTTGGCCGGCCTTGTGGAGTTGTGCTATATGATATATCTCGCGTTGAGCATACATGTAAGGAATAAGCCCAAATACCTTGTTTTTATCTAAGTTTTGTCTTATGATTAAGACATTATAAGAAGAAGTTGGCGGAGACTCACACATTAAGGCCTTTATGGGTTAATTCAATTGAGGTAGTTAAATACAAATATTTATATATTATGCATCTTAATTAGATTCAGTCTTAACCAATGTTTTAAAAACCAAACCAGATCTGCCGGTCCAACCCAATTGAACCAGAACCGAAGGGCAATCCGGTTCTTATTGATTCGGCCCGGTTCACTATAATCAGCATTAATTTTGTCTTTTTACCTATAGAAATATAACATATTTATAACCTATAGAGGATAATATTCAATGGCAAGTTCGACCAAAATCGAAGATACGGCCGGTTTGATGGCTATAATTTAACTTTTTTTACATGACCCACATGAAAATAAATAAAAATAAAAATAGTTTTGTGGTTAATATATAAAAAAATATTTTGATGCATATATAGTAGAGTTGGAATAATAAATTAAGGAAGAGGCGAGGATTCCAATTCCGTGCATGAAACGGTAGGTTACCTTCTTAGGCAGAGGCCGGAGGGGAAAAAGGTGTGACGACTTACGCGTGAGGACCCAAAGCGAGAGATTGGGGCTTTTCTAGGGAAACTCGATTCATTTATTAGTGCCTTTAATCAAAGCGGCAGCCACCCGTCATCAAATTCAAACTTGCCCATGTGACGAGTCTGCGACCTGTTCACCGGAAGATCCGTCGATGGAGCGGACGATGATGATCGCACGGCCGACAAGGAGCCACGTATACGCCCTGCTATTACGGGGACTGTCCGGGAAATATCTTTTCCGTGTTCCACCCCAGATTGCGTTCTGGGAAGTACTTACTTATATATATGTATGTATGTATGCATAAGATCGTCTTTTAAGTATGAATGAAACTAGTTAGCCGTGAAAAACGCAAAATAGCTCAAAAGACATGCAATGTGCATGAAGAAAGTTCGTGGAATGGAGTTAGGGGGTTGCTTCTTCGTGTTCGTTTACGTGAATGTACGAAAACTCGCGGTTATGTTTCACGTTATATTTTCGAGGAGCAACTCTCCTTGGATTAAATATGTATACTGCATGTTATACACATTTTAACTCTTTAAATATTTTTTTTTAAGAGAAAAGAGTTGTATTTATTATAAAGTTTTTTTTTTGTTTATTTGTTTTAAAATTTTTTTGTATTTTTTAATTTTTTAAAATTGGTTTAAAATGTTTTAAATGGACCGAGCATGTCGGGTCAGATTTTACGAAAATCAGCCAAGTTTTGATCGGAGCCCGGATCCACTTGCCAAAATGCAGTGTGGCCAAAGTAAATCATGGGGCGCCGAGACACGGAACTTCCCATGCGGGGCTTGGGAGGCGCCCCGTGATTCGCTTTGGCAACGCTACATTTTGGCCCGCGGATCCGGGCTCTTTTGCTCGGGCCGAATTGGATTCAGCTTGTTTGAGTTTTTTTGCAGGTTCGGGTTTTGAGCTGTACATCTCAGGTCGGGTTGGATTCCAAGGGGTTTCTTAAACTTGTTTGGGTTTTTGGCAGGTTCGGGTTTTGAGTTGTACATCTCGAGTCTAGTCGGACTCCAAGGAGTTTTTAAAACTTGTTCGGTTTTTTACAGGTTCAGGTTTTAAGTTGTACATGTTGGGTCGGGTTTAAATTTTGAAAAACCCAACCCAAACTCGTCCAGTGCCACCCCAACCACCAATAGGGGGTTGAGAGAAGTTACATAGCTCAACTTATTTTTGATAATGAATTGCACCTTTGAGGTAACAGAAGTCAACTCGAAATGCTTCTCATTTTAATCTCATTGTATCTAGTCTCAATGACCTGGACATAAGGGGTAAACGTAGGGCTTTAAATGGTAGATAGATGAAATGATCTACAAATGCCAGGTAAGTCCGATTATCGTTTCTCTTATACCATTTTGTTCCACAAATCGGTAATATGTTTGGTTGAACCTGGTTGGACCAGGTTGGACCAATGATTCAACTATTAAATACTATACTCTATACTTTATACTTTCTTAATAATTCTATAAAAAAAATAATAAAAATAATCCTAATTTTAGTGAACCGGCCGAGTCAATAAGAATCGGATTGACCTTCGATTCTGGTTCAACTGGGTTAGACTGCCCGGTTCGGTTCGATTTTTAAAACATTGCTCTTTCGACTATTTTTGATTATTTTCAAATTTTTGGCAGAATAAACTGGTAATAAGTTGTAAATACATAAAAAAAATGCTATAAATATTAAAAAATAAAAAAATGTTAAAAGTATAATACCATCACAACACAATATAAGTAGAATACAACAACTAAAACTATTTAATTATATTTCTATAAGTTAAAAACAAGATCTATTTTTAGGCTAAAACAATATATTTTACTTTGTAATTGGTTTTTTTTAATTGAAAATTAATCAATGAATATATTAGATTGTAAAAAAATAAAGATGATGTTTTAGATATTTTCCCACTCTAATATTAAATATTAAAACGTTAAAAGTAATGTTACAATTATATAAGGGCCAAGTGTAAATGTTATAGACAATATCTATATTACCCTGTATAATCGGTAATCACTAATCGAAATACAAAAACATCTTAAAATAAATAGAGGACTTTTTTTTTTTATAAGATAAAATAGAGGAATTAACTACAATGAAAAAGGGTTCTTTACTTCTTTTAGTATTTTGAGATTTTGACTAGGAAGAAAAGTTGTAAACTGTAATAATCGTTTGGCGGACTTTGTCATTTGAATTGCAGTCAGCAGGGTAGACTGAAGAGCATCGAGTCGTCGTTTTTGTCGACAAAAGCCGTCTATCGCTTTTATATCATTTTTACCTCGTCTTCTCTCTCTCTCGCCCTCCATCTCCACTACCACTGGAGCCCTAAAATACCGTGAACCTGCGAAGATCCCTAACCCGATCATGAAGAGCAAGAAACCACTGGCACTGAAGGAGCTCAAGCTCTCAGTGCCTGCTCAAGAGACGCCAATAACAAATTTCTTGTACTGTTCTTCCTTTCATGCTGTCTTCTCCTTGAGTGCGGCTTATTTTTTAATTGAATTTTATTCGGTCTGACGTTTCTCATTTCTCTACTTCGATTAGTTCTTGATCCAAAATTTTCCTAATGTTTCCGTCTTTTGTAAATATGCCGCAGGACGGCTAGCGGCACGTTCCAGGACGGTGATCTGCTTCTCAATCAGAAGGGGCTAAGACTGATTTCCGAAGAAAAGGATGATCGTGTGAGTTTGATTCTCTTAATTCGCTTCTCTTAGTATTCTTCCTTCCTCTTGTTTCTTTCTTTGTTTTTCTTGTCTAGTAATTTTGCTTCTCTAGGTACCGTAGTGTAAGGTAGCGTTCGCTTGATGGAATCGCCGTATGTTTTACTTTCTCAGTTGGTTGTAAAGTTTAATCGATAAAAGCTGTAAGAATGCCGGCGGAAGGTTATAACCTTGTTATGCTAATTTTGTGAAGCCAAGAAACGGAGGATATTGAGATTTAACAAAAATGTGTACGTTACGGTTTTTACCTTACAGGATGAGTTAAAACTAAACTGCTAACTGCATTTTCGATGGAGGTGAAATCGGTAATCTTTAGTACGATCATATGGAAATAAGTGGTGGAGCTTGCAGTCCTTAAAACCTAGTGAATGGGATTTTCTAGTTCAGGAAATGCTAACGTCTTCCAAGCACTTGATAGAATTCTGACTCTATTAGTTGATTTTGGAGACTCTTCAAGAAAAGTATCCCAACTCGTAAGAGGAACTTTTTTTGTAACGCTTCTCCTACTGTGCATCTTCTTGATCCGACTACGAGCATTGATTGTGCCATTAGGCCCCTGTTTCTAACCTAGGTTGCTATTGACTGTAAGAAGAAATTAATAGTAGGTGGAAGCTTAGCCCACACTTTGGCGATGCTACTGTACTTGGAAATTTCAAGACTAAGATTACACAAGTTGTGTTCCCTTTTCTTACTGCTAGTGTAATTTCTACATCATAGTTATGCCGTGGAATCCGGAACTGGAGTAAAATACTACTGGTCCAATAGTTTGCTGGAAAATCATTCTATTGTGTATATGGTAGTGAGAAACTTACTTAAGCTCTCGTTTTATCCTTTTAGCCTTACATGAAAGAATTAAGCAATGGTTTTATGTGGTTTGTCTGTTTTGAGGTCAATTTATTGTCACGGTGCATTGTTTCACAAGTTTATGTTATCTTTCAATTCTTTTAAAATATTTTGTTGACAAATGCCCCTTGTGCAGTCATCTGATTCAAAAGAGGTTGATTTGCAATTCTCCTTGGAAGACCTTGAGACTGTCAAAGTTATTGGAAAGGGAAGTGGTGGTGTTGTCCAGCTTGTTCGTCATAAATGGGTGGGCACATTATTTGCATTGAAGGTATAGTGGAAGAGAGACTTAGGAAAACCTTTTAATTGTGCCAGATTATTCACATTTATAATGCAAGTGATACTCTTATTTATTCTTGTATTTACTCAAAGCTATGTCTTTCATGCATTTTCTGTGCAAAGCAATTACACAGATCTACTTCTCTTTGTTTCTCCAATTTCTTGATTTATGCACAAAGTCAACTAAGTGAAGTAGTGAGGCCTTATATTTTTGGTTTTTGAGGCTTTGCATAATGGATGGACATGATTTCTATTTTATAAAATTCTGTTTGCATGCAATGCCTTGATAGCCCCCATTTCTTTCCTATTAAAATCTGAAAGAACATGACAGTTTCTTTGTTTCTTTTTTTCTAAGTGTGTCATGGGAATTTGTAAGTTTGATTGTATCGACAATGATCCAAGTGAAAGACAACTTTGCTTAGATGCACTGGCTGTGACAGGCTAAGCCAATTTCAGTTACTTATTCTGCAGGTTATCCAGATGAATATTCAAGAAACGATCCGTAAACAAATAGTTCAAGAGCTGAAAATAAATCAATCATCACAATGTCCCCATGTGGTTGTTTGTTACCACTCTTTCTACCATAATGGGGTTATTTCTCTGGTCCTGGAATACATGGATCGTGGGTCTCTTGCAGATGTTGTCAGACAAGTTAAAACAATACTTGAACCCTATCTTGCAGTTGTTTGTCAGCAGGTCATTCTTTCTTTCTAGTATCACCTTGTTTGCCTTGTGTATAGACGTCATGATTACTGGAATTGCCTTAACAAACTCCGTTAGCCATATTTCAGGTTTTGAAGGGGCTTGTGTACTTGCACAATGAAAGACATGTGATTCATAGAGATATAAAGCCATCCAACTTATTGGTGAATCATCAAGGAGAAGTGAAAATAACTGACTTCGGAGTCAGTGCTGTTCTAGCTAGCTCGATGGGTCAGCGAGATACTTTTGTTGGAACTTACAATTATATGTCGGTATGTTAAGAAATTAATACATAGATCTCCATGAATGCCATTAGAATTGATGCCGATCTCCATGAATGCCATTAGAATTGATGCATGAGTTGTAGTTCTCCTAAAGATAAAGTAGCTTAGAAAATTGGATCACTTGATAAATGTCTTTTGTAGTTCATGAACTTTGTAGCTTAGAAAGTCCTTACTGAATTTTATTTCTTGTGACAGCCAGAACGAATAAGTGGAAAAACTTATGATTATAGCAGTGATATCTGGAGTTTGGGCCTTGTCATACTGGAATGTGCTATAGGCCGTTTCCCATACATACCTTCTGAAAAGGAAGAAGGGTGGCTTAGTTTCTATGAACTTTTGGAAGCTATTGTGGACCAACCACCACCTTCAGCTCCTGCAGATCAATTCTCACCAGAGTTTTGCTCATTCATATCGGCTTGGTATGTTTATTTGTGTTATGTTGCCTGAGATGCTTTATTTTGCTGATTGCTTACTTAGTCACTCTTTTATTTGACAAACATCGGGCATAATATTGTTCCATATCAAACCCTGATTTTTCCATGGAAAGATGTGCAATGCTATATTTCTTATTAATCTGCCTATTGCTTTATATTATAGTCCATATTTGGTTCTACCAGGTTCTTGATATGGCTTTGTATTGCTAACTCCCTAAGCAATGTAATCCTGAACCCATGAAGACTGTATCAGTGAATTGCTGGCTCATTTGTTAATTGATGATGACTTTAGCCTTACATTTTATTTTACCTTTGGTACTTCTCACCACTTGCAGCATTTGTAATCTCTTGCTAACTGTGAGATTCCTCTTCTTTTTGGCTTATTTGTTTTGCAGCATACAAAAGGACCCTCAAGACAGAATGTCTTCTTTGGATCTTCTGGTAGGTTTTTACCCTACGTATTTTTCTTCTCTTGAAGGATTTCTAGGTTAAACAAGTTTATTTGGTTTGTTTTGCAGAGTCATCCTTTCATTAAGAAGTTTGAGAACAAAGACATTGATCTTGCAATTCTAGTAGGCAGCCTAGACCCTCCTGTAAATTTTCCAAGATAATCTGTTTGTATCTGCCCGAGTGTATAAATCGGTATCATATACAACATGATGTTGAAAGTGTTGTCCGGCCCCAGATATTTTACGTTTAGTGGTTTTGTGCTTATACAACTTTGCTTTTTCGTTTCTCATTTGTCCATCTGTGTCAGTGCATAGAATCGGCTTAGTGGGGTTCTAAAACCCTGTTAGACATGTTGGACACCACTGGTCCACAGTGCCTCTATATGGATGGAATAGAAACTAATCTGTTTCTTTGTCAAGTAGGAAATGATTTACTGAGTTGTTGAGATAGCGGCAATCTCCAATTCAGTGTTATATTCTAGATGGGCACCACCAATTTGTAAAATCCAAGGTATTGAGTAATTTTGTTTTGTTTTATTAAATGGATTTCCTTTTATTTACTAGCCAATCAATGAGAGAAGTGAACCAGGCTCTGGAACACCCCTTTTACAAAAGGGTTGAGGGTAGTATGCAGAAAACAAGCCTGAACCTCCTGCCTCCTGGGACCTTTGTCGTTGAAATTTTTTCTCAAATATTAAATAAAAACTAGGCAATGCAATGTGGGGGGATATAGGAAGATAGACATTTGCTTGTATAGTTTATAAGTCTTTAATAAGAATTACCCAACTTATAATTTTATTACATGGCATTTTTTAATGTGATTTTTCTACTATTGAGGCAAGCAATCTCTCTTCTTGTTGAACAGACCATTCATCTTTCAATGGCAGCGGATTGAATCAGTTCCTACTGAATTTACTTTGCAAAGTTCTAAGTCGAAAAACAGCCATTGTACCACAGTTGTTGCAACCCGACCCCATTCCAGTCCGGATGAACTTATAAATTTACTCAAACGAGTGGTTCTTGACAATTTACAGTAAATCTAGCTAAAAGGTAAATATAATATAGACTAAACACTGCACCAAAGTTGATCAACAGAAAACCAACTCCTGTGCCATTTCCATGATTCACAACTCGCTGCAGATGATGATTAGAGGCCCCAGCAAGGGGTGCAGGCGAGCTTGCTATATGTACATTTGTTTGTGAGGAGAACGGATAGCTCAATCATCTGCATTTGACCTTGCGTTTTGTTCGGGTAGTCCTTCCACAACAGGTTGACGACCTCGCTCCCCAGGTTGCTTCACATCCTTCATCCCTTGGTTAACTTTTTTTTCAAAAAAATAAAAAATAAAATAGATTAGTAAACTTGAACAACTGTGTAATAATATTTTAAACAAACAAAAAAAACATAAAAGACGTCACCAAGAACCCCATGCCGCTTGAGGCAAGATTGGGCACTGATTATATAACAAACAAACATTTCAATTTAATATGTGATAATTTTCTATGTGACATCTACATTAAATGCGATATCCTTTATGTCATCTACATTTTAGTGCGACTTTTTTTTTTTTTTTATCAAAAGCTACACGGATAATAATCACATTCACGACTCAAATGAGTCAGAGGTGACTCTGACTAAGTCATCTTGGATTTTCAGTTTTCCAAGGCGAGTCAGGGGTAGATTCGTTGTTTCAACAAAGGGTCAAGGACCCCCCAACTAGGCCAGAGTCTGGCTGAGTCCAGAGGGTGAACAAACCCGACTCAGCCAACCAACTTGGATTTTCAGCTACCCAAGTAGGTTCCAAAGTTGTAGTAAGAAAACCTTGATAATAACAAGATTCAAAGTCAGTTACACTGAAGGGGAATTCTCATGTTCCCTGTTGCTATTTAAAGGTAGTGTTGGATTCGTGAGTGTCTCTTACAACTCATACCTGATGTCGAAAGCCTTGCAAGCATCATCTTTATGAACTGAATTTCGGCCTGGTGGACACTGACAAATCTGGCCTGCAGATAGGATGACACACTCATAACCAAGTCAACATGCACCCAATCAACATTCTTTCAATAATTTATTGTGCTGAAGGCAGAAAACATGCATTTCATGACTGGTTTAAAAATATGTCCTTTTCACATAAGCCACCACAAGAAATATTGGGCACTTACCACTTCACTGGAAGTGAAGTTTACACAACGGTCTAGTCTGGCTTGATGTTTCAAAAGAAAAGGGCGTAGATGTCTCCCATATAATCGTCTTGAACCCTTAAACAACAAAAGGATTAAAAAAATATGTATGCGTGTCTTGTAGTCCATCAAAGAAATTTAAACTATTCCCCTAACATAATTTTCTTCTGTCACTCATAAAGAGAAGCAACAGGTCAGCAGAAACCGAAGGCAACAAAGAAATATAAGACAATTCAGAAACAAGACAAGTTGCGGAATGAATCCATGAAAATGCAGAAATAAGCGATTGCATGAACAGACAATTTTTGTAAGTACAGCACGAAGTGAAGCAAAACAGGCTAAGACTATCAGAGATCCAACCATCTACTTTAAGATACTGGACATCTTGTCTGAATTGCGTAGACAACACATCATGCAGGTTTTCTGAAACTGACTGAAGAGAAACAAGAAAGAAAACATACACAGAGAACTAAGACGGAGGTTTTCAAAACTAACTGAAAAGAAACAAGACTGAAACCATACACAACATTAGTAAAGGAAAGGATAAAAACAATCCGTGAGTTTGAAAGAAGGTGATATATAAAAACAATAAACAACCTACAGAAGTTGTTCACACAAAAGCTTGCAAAACTATAATCATCATATGGACTAGCTCTGGAAGAAAGGGTAGATTGATGTGTCATTAGGTATTCTTCCATAACTGTTTAAAGCAAAGCCCGGCGACATTTTATCCTGAAATCTACAAAACCACTAAATGCAGTGGAAACTACTAATGACAAGGCACATTATTATGCACATAAAACCCTCCATGGTCACCTTGCAAAATCCCTATCCCACATGTTTTCTAGAGAAATTTCAAGAAGAACACAATATAAAATTTTAAGTTCTTGTTCAATGAAATGTGAACCTAACATACCTCGCCAGATGGAAACTGGAGCCATACAAGGAATGCAAATTTGAAGTAGTAATAGAAAGGGCACCTGCATTACAAAGGCCAAAAATTTTGGGTAAATAAATCTTATAAAATGCATGGGAATAAAATTTTCGGTAGAAGATGAATATACATCAAGTAAGTTCAAATTCTTAGAATTTATGGATTAGACTATGTCACATTTAGCAGTAAGCAGATTTATGTCCAGCATAAATTTAAAAGTACTGCCTGAATGCTAAGATTTACCTAACAGATCTAGACCAGTAAAGTAATATACAACAATTCTTAACTAACTCAGAGAACACTAAAGACAAAGCAGAACAGAAGGGGTACAAGACTTTACCAGGATAAGATTTTGTCAGAAAAGATTTCCACAACACTGAAAGATCCATAAACTGAAATTTGAAAAAGAGATGAAGATTTCATCAAAATATAACATAAACTCCAATAGATACCGGAGTTAACACAAGAAATAAAAGATGTCAAGATGCACAAATGATGCATTCCAGCACTGGCAACACAGACAAATTTCTCTCAGTAACAAAGCACATTGTTAGCTACTTGTCCATAAGCATGGATAGTGATTAGAATGGAATTATCTTGCATCATTATATAATAAATCCAATGCTAAAAAACTGTTCCTTGAGACGACAAATTTCTCTCAGTAACAAAGCACATTGTTAGCTACTTGTCCATAAGCATGGATAGTGATTAGAATGGAATTATCTTGCATCATTATATAATAAATCCAATGCTAAAAAACTGTTCCTTGAGAGGTTAACATACAGAAAATGCATGATGCGGCTGCTATGGCACAGTGGAATGCAGCTCAGTACTTGGATTATTATGGGGGTCATTACCTTGAATATTGTAAGTTAAGAAAGAGAATTAGCATCCATCTTTACTTTAATAGTTCCCTAAAAAAGCAAGCATCTTGCTATAGCAGTAATCTCCCACAGTGACAAGCTTTCTATTTTTTAATGTTTTGATGATGTATCCTTTTACTGTTCTTTTTGCACCCTCTTATGGTGTTCTCTCACATGTAAATCTTGCTCCTAGTTGGGCCCTCTCAGACAATTCTTATTCTCAGAGCAAAAAAACACGGATTTAGTTTCTATAAGTTATAACAGTTTCTTTAGGACTTGTTCCATCCAATTGATAGTATGTCCAAATACGTCTCCATTGAACAGTATCAATAGGAAGATAAACCCTAAGCATTTCAATTGATTGAAAAACTGAAGATTCAGGCTCATGAAAACAAAATCCACCAAGAGAGGCAGATAAACATGAAACTCAAACCCAACAAAGTGTCAACACATCAAATGGCAAGACCTGTAAAAAACAGAAAATCTGTTTGCATTTGAAAGAGCATATTACAAGGAAGGAGGGTGGGGACTCCAAATCCGATCTTCATAGCTTTTCTACAAAAATGGTTAGCACCTTGTATAAAGTCAATATTCCTTTTAACAAAAGTTCAAATTTCCAATACCCAAAAGACATAAGATTAACAGCACAAGGTCGATTACCATCAGAAGAAAGGTCTTGCTGAGATGAGCTAATAAAATATGGCATAAAAAGCATACAAACCAGAATGTTTTACCAACTACAATAAACTACGAAACTCGATACCAAGGCAATGATTTTTTTAAAATCCAAAAATCTCAACTTCTTAACTTTTAAAAAAAATAAAACATGAAATTCCATTCAAACTAGGATATTAAATCAAGAACAATTACTTGCCTGCCCAGTACAAAAGCCATCTATCCTGCTCCTTCTGATCCTTGCTCTCAATGGCATTGAAGGTGGAGTATACAGGCAAAACAGTCCCAACTGCGCAGCTGAACATAGCAAAAAAACTGATTGTGATCAACATAAGCAAATCAGTAAATTTTTCTATTACGTTTACTATTATAGTAACAGGGTGGTCATGAAGACAGATATTTGTCAGTAAACAAAGGAGCCGGTGACACAACAATTAATTGCAATCAGTAAACTCCATGACGACTTAAGTGTAAGCCAGTGGTATGTAACCAATTTTCGCTTTGCTGCCTGCAGCAGATCCAGATGCAGTAAAATTTGAATACCCTAACAGTACAGTAAAATCCCAAGAAAGACAGTT